>JASAUF010000402.1:0-392500 GCA_030180095.1 Magnolia changhungtana | reverse complement strand
AAAAAATTTCAAACTTATTAAAAACTTTTCCCAATCGAGTCAACCAAGTTAACCAAGCTAAACTCAATTCATGTACATCTCTAAGTGGAGCCCCACGCAAAGCTCATGTGGGCCAACTGTTCAAACATTAGTGGGGCTACAAGATGTTAGTGACAAATTCACTTTGTCCATCTATTTTGTTATCCTATAGAAGGGCATATGCCCAAAAATGAGGCTGATCCAAAGCTCTCGTGAAAGCCAAACCACATGAAACAGTAGGAACTGAACTCCACCGTTGAAACATCCTGAGGCTGGCCCCATTTAGCTTTGGATTTGCCTCTCTTTAAGCCCATGCCCTAAAATGAGATGAAAAAATAGATGAACAGGATGGATTTTTCAGGCCGAAAGCGCACCTCTGGTTTTACTTAGATTACCCTAAGGGCATTTTTAACTTTTTGTGAATACCAACACATACACGTTTACCATATGGATCTATTTTACAGGACAGGCAGTTATTTTACTAACTTTTTCAAAACTATAGGCTCTTATTTTAGAGATACCCCAGAAGCAGGCTTTGATTTGTCTTTGGCTCAAAAGATGAGTGGTGGTATGGCAATGTCTCAGGGCATAACGATCTAGGCACTGTTTTGGAGAGGGGCTCCATGTCTTTGTGAAGATGTCTCTACTTCATCCTCTTCTACCCTTTTCATGCATTCATAGAGAAAGATATAGAACCCACCAACTTCCACATGCACTCGCTGTCTGCAATTTCCAGGTAAAACACAAATGCAAGGTGCATATACCTGTGCTTCGCTACCATGACCTGCACCCACAGCTTTTTGAGTAAAACCAACTAAAAGACAGGCTTTTGGGAGAAGGAAGGTATCATGCTTTGAGGAAATTGAACACCTTTACAACTGCCTTATCATTCTAGAAATAGTAAGAATTTGCAGGGAGCTGCCTGCAATGACCAATCTACAGTCCGAGTTCACCGTCTCTTTGGACCACTTGGTGTACAAAGGATTAAGATATCATAATAAAAATTTGGTGCCAGAAAACATATGGGAGGGGAAAGCTTCTAGAGTATAATGCATGTATGTCAGTGTTCAAAGTATCGGTATCGCTACAAGTTTCGCTGGCCGGGGATATGGAAACAATATCAATATTGCCAATGATATCGCCAATAACTAGAAATGCGGGAAAACATATTTAAAAAAAAAAAAAAAAAAACACAGTAAAATTTTCAGTGAAACTTCATGAGACGCTAAAATACACATTTGCATAATTAGAAATAAAAAGTTTGCAAAAAGAATGTATATACAATAAGTTTCCATTTAATAGGGGCTTAAAAGCATGTGTTGTTGTAAGAACAGTCTAACCATCCAATCATCCATCGATATTGCAGGATATCGGCATCTTATATTATTTTGCCAAAAAAATTATCAACAACTAGAAAGGAAACGAGAGATTTGTTGGCTTTACTAGCCAGAACTATTCTTGGCTTTACAAAGCCTATGATTTACACTCACTAGACATGTGAGAAGAGAAGAAGAACTTTTGCTATATATTTTTATATTACTTACAAGCTCACTGAGTTGGTTCCAAACGGACTACAAGCACTCCTTATATAGACTTTTCCCACAAATGTGAAAAGACACAAATGCCCTTATTAACTACATTAATTCTATCGTTTCAAACCTTTGAAAACTCACCAGCCACAACATGTGGAAAATGTGGGAATAGCCATAACGTGTGGCTGTTTCAAATGCCATGAAAGCTTCCTGAACCGTCCATTTGGTTTGGACGTTTCAACACTCCCCTTCAAATCAAAATAGGCTTCATTCCAAGCATCGATCTTAGTCGTCTGAATGTATCAGTCAGTAATGCCTTGGTGAATATGTCCGCGGCCTGTTCAGTGGTGTAACAATACTCCAATTTCACCATTTTCTGCTTTACTTGATCTCTTAAGAAGTGATACCTATTATCAATGTGCTTGCTCCTTCTATGTTGCACCGGATTTTTGGCGAGTTCAATTGCCGACTTGTTATCCACATATATAACCGTGGATTCCTCCTGTGGATGTTTCAGCTCTTTTAGCATGTTCTTCAACCATATTGCTTCACAGACTGGATGATGTTGTCACATACTCTGCTTCACATGTGGACAAAGCAACAACACTTTGCTTCTTTGAGTTCTATGTGAAAGCAGTCGATCCAAGATAGAAAACATATCCCGTAGTGCTTTTCCTTTCATCTCGGTCACCTCCCCAATCACTGTTTGAGTATCCATATAGTATTGCTTCATCTTCGTATGGATAGAAAAGACCAAATTCCATTGTTCCTTTCACGTACCTGAGGATTCTTTTTGCAGCTAGCTAGTATGATTCTTTTGGTGCTTCCATGTACCTGCTTAGAAGTCCAACACTGTAAACGATATCCGGCCTTGTGATTGTGAGATACCTTAGGCTTCCAATCAAACTCTTGAATAGAGTCGAGTCCACGCTTCTTCCTTCTCCTTCTTTTGTCAGCTTCAGGCCCGTTGCTACAGGCGTGTTCACAGCATTACAGTCTACCATCTTGAACTTTTTAAGCAACTCCTTGGCATACTTTTTCTGTGATATATATATGCCGCCGACTTGTTGTTTTACTTCGATGCCTAAGAAGAAAGACATCAATTCACCATCAATCATCTCGAATTCATTGAACATAGCATGCTTGAATTCTTCAAACATCGCCTGACTGTTTCCTGTGAACAGCAGATCATCAACATATAGGCATGCTATGAGGATGTTGCCATGAGCATTTTTCTTGATGTAGACTGCATGCTCATATGGACATTGGGCGAAACCATTCTTTTGAAGATAGTTGTCGATGCGTGCATTTCAGGCACGAGGAGCCTGCTTCAACCTATAAAGGGCTTTCTTTAGTTGATACACTTTGTGTTCCTCCCCTTGAACAACAAAACCTTCAGGTTGGTCAACATAGACCTCTTCTTCCAGAATTCCATTCAGGAATGTACATTTCATATCCAATTGGTAGATCATCCAACTGTGATGGGCTGCAAGGGAGATAATCATCCTCACAGTGTCAAGGCGAGCAACGGGAGCGAAGACTTCTTCATAGTCTACCCCGTACTTCTGTTTGTAGCCCTTTGCTACGAGCCTTGCCTTGTAGCGATCGATCTCACCATCAGCATTTTGCTTGATCTTGTACACCCATTTGACGCTAATAGCTCTTTGACCTTGAGGAAGTAAAGTTAGATCCCATGTATGGTTCTTCTCAATGGCCTGGATCTCCTCTTCCATAGCCATCCTCCAGCATTCTTCTTCTACTGCCTCCTTAAATGTAAGAGGCTCATGGTCCGCATACAAGCAGAACAAATTTACTTCCTCAGTTTCGGCGTATATATCGTTGAGGCTTCTCATTTTGATGAGAGCCAAGGGTGAAGGAGAACTGGATGATGACGCGCTAGCTGAATTTTGATTTGATAGAATACTTCCAGAGGAGATGGAACGTATCGCTGGACTTCTGCGTGCAGACGTTTCGGCGGAAGAGGGTGTTGCAGGTGTCTGCTCCTGGTTCTCATGCTTCTCTTCTTCATGTTCTTCAACCTCGACTTGATTTTCTTTGGCTGAATCTTCCTCGTTCCATTTCCAGGCTTCTTCCTCACAAAATACAACATCTCTACTTACCACCACCTTGTTAGTTAGTGGGTTGTAGAGCTTGTACGCCTTCGATACTTCACTGTAGCCGATGAAGATGCACTTCTCGCCACGATCATCAAGCTTTTTCCTTCTCGCTTAGAACTTGAGCATAGGCGACACACCCAAAGATCCTTAGGTGCGCCACGCTTGGCTTGTATCCACTCCATGCTTCCTGCGGTGTCTTGAATCTGACACTCTTGGTCGGACACCTATTGAGCAGATAGGCAGTACATGCAACTGCCTCTGCCCAGAAATTCTTCGGTAGACTTTTCTCCTTCAGCATGGTCCTTGTCATGTCGAGAATGGTATGGTTTTTTCGTTCCGCAATTCCATTCTGCTGTGGCGTATAGGTTGCAGTGTGTTGTTGCTTGATTCCTTGATCCCTGCAATACTCTCGAAAGACATTTGACGTGTACTCTCCACCTCTGTCAGATCTAAGGGTTTGATTTTAAGACCACTTTCTTTTTTAACAAGGGCCTTAAAATTTTAAAAAATAGTAAAAGCAGCAGACTTTTCTTTGATTACATACACCCACAATTTTCTACTGAAATCATCAATGAAAGTAATAAAGTATTTATTACCTCCAAGAGAGATTGGCTCCAATGGTCCACAGATGTCAGTGTGAACCAACTGTAATGGTTCTCTTGCTCTTCAAGATACTCCACTCAGAAAGGAGTTCCTTTGCTATTTCCCAAGTGTGCACGCCTCACACACTTGTTCTGGAACTTTAATGATATGCCAGCCATGCACCATGCTTGACGGCGATAGAAGTTTCATACCACTGAAATTTAGATAGCCAAAGTGAAGATGCCATGTCCAGGAATCATTCCTTGCTTTTCCATAAAAGCACTTCTCGAGCATTGTGTTTATACGGAGCGGAAACATACGATTCTTCGCCATCTGGACTTTCGTAATCAAATGTCCATGCATATCTCTTATGGAAAGAGAAGAATTCTCCATGTGTATGACGTACCCTTTTTCGAGGAATTGTCCGAGACTCAGTATATTACTTTTCATGTTGGGCACGTAGTACACATTGGAGATACAGTTTGGAACACTATTCTTCTGAAAGATTTTGATTTTGCCTTTACCTTTCACAGGTGTCTTTGACGAGTCGCCGAATGTCACATCATCATGAACTCTTTCTGAGTTCTTCAAATAGGCTTTTGTTCCCGCGCATGTGATTGCTCACACATGTGTCGAGATACCATACATCTGGTCGATCACATCCTTTCTCTTATGCAAGAAGAAGTGTGGAGTCTTCTTTTTCCTGATTTGATGCTTCTGCATAATTCGAATGCTCATCTTGATCTACTGGTTTGCTCCAACAGTCTGAAGCATAATGGTCGAACTTGTTGCAATTGTAACATTGAATATTTTTTGTATTTCCACGTCCACGCATGGATCGACCTCTACCATTTCCTCTTCCATGGAAATTAATAGTTTTTTGTTGATTTTTTTATTGGCTTGGATAATATCCACGCCCTCTACCTCTTGTACGATTGCTAGTGCCACAGCCCCCTTGTTGTGTATGACCATTCTTTTGTTCATTTTGAGTCAACTTAGACTCTAAGGCATATTCGAGCATTGAACCCGCATTCTTTTGCATTCGTTGCTCATGTACTTGCAACGAGCCCATCAATTCTTCAATGGACAGATTTTCTAAGTCCTTTGATTCTTCTATGGCAACAACCACATGTTCAAATTTAGTTGTGAGGGATCGAAGTATTTTTTTCAACAACCCGTACATCTTCGATCTTTTCACCATTTCTTTTCAAGTTGTTAACAATAACAAGTAACCTTGAAAAAAAATAAAAAATGGTCTAACCTTCCTTCATGTATGAGGTCTCGAATTCGGCTCTAAAAGTTTGGAGACGAACCTTCTTCACACGATCAACTCCTTTAAAGATTGTGCTAAGAATCTCTCATGCTTGCTTGCATGTTATTGCTTTAGCGATCAGTTCAAAGGTGGACTCATCCAACCCTTGATAGACAAGAAACAGAGCTTTCTTGTCCTTCTTTCTTTGATCTTTGAGGACCGCCCTTTGATCAGCGGTGTAGAGAGCCTCTTTTTCCGCTGTGGGTTCTACATACACATCGGTAACAATCTCCCATAGATCTTGCGACTCGAATAGTGCTTTCATCTGGATGCACCAGTTTTCATAGTTATCCTTAGATAACTTTGGAATCTGCAACTGGATCGATGATGCCATCACTTCTTTACACCACGGATCAACAACACCTTTTTTTTTACGTAGCAGTGACACCTTGATCACACGATCTGAACTTTCAAACTATACCCGGTCCCACAGGATCGTCTTGCTCTAATACCAACTCTTGCTTTACAAAGCCTATGATTTACACTAGACCAGTTTGTTGGCTTTACTAGCCAGAACTATTCTTGGCTTTACAAAGCCTATGATTTACACTCACTGGACACGTGAGAAGAGAAGAAGAACTTTTGCTATATATTTTTATATTGCTTACAAGCTCACTGAGTTGGTTCCAAACGGACTACAAGCACTCCTTATATAGACTTTTCCCACCAATGTGAAAAGACACAAATGCCCTCATTAACTACATTAATTCTATAGTTTCAAACCTTTGGAAACCCACCAGCCACAACATGTGGAAAATATGGGAATAGCCATAACGTGTTGCTGTTTCAAATGCCATGAAAGCTTCCTGAACCGTCCATTTGGTTTGGACGTTTCAACAAGATTGTGGTCTTGATATCGCGCATGGTGCGATAACAATAATATTGAGATATTATCAATATTAGCAATGACAAATTGAAAACTGCATAGTGCTCATAAAAAAATGAAATAGATTTTTTTTTTTAATAAATAAACTTTTTTTTGATATCTTTACGGTGGTGATATTATTGAAATATCGCCAATACACTTGTGATGCAAGCATCACCTAGAATTAAGCAGTTGAAAATATTGACGATATCGATACATTGGCAATATAAGTGACACCTAGAATTTACACAATTGAAAATATTGGTGATATCGATATGTTGGTGATACTTAGCTATACATTGTTGATGCCTGGAATTTCTAATACTACCGATGTTATCTCTATCGCTACCAGTGTTATCGGTATCGCCAAGCTGGAGATAACGATAATATCGGAGATATTTCGATAATTTCAGAGATAATTCAAACAATGATGTATGTACATATGCATATCTTCATATTTGAAAAACAGTCAGCAGTACAAGTTATATTAGTCTGAATGTGGCATGCCAATGTAGAACAGGAGACAGGAACACAGGCAAAACCAGCTACTCAAAATGTTGTTCCAATGCATGCTTTCACAAGGCAACATGTTCTCTATGCTAAAAGCTAACTCCATTTGAGCCAAAAAAGAAAAGAGACATCTACCTTCACATTACTCATGAATGTATCACATCACATGACACAACGGTAAGTAACATGTAACCCAGTAACTTCACTGTCATAAGTAACTTTCACCACCTGTCCCGGCTCGAGTCCATAGTATGTGGCAACTGCATCAGACTCTAATATACGAGGCAGCTGCAAAGAAGCAACAGTGCATCAGTTCAAGCAACTAAATGAAAGAAAATAATATATACATGCATGATGTATGGACCACATGGATAAATCCTACTCTTTTAACACATTCATTTCTTCAGATCCCATTTCAACATCTCCCTGTTTATAGAAATTTTTAGTGCCTTGAAGCCACCATACAAGATGTTTATTTTTTTTATCAAGTAATTAAAACTTAAAAAAGAAATGAAAAGATGGTGTTTAAGAAACTAGTCATTGCAGATATCAATTGAGAGAGGTTGATGATGCAAAAGGTAAATAAAGAGATGTGGTTAATCACGAGAACAGAGAATTAGTGGCATTTAAAGGAGCGACCAAACAAGCATATCCATAGCTAGAGTTTTTTCTCGATGCGGAGTTCCCAACTAAAAAAAAAAAAAAAAAGGTTGGAGGTGCCCCACAAAAAAATACGTATGCCTATCAGTTTGATATCTTTCCACCTAGGTGGTGATGCAGGACCGATGCATGAACTAAATAACATATGAGATCAAGTAATATAATTAAGACAATTAACAAAAAAACACAAGCATTGTCATAATCATCACGAATACCATGAAAACCAAAAGAACATCATGCATAATCCTAGGCTAAGTTACCAACATTGTAACATAAGATCATGAAATAAGAGGAAACTATGATCTAATGGATATAGGGACATCCAATTAGCATAGGGTATAGTCTATTTCAAAGTAGAAGGTCTAATACAACCTAGGGTAAAAATTAAGGTTTGGGTAATTTGGAAAAATAGGAAAGTTAAGAATTTTAAGTTTAGGATTATGGTTTTGGTAATGAAAGAAAGGTAATGGAAAAATGGGTTTATGAGAAGATGAATGCTTAAGATTGAAAAATCGAATAACTTGAAGAAAATACCTTGATAAAAGGGAAAAGAATGGTGTGGGGATCAATGGAGACATCGCACCTCCGTTGATGAAGATTAGCAACACACCAATCTCCCTTCCAAATTACATAGAAGTATCTTCAAATCACATGAAGATAGAAGAAAAAGAAAACAAGAGCTTTTTCTCTCTTTTTTTTTTAACCACAAAATCCAATGAGGAAGAGGGTCACACGCCCACCCTCTTTTACAGCTCCAAGAAAGTTCGAAAATTACAATAAACACCCTGTTTTGTGAATTTTGACATAAATAACTCTAGTCTAACTAAAATCAACTAAAAACACTCATAATGGTGTCCAAATATAACATAAACAAAACTAAATCCTATAAGCTGATAAAATCTTAGGAAAAAGTGTAGACAATCCACGATTAATCGCCACGTCCCACCAATCCATTGGTCTGGATCACTCCGTAAAGCAATCCATGTGCATTTTCCCAGTGTGGAATCTTCCAGATGCTCGCACATGCACATGAGGTCTTCAGCACGATCACGGGTACTCGCCTAGCCACAAGGAAATCGGTGCGGCCGCTTCCTCCTCTGATACGTATGCAAAGATATACGTGAAGTGATGTCCTCATCAGGCAATATGCACATGGAATACATGTGAACTTGCCAGCATTTATTGAATGATGGCTACCAATCCACCACATAAAAGAAAAGGAAAAAGGGAGAAAAAAAAAAAAAGACCAAAGAATGCTAACCTTCCAATTCATGTTCCACTGACGGCTAAAAGAATATGGTTTGTCATCTGAGTCATTGGGCAAAACCAGATGGTTAAGAATGTCTAATCAAATGGTTTTTCGGGCAATGTTCCGTACATAATAGGGCTCGCGATGTGGACGTCCTAGATTAACAAACATGAATACCACATGTACAACGGATCTTTTGCCATTGAATATGGTTATCATTGTATTATCTTCCTAGCCTTCCATTTGCAAGGGAATGGGATTGAACCATCAGTAGTTGACCTGTCTATGGAGAGTTCCATCATATCAATGGATTGGATCGTCAATTAGTGGGGCCCACTTATATGAGGAGCTCATGGCACGAGAAACTATATGAATACCATTATAGTGCTTTTTTAAACTGTGATTATTTAAATGATTCAAGGCCAAAGCCTAAAGAATGCAAAGAACAGCAAGAGGAGAAAAAAATAATAATAAATAAATAAACAATTACAGATCTAGCCAGCTAACCGAAATATGGGCTGAATCAATAGCTTCTGAAGCTATTGCCCAATCCATTACATGTGCTTTCACCAAATTGAAAACCTCCAAAAATTGCCCTTTCCGATTCCTAAAGCATTGATTATTCCTTTCTGACCATAGGAACCAAATACCCGCTAATAGACATAGACACCAAACTTTTTTCCCAATCTTTCCTTTGCCGCTGCCATACCACGCCAAAGAGAGATGCTTAATTAGGGGTGTACATCGAGTCGAACTGAGTCGAGCTGGCCTCAGCTCGACTCGGCTCGAACACTGGCTGACCTCAGCTCGAACTCGGCTCGGCTCGGCTCGGTCCTCGAGCCTGACTGGCCAGCTCGGCTCGGTTCGGTCAGCAGCTCAGGCCAGCTCAGGCTGAGTTCAAGCCGAGTTCGCCATTGAGGCATTTCCACAAACACCTGAACTGCAACTTCAAAAACCCACTGTTTTACAAACAGAGGCAATGGTGAGAGAGAAAAAAGGTATTTGTTTAATGTACATACCTTGCTTGCCACCGGCCAAACCTTCTTGGAAAGCAGGAGATTCCAGAAAAGAATTGTTAGGACTTTGGGCAAGAGTATCTCTTAGTAACTTAAAGACTAGTCTACGAATGAGAGAAAGCTGAAAGACACTCAGTTCATCTATCTGTTACTCGTGAGACCGCAGGTGTGGTGACAAGTGCATCCCTGTGAAGGAACACATACCAAGTGATATCTTCCCATTGACATCGTAGCATGTTCGAGTAATCTGGACCAGCATAGAGCCTTTTCAAATGTTCTCAGTTTCACACTCTAACTGAAATATCTTCTTGCTGCCCCAAGAGTATAAAACTGTTAAGATGGCTTAGGCCACCGGCCAAACCTTCCTTGCCACCAGCCACATTTCATTGAGTCATTTTATCAAACAGTTGGTGAGCAACATCAATGGCAAAGTAACCGAGTCACCAAACTGGTTCAATCCGAGTTCGATTCGAGCTGGATTCGATCCGAGTCGAGTCGAGCTGGGGCCTGCTCGAACTCAGCTTCGAACCGAGTCGAATCGAGCTTTTTCAAGTCGAGTCGAGCAAGCTAACCGAGCTAGCTCGGTTCGTGTAGACCCCTATGCTCAATGGACCCCAGAAGCACACATATCCTTCTTGGGAAGGAACAATGAATAAAGAGATGATCTACTGATTCCCCATTCTGAAAGCACATTAAACACACGTGCAGGAGAATCATCTTCCTCTTACGTTAATTATCAACCATGATCTAGGGCTGTGTAATTTCTCTCAAGAAAATGAAATGGATTCAGAATCAGATACGAGTAGGCATGTGAGAAAAGCCTGAATACAAATACAGGCACAGGCAAAGGAACTCTATTCAACAGATGGGTGTTTAAAGAAACTACGGGACAATCAAAAGCACAATAGTGGCTAAAGCAGTATCTAACTGCATCCTGTAATTAGACACATTGTCAAAAGTGTACAAATACTTGGCAGAAGACAGAAGTATCAAGGTACCACAATACACAAGTTCACCAAAAATTAGGGTTCTCAGATTGCAGGGACGAACGATGTTGTAATCTTCTTAGAGTTTGTTTCAGAGTAGGACAAATATATTGTGGGAGGAACATTTACTGGAAAGGTGCAAACAGACTTCACTTACAGACATATGGAAGAATCCTACAACTTCTTGCTGAAGATATCCACATCAAAACAGGAAAAGCCAATCCCATATTTGAAACATTGGGGTGGAATGGTCAAGAAGACAATCAAGCTTATACACTCCAAGAGAAAATATCAAAGTAGATAAGAAGGCATGGTAGATTGCACTTTAGTAAACGAATCAAAACAAGATTGCACTTGGAAAGCGCAAAGATCATCTGTACTTGAATACAAAAATGTAGACCTCCAGAATCTCCATTGCCAAAGAGATTAGTGAAATAATTATACAAGATTTTCTACTTTCAATGGCAACTTGCAAGTGTGTGCACCTCTGCATCAATGATTTTACAAGAAAAATTGGTTTCACAACCAGAAGATTCATTTTTTTCATTCTATGCATCATAATAACTTGCACTTTAGTGAATTAAAAATGCATCAGATGTTCAAAACTAACCTGTTTTTCCTCCACATTGTATTTACTTAAAAGCTTTTGTTTCTCCTCTAGAGTCAATATCTCATGCTTTGGCTTTAAAACATGCTTTGTAATATTCATCAATAAATCAGTAATCTGAGTCAAAAACAACCGTCCGAGATATTAGAACCATAAAGATTAAAAAAACAAGTTCTAAATTACAAAATAAATATAATCAAATTTTAACAGATAGAAAGGAAAAAAGTTGGTTCAAGTTGAAGGCTCTATAAGTGTAAATACCATAATTTTTGTGACCTACCCAAGACCCTGACTAAACAAATTAATAATTTGATTTTTCCTTTATTAAAAGGAAAAATCAAGCACTCAGCCAGTTAGTAAAAGCACTATCGGTAGAGAGATAGTGATGGGGATATCTCGCGCACACGCGCACACACACCACCACCCCTACGCACGCACGTACGCAGAAGGAAGATCCCATCATCGATCTAGCTCGATGACGACGTCCAGGGAAGGCCTCCTAGCTAGAAGACAAGTTTTTGTTCAGAAAAGTGGGCCCGATAGTCAAGAAAAGCCCATCATGGGATCTCATGATCGTGGCCCACTCGTCGGATTGATTTCATTTTTTAGGTTTTGCTTATTGTTATTATTTAAAACATTGTGAACGCTTTAGATTTCTGTGTTTGGTTTTTATTTTAGTCTACTTCATCACCAAGTAATAGGTTGCGCACATGGTGCGAGTTTTTGGGGTATAGGGTTTTCCCTATAAATAAGCACTCCTTGTAGTTCTTTTATTCATTCAAGTTTAATAAAAATTTCTGCTTTATTTTTCTGCTCTCTTCGTGAGTTGTGGAAGAATTCAAAAGTGGTTGTGAAGCCCTCCCTTTTCGAAGGGCTAACTACCGTGGTGCGAAGCCACATCGACCCCGATTCATCCCCATCCCCCATCATCTTTTTTTTTTCTATCTTCCCCCACCATCCATATTTCGAATTCGTCCTTTTGTTGCATCAGAGTTCTTCATTACAGCAGGTTTTCAGATTTCGGCCTATAGGCGAGCTGACACTTCGGCGGAGCACCACACACAAGCCGTAGCTCGGATCGACCCGAAACTTCGGGGTTTTGGAGCCTCCCCCTGGCCGACGAGGGCTAAGGAGAGCTTTTCTGCAAACGACGCCCCCTCGCACGTGCGGCCGAATCCATGCGGCGCCCCGACTTGGTTGTCCATACGCGGGATCGTCTTTTGGCTCAGGTTTTTATCCTCTTTTATCCTCTCATAGCCTTTTTTCATGAAACCTAGCCCTAGATTACGTTTTCCCTAACTTATATGTCCATTTTCTTTCCCTAGGGTTCCTTGATTTGAAACTGGTGAATCCCTTGGATTAGGGATTGATTACTATGTATGTGTGGAGGATTATTTCTTATTTTGAGTATCGTTTGCTTCATAATTTTTATTGATCCAAAATGTGTAGGCTTTGAACATAGATTCCCCTTTAATTGAACGTTTGGATTTTCATGTGGGATGTGGAATTTGTGTAATTGTTTATGAATTGGTATGATCTAAGCTTGAAATCTTGCATATCATATTTACATTTCATGTCCTGCATCAAATTTGGTATCAGAGCTTAGGGTTCTTATAGGGGAATACATTACTTGTTTAGGGTTAGTTGGTTTGAGTCCTTCATGCATCCAGTCCATCACATATAGCTTTTAGGAGTTTGTAGTCCCTGATATCAACTGTTGAAATTTCTGTTAACAGAAAGCTAGCAACTCACGTTGCTAGAATTTTCTGTTATTCCTTATTTTGACAACTATATTGCTGGATTTTAGTAGCACTACGTAGTTTCCCTCATATAGAGTCTCATAGGATCATTTAGTCTCATATAGTTGTCGTAGAAAGTCTTTAGGTGGAGTTAGCAAGTTGTACGCCCGCACGTACGGGTCATGGTTTTGGCTAGCACCCTACACTAGACATGGAACAACTACTAGAGTCATTAAACAAGCTGTCCCAGCAGATCGAGTCTTGGGGTAAGCGCATGGAACAAAGCATAGATCAACGCCTTGACCAAGTAGAGGCCTCCCTCAGGACAAACCCTACCATTAAAGAAAATGCCCAATCTCAGGCAGGTCGCCAGGAGGATAGACCAATGAATGGAGGTGGCCAAGGAATCAGTCATGGGTATGCACCTGTGCACCCACCCCAAGAGGGGCATCAAGACCACTATTTTGAGTGGCACAATACGTACGGCCCAGAGGCTAGTATAGAGTTACCCATTGAGGCCATTCCGGTAATAGATGAGTTTCGTGATGTCTTTCTTGATGATCTACTGGATGAGTCTCTCCCTAAGAGAGATATAGAGCACACCAGAACATGGGACACCGCAATACCTACAGTCGAGCTTACGTTGAATAGTTTTGTCGATAGGTCTACAGGTCTAAGTCCTCGTGAAGTCGTTACTGGTTATAAACCTAGGAAACCTATTGATCTTGTCCCTATGTCACTGTCCCATAGGCCGTCAGAGTCTGCAGAGTCTTTTGCGCATCACATTCATTCATGGCATCAAGAAATCAGGTAAAAGATCATGACTAGTAATGAACATTACACATTTTCTGCAGACCAACATAAACATTTCAAAGGATTCAATATTGGGAACTCCGTGATGATCCGCATCAGCCCTGGGCGGTACCCTCCGAGAGCCTTTCGTAAGTTACACGCGCGTAGAGCTGGACCCTTCAAAATTATAAAACGAAACGATCTCAATGTGTATGAGATAGATCTTCCACCTTCCATGAGAATTAGTTTCACATTCGATGTGGAGGATCTAGTTACTTATCAGCCACTGATACTTTGTCCGGCCCTTCGCTCACCCATCATGATTCCCCATATCTATCCCTTGAACCATAGCCCCTTCCCGACCCATTTTCCCAGCCTCTACCTCCCATACCCACTCTTCCTGACTTTTCTTCCCAGCCTCTACCTCCCATACCTACCCGTCCCGGCCCATTTTCCCATCCTCTACGTCTCATACCTACCCGTCCCGACCCATTTCCCCAGCCTCTACGTCCCACACCTACTTGTCCCGACCCATTTTCCCAGCCTCTACCTCCCATACCTACCCGTCCCAACCTATTTTCCCAGCCTCTACCTCCCATACCTATTCTTCCTGACATTTTTTCTCAGCCTCTCCCTCCCATACCTAACCTTCACATACCCAGAGAGAAAATAGAGGATATCCTGGACCATCAGATAGTTTCAACGTCGGACGGCAGGTTTCAGAAATACCTGGTCAAGTGGAAGTCACGCTCAGCTTCAGACAACACGTGGCTCACTGCGGAGGAGCTTCAGAGACTTGATCTTGACGTCCTGGAGTGGTTTAGGAGTTTTATTTCGCCAGTGGCGAAATCTTCGCAGCCGAGGAGAATTGATGGGGATATCTCGCGCACACACACCACCACCCCTACGCACGCACGTACGCAGAAGGAAGATCCCATCATCGATCTAGCTCGATGATGACGTCCAGGGAAGGCCTCCTAACTAGAAGACAAGTTTTTGTTCAGAAAAGTGGGCCCGATAGTCAAGAAAAGCCCATCATGGGATCTCATGATCGTAGCCCACTCGTCGGATTGATTTCATTTTTTAGGTTTTGCTTATTGTTATTATTTAAAACATTGTGAACGCTTTAGATTTCTGTGTTTGGTTTTTATTTTAGTCTACTTCATCACCAAGTAATAGGTTGCGCACATGGTGCGAGTTTTTGGGGTATAGGGTTTTCCCTATAAATAGGCACTCCTTGTAGTTCTTTTATTCATTCAAGTTTAATAAAAATTTCTGCTTTATTTTTCTGCTCTCTTCGTGAGTTGTGGAAGAATTCAAAAGTGGTTGTGAAGCCCTTCCTTTTCGAAGGGCTAACTACCGTGGTACGAAGCCACATCGACCCCGATTCATCCCCATCCCCCATCATCTTTTTTTTTTCTATCTTCCCCCACCATCCATACTTCGAATTCGTCCTTTTGTTGCATCAGAGTTCTTCATTACAGCAGGTTTTCAGATTTCGGCCTATAGGCGAGCTGACACTTCGGTGGAGCACCACGCACAAGCCGTAGCTCGGATCGACCCGAAACTTCGGGGTTTTGGAGCCTCCCCCTGGCCGACCAGGGCTAAGGAGAGCTTTTCTGCAAACGACGCCCCCTCGCACGTGCGGCCGAATCCCGCGCACGTGCGAGCGCCCCAGGCCCGTTGTCCATACGCGGGATCGTCTTTTGGCTCAGGTTTTTATCCTCTTTTATCCTCTCATAGCCTTTTTTCATGAAACCTAGCCCTAGATTACGTTTTCCCTAACTTATATGTCCATTTTCTTTCCCTAGGGTTCCTTGATTTGAAACTGGTGAATCCCTTGGATTAGGGATTGATTACTATGTATGTGTGGAGGATTATTTCTTATCTTTGAGCATCGTTTGCTTCATAATTTTTATTGATCCAAATTTCCCTATCATGTGTGGCTTTGAACCCGCATAGATTCCCTTTAATTGAACGTTTGGATTTTCATGTGGGATGTGGAATTTGTGTAATTGTTTCTAAGCTTTTGAAATCTTGCATATCATATTTACATTTCATGTCCTGCATCAGATAGGTCAATGGATCGATTCCCCACACCACAAAATTTATATTAGAGAGATAGGTCAATGGATCGATTCCCCACACCACAAAACTTATATTTTTTGCCAAAACCAGCGATTCCTGTGGAATCTTCTAGAATTAGGGCTTTCTCTATTTAAAGAGAAAAGCTACAGAAAATTCATACAGAAACCCCAAACCAAAGAGCAGAGAGAGAGAGAGAGAGAGAGAGAGAGAGAGAAGCCCTACAAAAGAAGAGCCTCCGCCAGTAAGTTTTCATCTTCTTTTCTGATTTTTCTGTAATTTCCTACCTAAAAACCCTATATTCAACCAATGGATGTGGTGGATTCACCCTATGTCCATCGTTTTGATCTAAGGGAGAAGTTTTGAACAATAGAAAATTGTTTTTTAAGAAGTTCCTGCAACAAGGATGATCAAATGTGAGAAATCCAGTTGTTTCAATCTAAGGAAATCCGAATCCATGGATCTTAAGGCCAAATTGTGTTAGAGCCTCAAATCTTAGATTAGATTAATGAATAGATTTCCCACAGTGATCTGCGGAATTTTCTAGTTAATGATAGTTTTGTTGACAACAGTTTCAACTATCAAGTTGTAGATGCCAGATGTTCGGAGTGAGAATATTGCAAATGGAGGAGGTTTGGAAGCCTTTTTATAGGCAAAAAATTAGTTTTTTTTGCAAAAATAAAAATAGAAATAAAAAATTTAATGTGCCATGGCCAATATGCGATTGCATATGATGTATGCGAAAATAAAAATAAAAAATTTAATATGCCATGGCCAATATGCGATCGCATATGATGTATGCGATGTATGTGATCGCATACATCACATATGCGATCACATACATCACATATTTTCACATATGTGCCATGATCGCATATGCGATCTACATATGGATCTGTGCATGCAATCGCATAAGCGCATATGTGGTCGCACATGACAACACTGATCATATTCATTAGTTTCAGTCTTTTGGTGCCATTTCCCCCTCATCCTTTGGTTTGCACACCTTTTTCTATTCAACCACCCGTACTTTCCCTTGTCCTCTATACCATTCTACAACAATTCCCCTTGCATACGTTTAAATCTGTCCACCAAACTAAAGGGAGATTGGCACAGCCAGAAGTAGACAGGCCTGTTGGAGAAGACCAACTTAATAAAAGTAATCTCACCACTAAGGCCAAATAATGTCTCAAAAAGATTCCAGTTCAACAATACAAAGAAGAGGCTAACCTCGAGCACCTCAGGTAACATTATAGTCACACCGAAGTCCCATGTACTATAATGCTAAGCCAAGGACACTTTGCCTTATCTATGAAGCAGTCAATCGAGTTCTGAATGAGTTAGCTCCTTGGCAAAGGACTCCAACTTGACCAGTTCACCTTTTTTACTGGAGATCACTTGAAAGAACTAGATTAAGGAATCTTCTGGCCATTCATTTTAACTAAAGCCTCACCTTTATCACTATTCCTACTATATCAAAACTCACAACTCTCTATGACCAGCCAACTTCAATTCTATCGGAAATTCGCATATCTCCCCCTTTGAATCATAGAACTAAGCTGATGAACAACATGTCAGAATCTTCTGGCCATCAATTTTAATTATAGTCCTGCCTCTATAGTTATTCCAAGTTTCCAACTGGGTTGCATGTAGCATTCACACAACACTACCAGGGTAAATTTCTATATCATCCACCTAGCTCTAATTCTATTCAAAACATCCCCATCAATCTCTCCACTTGAATTGTAGAGCCAAGGAAGCAAAACACATTGCTTTCTGAAATCTTCAGGCCATCAATTTTTACAAATGCCTAGCCTCTACCAACTCTCTGTACTTAAGTTGCATGCAATAATCACAGAGAACTCTAGAGACATATCTCTACTTCATCTATCGAATTTTAATTCTACTAGAAACATCACCATCGGCCTCTTCTTTCGACTTATCGAGCCAATGTCACAAAACAAGTTGGTTGGAAAATCTCCCGTACGTCAATTTTCTCTAAAGCTTCACTTCTATAACAATTCCCACTGAAGTCGCATGCAGCAATCACGCAACATTCTAAAGGAACATCTTTACTTCCTCTACCCAACTCTAATTAGAATTAGAACTGGGTGGATGGAGTAGAGATGGGTGCCAACTCTGCCAAGTGTCAATGACACATCATCATTGACTCACATAGAAACAAGGTAATGAAAAACATTGCCGGTTTTACCTGGGCACATGGCATGGGCGATAAGTGTCTTAAAGTGTCCAACACAACGAACTTAAAAAAATCTAGACGTGGGGACACTTCTGAACACAACTAAATAATTTCTAAACAAAGAAAAATAATGAAAACAATCAATATTTTTTGGGATAGAAATCAAAGGAAATTTTACGAGAACATGTACATAGTTCTAATCATAATCAATTAGTTATAATAATGAAACATTAAAGATTATACAATGATCATCTCCAAACAAACAAACAAACAAAAAAGCAGCTTGCATGCATGGTGCAATGACCATTACTTGCCCTCTTAAAAGATTCAGATGATCTCGACAATAGAAAAGAAAGGCAAAAGGAACCGGTGACTTTTTTTTATGTGGGGCATCTACCAATGCTAGAAAGCAAACTTAAATTTCGAGTGCTAAAGTAAGTCAATTAGGAGTGGCAGGCCAGGCTGCTCAGCCTAGCCGGGTGACCCGGTCTTGAAGGGCTGGGGCTTGGGCCACTAAACTTGGCCTGAGGGTTGTGCTTGGGCTTGAAATCTATGCCCGATGTTTGAGCTGGGTTGGGCCAGGGCCAATGGTGAATAATAGAACAGCCCGTTTGGCCCGTTTGGCCTAGTGTATGCTCCATATTACATATGTATTGGTAATGTAGACTGTGGAGTCCGTATGCTAGTTTATATGTATAGTAATATGAAGACTTTGATACTCTACTAAAGTATGATGGATGATATGCATGCACTTATCAACCATCCAATTGTGGGCCTCAGTTTATATTAGTGAATTATACATTGATGCACTCATTTAGGTCCATGCATACAGTGGATAATTGAGTGGGGCATTTTTTTGGTTGATGAATGATCTTATTTAAGGTTGGTGTGCCACCAAAAAAAAAAAAAAAAATTCTTAATTCTTTGGAAGAGCATGATGATTCACAAACAAGTACTTGCCAATTGCATATCAATTGTACATATAACATATATGTAACTTATCTCTAACTTGTAGGGCTTGCCTTGGGCGGACATTGTCCTAGCTCTAGGCCAGCCTTAGCCCAGTCCAGTGCTCTAAAGCGAGGGTTGGGGCAGGGGCTTGGGCCGGACCAAAGCTAGGCCAAGGCTGACCTTGGCCCAGCCCATTGCCACCCCTAAAGTCAATAGGAAGAGTTTCTTCTACACCAAGAGAATGAAGGCAAGCTAGTGAATGGAGTAAGATAAATTCAGCTTGACAAGAGAAATTTAGGTCACAAAAAACAAGTGAAAATGATGCAATAGAAACTTCAACAAGAATATGTCTGGTATCCTCAATATGTCTAACATGTGACACAGTTGGGCACTACGTCCATACAGATTTTGGAGTGGCATGGCAATGAAGCAATTCAAATGAAATTGAACCCAAAAGAGGGGAATTTAACTATGTGCCATTGTTTTAAGCAATAATACGTGCCAATTTGATGATTTACATCCACCTTGAATTGCCTCAATCTTCTAACTGCTGAAGAAGATGAAGAAAATAATTGAAAGGAGGACAAATATGTGAGGTCTCACCATAAAAAATCTATATATATCTCTCCCCTAGGGTTTTCTTTTAGAAGTTTCACTCCAAGAAGTGGTTTCCAATCACAAGAAACAAAGAAAAAGGAATATAATCTATAGAAAAATCTCATCACATGCTCTCGAACTCCATATTATGTTTCGCAGTATTTATAGCCTTGTATACAAATCCTTATTAAAGTTAAAAAGCTGTGGATAAAATCCTATGGGTCCACATAGACCATCCTAATTTAACTGAAGGTGTTCTTAACTGATATGTAATAAGAATATTAAATAAGGATGCAATCTAAAAAAGAGTCCAGGTACCATTAAAAGTCTTTGTATATATAACAGGATGAACATATTGGGCTCTATGTCTCCTACAAAGCCTTTTTCCACTTATAAGGTTTGTACATAACTCCCAAAAGGCCAGAAATTGGAATTGTGGGCCCCACAGTCCAATTGGACCATTAATCAGAGCTATCTGATTTGTTTATGGGTCAATTTTCAATGGGACCATTCACTTGGTTCAGGTCTAATATCAGGACTGTTGAAGTGGTGCAAACCTTTAATCGTTAAAATGTAGGCTCGTGATATGTTCTAGATCATCAATTGAGACCACAAGATGGGCTTGCTCATCAATCCACCGGTAATAGGACTACTCTTGGACCCTTCTTTGATGATTTGATGATCTTGCATCACATGGCATGGCAAAGAAAAGAAGAAAAAGAAGAACGAAGAAGTTGAACTTGAGAAGTGTCCAAGTAACACTACATGTTGCTTTTGAGGAGTCTTTTAGCCAACAATTTCAACTAAAGCTCACCTCTAATTTCAACCAAAGCTCACCTCTACAACTATTCCTACTAAAGTTGCGTGTCAAATGTTGTGTTTTAGGTTTAGTACTTATAAATGCTTGTGCACTAGAGCCTTCCTCCAAACCTCAATTTTAGAATCCGCACCCTCTTTAATCTCATCAATTAGGGCCATGTCATCCACAAACAACATAAAACAAGAGAACTCTTCTTAAATGGTAGCAATTAATTTATGAACAATATGTCCTTTAAAAGCAGGATCCAGCTAGGTTTGAGCAAGTAACTTTGATCCACAGTCAAATAACATTGAGCTGCACAGTTTTTTCTGATATCTACTCAAGCAGTAAAAAATGCTCGACACCTAGGGTTTCAGAAAGAAACTTGGAGAAGAAAATTTTTACTCTGATAACAATAGTAAAGAGATGCTCCAGTGATCCTAGTTGCATTAAGACACCTGAGCAGTCCATTCAACTGATCTAAACTGTCCATTGGACCCAACACACATTCCATGGGCCGCCATGCAAACAGAAAACCGGTCTGATGATCATAAGCATCTAATCAATGGCCTCTAATATGGACAATCAAGATAATTTGTACAAAAGATTGGTCTAACCAACCATTAGATCCATAAATTCCATAGCTTCCATCATGGATTGCTTATGATTCTAAAGAATCATTTCTGTTATGCAATCCTAACCATCCCACCTATGGGTTGGAAAAAAGAACAACTATAAAAGAAGGCTGAATCTAGGACTGGATTTGATCAGTAGCCCTTGAAATATGTCCTGGACTTAATGGACAGTTTAGATCTATTTCTTGGACTGCCCAAGTTACCCAACGCAACTAGGAGAACCATAAGTTGTAGTGCTTTGAGTCTGAGAGCATTGGAGCATTTCTCATAATAGTGATAAAATATCTGGGTAACAAAAGTTACATAATAAAAAAAAAAATACATTAAAATTAATTAATAACAGAACCACCTCTAAAATCTCCACACACCCAATTCACCTAAGCAAACAAAAACGATGAGAAAACCTAATCTATCCATAATTCTGTCATTGAAATGAAACAAGACACGAGCAAGGAATGCAAAAACGACCTTGTTCAGTGAAATCATTTAAACAAAGTGTACCTCAGCTTGATAGATATATGAGGAATACTCATACCTGAAAATTGGATACCTGAGTATGATTTCTAACCGAAAAACTGCAGTTGCATTAGCAATGATTGAAAGGCAGAATAGAAAACTTCCTAGACCAAAACCATATTTTATTTTTATAACACCCTTGCGATTATGCAAGTAAAACTCTCGGTGACTCTCACATATTCCCAACAGCAATAAGTTAAAAACAACATCCAATACCCAAAATTTACACAGATTTCCACACGACTTACTTGAAATAACTCAACTTTATATGGGAATAACTCTTTGGTTGCCTGCCGAGCTTGAGCCGTCATTTTGTTTTGCAAAACCAGTATCATCCTGCTTAAATTATCATGGCTGACCTGAGAAAGGATTCCGCGCACAATTCCTAATTTTACCACATCGGTTCCACAGAAGATAACCAGAATCTGCAAATAAAAATTAACTAATTAATTAAATTCAGACATGAATGGTTGCTTTAAATAGATATATAATGAAACAAACAGATTCCTATCAGCCAAATGACATGGAAATCAATTGCATGCAATGGAATCCCTTCACATCGAAAGCGCCAGCTATACCATTTCAATTCATAGGCAATATATAAATACATATATGGATTTCACAAGAATGAGGGGAGCAGGTAAAACCAAACACTGCGCACGGGGCCCACCCGACATCTATCTGGGATCAGAACCATTCATCTGGAGGACCCAATGTGATAGGCATGTGGTGCAGGAATCGATACCGATCGAACAATCGGTAGGCCCGACGGGTTATGGGCATTTTGGGTTCTACAAGAAAAATAGCTGGGTTTGAGGGTTATCATCGATTTGTGGAAAGATGATGGATGGGTGTGATGGGATTAGTTTGGAAGGGGGGGAAAGGTACCTTCTTGGAGGGGTTGGAGATGAGAGTAGTGGAGATGCGGAGGCGCTCAAGGTCGGGTCTCTGGCCGTGGATGGAGCGGAATTCGGGTAATGTGAGGGAGATATCGGAGTCGGAGATGGTGTAGCCTCTGTCTCTAAGCATCTCCAGAACCGTCCGTCGGGCCAGGTAGTATCGATGGCTCTCCACGCTTCCTTCGTCTACGTAGCTGCAGATGCAGTTCTCTCCATCCATCTCTCTCTCTCTCTCTCTCTCTCTCTCTCTCTCTCTCTCTCTCTCTCTCTCTCTCTCTCTCTCTCCACTGAAGAGGGAAAATCCTCTCTCTCTCTCTCTCTCTCCACACAGATGAGGGAAAATCCTCTATCTCTGCTGAGAAATGAAGTGAAGAGGGAAAGACGCTGTATTTATACCGGGGCGGGGTACAGTAACTACAGTACGGCCGGTAGAGTGGAATACGGACTCGGATTGCAGGGCGGGCGGGCGGGCGGGCGGGCGGGTGGGTGGGATCCCTGACCGTGGGGCCCACCTTGATGTATGTGACTTATATCCACGCCGTCCATCCGTTTTGCCATTTTAGGGCATGATTCAAAAAATAAGTAGAATCAAATATCAGGTGGACCATAATAGAAGAAACAATGGTAATAAACTATTACTAACTTTTCGTGGGGTACAAAAGTTTTATATAAAGTTGATATGGAAGTGGTCTCTTCTTTAAGGTATTTATGACTTTATCAACAGGTTGGATGTAAAATAAACATTCAGTAATCTCTATGAAGATATTAATGGCGGGATTCCGTCATTGCTTTTTTCTTGTTCTATAGGTAGAGCTGGGCATTTCATATTCGAATCGGTGGATCCGGCCCGATCAGACTCGATCCGACCCGATTCGAACAGAACCGATGGTCAGGATCGGATAACGTAATCCAAATTCGAATTATTTTCGAGTCGAATCCGGATAGACCCTGTTTCGAACCGACCCAATCCGGAACCCGATCCGATTGAATCCGATTTGGACCGACCCGATCCGGACCGCATATATTAGTGTATGTGTGTGTGTGTATAATCCTTTTTACTTTTACCTTTATGTTCGGGTGCCAAAAAAATTCACCCAATTTACACTTTAGCCCATCCCTATCTCCCTATCTCTCTCCATCTTTCTACTATGTGATTCTCTCTCCATATCTGCTTCTCTATTTTTGTTGAAGAATAAGGTGAGAAGAAGGTTTTGGAGTTTGGATTTATCTGCTGGAGAGAGATATACAGAAAAAGAAAGTCGCAACTTTGATTGGTGTACGAAGTGGATGGACTCGGGTAACGTTAGCATGTTTCGTGGGTATGATCATAAGGTATGTGTTATATCCAAACCGTTCATCCAATTGGCGAGCTCATTTTAAGGCTTGAGGCAAAAAATAAGATAGATCTAACCATCAACTGGACCACACTGCAAAAACTAGAGGGAGATTGAACATCTACCATTAAAACCCTTTTTAGGGTAACAGAAGTTTTGGATCAATATGAAATTTATTTTTCCTCTTCAATCATGTACTTGTGACTTTATGAAATATGTTTTTTAAGGTACTTGTGACCTTATGAACAGATTGGATATAAAATAAACGTTATGGTGGGCCATACAAATGTTTTAACGGTGAAAATCATTATTGTAACGCCCTGAAAATCGGGGGCCAAGTAGTTACTCAACACCCGAGTTCCCGGTGTCACCTATCACACATTTTTATGGTTTATGGTTTATCAAATTAAACATTTGCGCAAGTTGGAACAACCTGGAACATGAATCACAACCACACATCCACTGAAATGAAAGGAAACAACGTAAATCACTATATACAGGTCCAAAAGAATGAAGGGGCACCCATAGCGTCATACAACTAAAATCACAAAAATATAACAAGTCCAAAAGAATAGGGCTGAGCTCCCGGCCCAGCGACCCCTCGACACATCTACGGGTCCGATGCGGCTCCGCCCATCAACTGAAAGTAGGAGTACTCCTCCTCCTCCTCCAGACTCGTGCTGCCAGGCTCCTCCTGATCGTCGCCACCTGCGTCTATGGAAGCGTCTGGTTGGTGTTTTAAAACACCGTCCCAGAGTGGGAGTGAGTGATCAACTCAGTGTGAACTATTAATCTTAAGTTATAACAGGCATCAATTTGAACATGAAGTTAATGAAAAGCAGCCAATCAGCAACACCTACAACTCTTATTAAATGCATATGTAATGCAATGATATGATGCATGCCCTCGCCGCAACGCTCCCTCGAGCGACTCCATCTAACGATCGCATATGGCAACACTCCCTCAAAGCGACCTCGACTGCCGAGTCGCCACCCTAACTAATGCGATGCAATGCGATCGTGTTAGCCAAGTTTTAGTTAAGTCCATTCATCCATCGTTGGGGATTCTGATTCACCCTACATGTCACTGCCCTAATCAGATTGCGAGGCCAAGGCCGAGTCCCCGCGGTCCGTGATCCTGTCGGGTCCTCATTCCCGACTCCAAGCACATGAGGCGTGCCGATAGGGAAAGGATCGCTCGCGGTCACTACGGGGAGGCGCGGTACCCCAGGCGTAGGGCGACATGGCTGACTCGGACACGTGTCCCATTCCACCCTGCCCGGCTCACGAGACTGTAGACCAATTTTTGTTTTGTTATCAATGGGCCACCATGGGTCATAGGGTGCATCAGGTTCCATGCATATGTGGGCAAACATGGTTAACAAACGGGGTTGATCAGGTAGTAGGCTAGTCCGCACGACCAGGCGGGCATGAGACGAATGACCTTGGGAACAAGGGCCCCATGTAGTCGAACTACAGCCACCCGAACACTTCCGCCCAATCCGCCGGGCTAGCCTTAGCGTAGCCCTACCAATGGGGCTACCCTCTCTCGTCCAGTTCCTAACCATCCCAAGAGAGCAAAAGGAGAACTACCGCATGCCACGATTCATGTTATCATTCATCACATCCATATCACATTCTCATGCATTCCAATCATACAAATCAAATACCTTTAACAAGCTAGCAATTATCAACGTAGAATTAAAGTGCATGTGAGTGTGTGAGTTGGGTAAGAAAGTTTTCACTTTCTCCATCTTGAAAATCATAAGCATCCCAGCAATTATTCACACATACATTGAAGCATCACACATGAAGGAAATGAATCACATCCACAAGCATGTTATCATCCAACCTCATAATATGAGAAGGCACAATGCATATCACATTTGGAAATTAACACATGCATATTCTAACAAATCCAACCAATCATAAAAAAAAAAAAAAAATCCCTAAGGTTCTCTCTAGAATTCCAAACAAGACATCCAAGCACTCAAAATCATTACATCCACGCTAAAATTGGTGCTAGGCCACCTAAGAGCAATAGTCCGCACCTTAAATTCGGCGGAGGCTCGGAAATGATCTAAAGGCGAGGGTTTCGAAGGTTGGCCGGCCGGAGTCCCTAAAACGATTCAAGCATGAGAGGAATCTACCCCATTTCTCCTTCAAGACAAGGATTTCAAGGAAAATAGTAAGGGATCTTACCAAGGTGGCCCACAAACGAATTTTGGAGTGGCGGAGTGGCGGTGGAGAGTTTCCCCTTTCGGAAGGGATAGGGTGTTGAAGGATCGGTCCTCTTGAGCCCCAACTCGGTTTAGGGTCCACCACAACCTCCTTGCCTTCCCTTCCTTCCTTCTTCACTCTCCTTGGTTGTTGGAGAAGGGTGGAAGCTACAAGGGAGGCCTTGTTGTTGTAAGGTGGTGAGAATGTTGAAGGAGGGATTGATTGTTGGAGATTGGGGAAATCAAGAAGGAAAAGGGATGGGTTGTTGAGAGTGAAGGGAGAGATAGAAGGGAGTGAGGGTTGTTGTTGAGAGAGTGAGGGGTTTATGAGAAGAGGGTTAGGGCTTATTTCCCTAGAGTTGGGTCATTTGGCCCCAAGCTCCCAAGTCTTCCTAAAATAGACTTATGAGACACCTATTGGTGTTGAGGTGGCCCTAACACTCCACAGGCCACCGAATTCGACGTGGAGGTGACTTATGACCCAACTAGGGTCCATGCAAAAATTGAGGGCGAACGGATGAACGGATATATGATCTGAGCAGGCACTTTCGTCCCAAAAATGGCCCTGTGGGGGCTGATCTGGTGATTTGGGCAGTTCTAGCGGCCCTCGGCCATGAAATTTGTAGGGTAAGAGCTCCATGGCCCGATGAAGGACCCTCGCAAAATTTGGAGACAAACGGATGCGCGGTTTGGTCGTACGGGTCCGATTTGCGATCAACGGTCACCGTTCCACGATCAGTCCCGATTTGGTGGACGGGCGTAGAAAAATATTTTAAACCACCACCACAAATTTGGAGAAAATCCGACGGCTTTGGATCGCCCGGAATCCCGGTTTCATTTGTAAGTGCTCGGTTCCAATTTCTTTGGCATTGGTGGGATGCATTCGGTTAGTGCCGGATCCCGATTCGGGTGTCCACTGGAGTGCCGTCCGCGATGGTCCACAAGCCCGATGAGATATATGATTTCCGAAAATTTTAGATTTTTCGACCATCCTCGATCACCGGGTGGCGCACACTGGGCCATGACGAATGCACACGGCCATCGGGCTTGGCGGGCCACGCCGGTTCCATCTTGGCCACCTAGACTGTTCTAACGGGTTGATCCTAGCCTAATCTTTTTATTACCGGTGGTACCTCACCCTGAGCAGCTTAAACGGATGGTCTTGCGGCAATTAGAGCGTGGACGCCCCGGAGATCCACGGGACGTTACAATCTACCCCCTTATAAATAAATTTCGTCCTCGAAATTTGTACCGTTCGTATTCTTTGAAGCAGGCTCGGGTAATGCTTGCGACTTCATTCTTCGTCTCCCAAGTGGCCTCTTCTTCATCGTGATGGGTCCATAGGACTTTGACCAATGGGATGACTTTGTTGCAGAACCTATTCCTTCTGAATATTCTAGTAGGCCGAAGAATGTATGTGACATTATCCTTGAGTTCCACATGTTCCCACCTGATGATATGCGAAGGATCGGGGACGTACTTCTTCAACATGGATACATGGAAGACGTTATGCACTCCAGCAAGCGGCGTAGGTAGGGCCAAGCGATAGAGCAACACCTACCCTGGTCCAAAATCTGGAAAGGCCCGATGAATCGGGGGGTAAGCTTCCCTTTCTTGCCGAATCGCAGGACACCCTTCATTGGGGAGATTTTGAGGAATACATGATCCCCCGCTTCAAACTCTAAGTCTCTTCGCCTTGTGTCGGCATAGCTTTTCTGCCTGCTTTGAGCCGTTAAGAGGTGGCGCCGGATAATTTCAATCTTCTCAGTCGTGACCCGTACCAAATCCGGCCCTAACAAGCTCTTCTCGCCAATTTCTTCCCAACAATGCGGGGCTCGGCATGGACGCATAAACCCCTCACTCTCTCAACAACAACCCTCTCTCCCTTCTATCTCTCCCTTCACTCTCAACAACCCATCCCTTTTCCTTCTTGATTTCCCCAATCTCCAACAATCAATCCCTCCTTCAACATTCTCACCACCTTACAACAACAAGGCCTCCCTTGTAGCTTCCACCCTTCTCCAACGACCAAGGAGAGTGAAGAAGGAAGGAAGGGAAGGCAAGGAGGTTGTGGTGGACCCTAAACCGAGTTGGGGCTCAAGAGGACCGATCCTTCAACACCCTATCCCTTCCGAAAGGGGAAACTCTCCACCGCCACTCCGCCACTCCAAAATTCGTTTGTGGGCCACCTTGGTAAGATCCCTTACTATTTTCCTTGAAATCCTTGTCTTGAAGGAGAAATGGGGTAGATTCCTCTCATGCTTGAATCGTTTTAGGGACTCCGGCCGGCCAACCTTGAAACCCTCGCCTTTAGATCATTTCCGAGCCTCCGCCGAATTTAAGGTGCGGACTATTGCTCTTAGGTGGCCTAGCACCAATTTTAGCGTGGATGTAATGATTTTGAGTGCTTGGATGTCTTGTTTGGAATTCTAGAGAGAACCTTAGGGATTTTTTTTTTTTATGATTGGTTGGATTTGTTAGAATATGCATGTTTAATTTCCAAATGTGATATGCATTGTGCCTTCTCATATTATGAGGTTGGATGATAACATGCTTGTGGATGTGATTCATTTCCTTCATGTGTGATGCTTCAATGTATGTGTGAATAATTGCTGGGATGCTTATGATTTTCAAGATGGAGAAAGTGAAAACTTTCTCACCCAACTCACACACTCACATGCACTTTAATTCTACGTTGATAATTGCTAGCTTGTTAAAGGTATTTGATTTGTATGATTGGAATGCATGAGAATGTGATATGGATGTGATGAATGATAACATGAATCGTGGCATGCGGTAGTTCTCCTTTTGCTCTCTTGGGATGGTTAGGAACTGGACGAGAGAGGGTAGCCCCATTGGTAGGGTTACGCTAAGGCTAGCCTGGCGGATTGGGCGGAAGTGTTCGGGTGGCTGTAGTTCGACTACATGGGGCCCTTGTTCCCAAGGTCATTCGTCTCATGCCCGCCTGGTCGTGCGGACTAGCCTACTACCTGATTAACCCCGTTTGTTAACCATGTTTGCCCACATATGCATGGAACCTGATGCACCCTACGACCCATGGTGGCCCATTGATAACAAGACAAAAATTGGTCCACAGTCTCGTGAGCTGGGCAGGGTGGAGTGGGACACTGTGTTCGAGCTGTCGGCCTACACTGGGGTACCGCGCCTCCCCGTAGTGACCGCGAGCGATCCTTTCCCTATCGGCACGCCTCATGTGCTTGGAGTCGGGAATGAGGACCCGACAGGATCACGGACCGCGGGGACTCGGCCTCACGCATTGATGGGGCCTTGGCCTCGCAATCTGATTAGGGCAGTGACATGTAGGGTGAATAAGAATCCCCAACCTGATGGATGAATGGACTTAACTAAAAACTTGGCTAACACGATCGCATTGCATCGCATTAGTTAGGGTGGCGACTCGGCAGTCGAGGTCGCTTTGAGGGAGTGTTGCCATATGCGATCGTTAGATGGAGTCGCTCGAGGGAGCGTTGCGGCGAGGGCATGCATCATATCGTTGCATTACATACGCATTTAATAAGAGTTGTAGGTGTTGCTGATTGGCTGTTTTTCATTAACTTCATGTTCAAATTGATGCCTGTTATAACTTAAGATTAATAGTTCACACTGAGTTGATCGCTCACTCCCACTCTGGGACGGTGTTTTAAAATACCAACCAGACGCTTCCATAGACGCAGGTGGCGACGATCAGGAGGAGCCTGGCAGCATGAGTCTGGAGGAGGAGGAGGAGTACTCCTACTTTCAGTTGATGGGCGGAGCCGCATCGGACCCGTAGATGTGTCGAGGGGTCGCTGGGCCGGGAGCTCAGCCCTATTCTTTTGGACTTGTTATATTTTTGTGATTTTAGTTGTATTGCGCCATGGGTGCCCCTTCATTCTTTTGGACCTGTATATAGTGATTTACGTTGTTTCCTTTCATTTCAGTGGATGTGTGGTTGTGATTCATGTTCCAGGTTGTTCCAACTTGCGCAAATGTTTAATTTGATAAACCATAAACCATAAAAATGTGTGATAGGTGACACCGGGAACTCGGGTATTGAGTAACTACTCGGCCCCCGATTTTCAGGGCGTTACAATTATCTCTGTTGCTATTTATGGTGTGGTCCAGATTATCTTTGGATATGATTCATTTTTTGGATAATGCTCTAAAATGATCTCTAAAAATAGATGAACGGTGCAGATATAGTAAATACATCACTGTGTGGCCATGTAACATGGATCTCCTTTGAACCATTTGTACAACTCGGAGCTCGAGGAGTATCAGTGCTTGTCTTCGTACGACACGTACCTAGATCAATTGTGCTAAGCTGCTAGCTACAGACAGCAAGAGTGACACCATCCCCGTGGCCGATGGTCGGTGATTTGTGGGCCCTACCATGATGTACGTGTTTCATCCATTCCGTTCATCCATTTTTATAGACCATTTTAGGGCTTGAAAAAAAAATTATAGGGATATAAATCTTAGGTGGGCCACACCACAACAAAACAATAATGAATGGATATTCACCATTAAAATCCTCTGAAGGCCCATTGTACTATTTATTTGAAATCCAATCGGTTGATTTGGTCATAAAAACCCAGATGAAGGGAAACAATAAATATCAGCTTGATCCAAAACTCTTATTGCCCCCGAAACGTTTTTAATGGTCAAAATTCATTCGACACTGTTTCCTGTAATGTGGTCCACTTAAGGTTGAGATATACTTTATTTTTTTCTCATATCATAAAATGATATATAAAAATAGATGGACGGCATGGATGACACACATACATCATGGTAGGCCCCACAGAACACCGACCACTAATCACTTCAGAGTTACAAAGCTTCTTCAAGAAACTATTGCCTGTGGTGTAAAACTTCTTCAAGAAGCTATCTACCCGTGGTTAAAGCTTCTTCAAGAAGCTAACTGTCCGATTTTCTCCTACCGAGTAAATTATGCGGGGCCCATCTTGAACCTTTTTTGGTTTATCCACACCGTCCATTAGTTTTTATCCGAACCTTACTTAATCTGATCCGACTCGGTTTTCCTGACCGAGTCGAACTCGGATCGATTCAAGCCAGTAGGAGTTCGGGTCTGTTTGAGTTAAATGACCTGGATCCAGTCCTGAATCGGATCGAGTTCAGGTCGGGACCTACAAATTTCGAACCTGGTTGAGTTGGAGCAAATCTGATCCGACTCGGTCCGATGCCCAACTCTATCTATAGGATACCTAAGATTTAGATTTAGATCTGCTTTATTTTTTAGATCATGCCCTAGGACAAACTTTCAAAAAATGTAAGGAGAGTATGTATTTAAGGAAAATACATCACGGTGGGACCCACCAACCCGCCGGATCCAAGAGGGGATTGGCTACTCCCCTTGCCACCGACCCCGTGCTTGGTGGTCGGTGCTCAGTGGGCCCACCATGATGTATGTGTTTCATCCATTCAGTTCATCCATTTTTACAAGTCATTTTATGGCTTGATGCCAAAAATGAGAGATATAAATCTCAGTGGAACCACACTACGGGGAAAACAGTAGTGATTGGATAACCACCATTAAAATCCTCCTAAAGCCCACTGTACGGTTTATTTAACATTCAATCTGTTTATTAGGTCATATAGACCCAGATTAATGGAAAAAACAAAGACCAGCTTGATCTAAAATTTGTATAGCCCGAATGGTCGACATTCATTCAACATTGGTTCTTATAATATGGTCCACTATAGTTTGGGATATAACTCATTTTTTGTCAAATGCCATAAAATGATCTAGAAAAATAAAAGGACAGAATTGATGAAACATATACATCATGTGAAGCCCACGGAACACCAACCACCAGCCATTGTCCGGTGGCAGGGGGAGTAGCCAATCCGTTTCCGCCAGATCTACCTGAACCGGAAGAGGATCGGCCGGCGTACCACACATTAGCTATATAGCCCATGCATTGACGTCAGCAAGCTTTGTGAGTCTTATTGTGAGGTATGTGTTATATCCAAACCATCCATCCATTTTACAAGCTTGTCTTAAACCTTGAGACGAAAAATAAGACAGATCTAACTATCAAGAGGACCACACTGCAAAAAGCAGTGAGGAATTTAACGTCTATCATTAAAACCCTTTCAGGGTCATATAAGTTTTGGATCAATATGAAATTATTATTTTTTTTCCCCTTTATCTAGGTCTTTGTGACCTTATGAACCGATTGGATGAAAAATAAAAATTATGGTGGGCACTACTAATTTTTTAACGGTGAAAATTATTATCCCCACTACTATTTGTGGTATGGTCTAGTTGATCTTTGGATATAATTTGGATAATTTTATAAAATGATCTTCAAAAATGGATGGACGGTGTGGATATAAGGATATAATAAATATATCACTGTGGGGCTCATATAACTTTGATCTCCTTCGAACCGTTCGTACAACTCGGGAGCTTGAGGAGCTGACAACATCCAATCGACTTCCACCCAAACCGCGCCCTGGATTGCCCACTTTAGAACACAACACGGATGTGTTGACGTGGCAAAGTTTTATGGGCCCGTCATGATGTATGCGTTATATATAGACCATCCATTCATTTGTTCCAAATCATTTTAAGGTATTAGACAAATATCCAAACTCAAGTGGACCACACCACATAAAGCAGTGGAACAGTGAAACCGACTTCAGACCTTCCTTGTGCCCACCATGTTGTTTATTTGGGAAGCGAATTGGCTGGTGTACACCAAGTTCTGTGGGGCCACCATCATTTATGTGTTATATCCATATCATCTACGTCATTGTTCAATATCATTTTAGGGCATAACTCAAAAATAACAAAAATACAAAGGTCAAGTGCACCATAGCATATAAAAGTGACTGGGATTGAATGCCTACCATTGAAAATTACTTGGGACCACATAAAGGTTTCAACTATGTGTATCATTGTCCCCGCTGATCTGTTTCATTTTTTAGCCCATGCCCTAAGATGATTTCGCAGCGTGGTGTGGGTACAACACATAAGACGCCGAGCACATATTAAGTAAACTCTGTGAAGCCACCGTTGATATATGCATCTTATCCACGCGGTCCATTCGTTTTTCCAGATAATTTTATGGCATGAGCCCAAAATTGAAGCACATCAAAAGCTTAAGTGGACCACACCACAAAAACATTGAAAATAATGATGCCCACAGTTGAAACTTTATTAAGCCCCATAGCAATATTTATTTATCATCAAACCCATTCATAAGATCACAAAGACATGGATGAAGGGAAAACACAAATCTGGCCCAATTGAAAACTTCTGTGGCCCCTAAGAAGTTTTCATCGATAGTGGTATGGTGTGTAGTCTACTTAAGCTTTGGATATGATTCAATCTTGGGCTAATGCCCTAAAACTATCTAGTTAAATGGATTGACGATGTGAATAAAAGACGTAAATCACAGTGGCCCCCACAAACACTCTGCAAACAATCTGCTTCCTAACACATACATCATGGTGGGCCTTAGAACTCAGTCATGTCAACACAAGTATCAGCTTTCCAAGAAGCTTTGGATGGTAGGCTATTAATTCCCACTATTTCTTATGGTGTGGTCTACTTAAGCTTTGGATTTGTCTCATTTTTGGGCTCATGCACAGTACCAACCATCCACACCATCATCTTCTAGCCCCCTGATAAACGTCCCATGTATTAAAAAGTAATTGCTTGTGGTTACACTAACAACCTGAGTAGTACTCTAGTGATAGTTTAACACCATTTTAAAAGTTTGCAGTGACTCTTCAACTGTGCCTCTATATTAAGCTTAAGTATCCAATACTATGGGTTTGACCTGAGTTGGATAGCTAGGTTTTGGGTTTTGGTCTAGGCTTGGATGAAGACCTGGCCACCTCCTTTTGAGGTTGGGTTGGCTTGGGTCAACCTTCAACCCAACCCAATAGGCTTTGGGTTATGCTCTACTTTTTTCATACTTACTTCAAACCCTTGGATCTTGGATTTGAAATCCATTGAAATCTAAATCACAATTACATTGAAATTCAAATCACAATTACATAAAGTTAGCAGAGAATAAGGAATGGTCCGCATTGGATGGTAAAGTTGATGGTTGTTGGATAGTTAGGATCATCAAATCATCACCACTTTTGGGTTATGCCCATCGTCATAATGGCTCACCAGATCAACGATACTAGTCACTTCATATGTGAGAATGTAAGAACAGCACTTCATGGAGATTTCATGAAGGGAGATGCCTATATCAGTTGATATAGAAACTGAGACGTCCCAAATTGGCCAACACCAATTAGAGGCTGTCTCATAAGATTCATGATACCTTTGTCGTCTCCCTAGGATCACAATCCTCTCAAACAAATGTCGTAGGAAGGGCGAGCAACACACGAGGGCCCTCTGTTGTGTGTGTGTGTGTGATATTCACCATCTCTATCAAACATTCCACCTCATGTTATGACATGAGCCCAAAAATCAGGCTGATCCAAATCTCCAGTGGACCACACCACAGGGAGCAGTGGGGATTTGGATGCCCACTGTAGAAACCTTCCTGGGGCCACAGTGTTGTTTATATTCCATCAAACCCATTAATCAGGTGAGCCCCACTAGGATGAAGATAGTACCAACAATCAGCGTGATCCAAAGCTCAGGTGGGCCACACCCGGTGAAGTTATAGGTTGTAACTGTGATTTTACATTGTTCCTGTTGTGTGGCTCACCTGAGTTGGATCGAGCCGATTTTTTTATATGTGTAGACACTCTATCCCAGGTCGATAAGCTGATTGAGTTTGAACTGATGAACGATCAACCAAACTCCAATCCTAAACCATAACCTTAGAAGCCTAAACCTTAGGATAAGGTGTGTTTGATTGCACCAAATGTTGTAAAATTTCATTATATTTTGCAGCAAATATCATGAAGTTTCATGATAGGTAGTGCAACCAAACATGCCCTTAGCCATTTTCACTTTATCAACAAATATTGCAATTCAATTTGGTCATAAGACTCCAATTTTAGTTTTGCACTATTTAAAAAATGGTGGTGACTCATCCTCCTCAGACGTGGCGCTGATGTACAGTCAGACAATCTAAATTGTGGGTCCCATTGTAGATGGAACACATCTCTTAAAATCACACTGATCAAGAAATCCTAACCATCCAATTAATGGCCTATAAAATGGATATTTAAAAGTAAAATAGTGAATGGTCCAAATTCTAAGGGATAAATCAGATGGTTTATATTATCTTCTCAGTGGAAATTTTCCACTGTGCACCATCCACAGTTGTGTCAGCTGAGTTGGTAAGTTCCAGATTGCTTTACACCAGCACCATGTGTATAATTTAAAGAGTCATCACCATATTTTGAATGCTGCAAAACTAACATAGGAGTCTAGACCTTAATAGGTAGGCTGGACTCAGACCCAAGACTTCCATGTGGAAACACACGCCGTCTATCATTGAGCTATGGGCTTGAAACCACCTAATGTCAATTTTGTAAATTTTATTTTTTTTAATAGTGACACCATTAATCTCATTTGATTAATAGTAGTTGAAGAGGGCTTTCACTGTTAATGATATTATTAAAAGACTTTCGCCTTTCAGGGCAATGCTAAGACATGTTTGAATAGAAGCTATTTTCCATGGCAGACACTCTTGCAAGGGAAGGTGCCTCTAAGAAGAGAATGATTATTGGGTCCTGTTCTCCATTCTCTTAATGTATTTTTGTATTTTTAATCTTCAACAAATTGCATCTGTTACCCATAAAAAGAATTTTTAAAAAATTGCTGATGTTTTTCTCATTGCCCCGAAACTAACCTAATGTCTCACATTTACAGACAAAAAACTATAAACATTTTAGCATATTACGAATTACAAACAAACCAAAGAACTCACTTTCAAGAGCAATCCATGGATTCCTGTAGGGTGAACGGTACAAGCTAAAGGTGCGAATTATCAATTTGAATGGTCTCAGGAACAAGTAAATCATCCTCGTCATCATCCAAGCACCTATGCATTTGCATTTCAGACAGCTGCTGGAACTTCGGGACTGTCGGTTCTGTTTGCTTGTAATACTTCTTCACGAGAAAAATAGCACCAACACCTGCTCCCAAAGAGCATGAAATGGCGAAGAATACTACAAGCCACTGCAACACAACCATGCAAAATAAGAATGGCATCAGCATTCGTTTTTTTTTTTTTCAACTTTGGCTATCATCAGCACAAGTGAGAATGCTTGACATGCATTTCCCATTTCAGAGTAAGATGGTGGACCAGAACCATCCATTTAACCAGTTTGATCTATAAACAAAAATAAAAAATAAAGAAAACTACTCAAACTGGGAAAAACTAGTATGACTCTGTTTTGACTGCCAGTTTCTAGAATCTAGAGTACATCATGTACAACATCATGATAATGCCACGGTCTGAGCCAATTTGAAGATAGTTGAACCAGTGTGAGTTGAACCACCCACTTTACTGGTTTAGCCTTGGGTCCAGTTTTTAAACCAATGGTTTTAACTGCCATGGGACTGTGAATTGTTTATTAGGAGAGGCGAACCGTTAACTTTATGTGATCTAGTCATGAGATAAGAACTAGTATGAGGCACGCCTAAATAGATTGCGTCACAAATATCAACCATGCCTAAGTAGATTTAGGCAAATACTTCTTTCAAGAAAAGATTCAGTTTCAGTTGGTGAATTTGTATTCTCAGAAGTGATAGAGCCTCTAATGCTGAGAGAATAGTAAGTAGTCAGAGCCTCTATTGTGGAGCCTTTGGAAGAGAATGGACAATCAGAACCAAGATAAGCACATCATAAAGGAAATTGATATCTCCATGCAAAAACTGAAACAGAGTTCTTAATCACACATACCCTGATTTTTTACTAAGGGTGTCAAGAGGTGGTTGGGCCAGGATATCAGCTCTTCAGTCCGGGCTGCTGTGGGTCAGGTTTTGGCCAAGACTCCCAGGCTCATAGCTGGTGCATCGTGTTGGGTCGGGCCAGGCTGCGCCTGGGCAGTGATGTAATGTATATTAGTGTATGTTTGTCTGCTATATACATTAATATACATATAGAAATTGCTTATGAATGTGGCTCGGGCTCAGTGAACTTTTAATCGGGTTGGGTTGCTTAAAAACCTTGCCAGTTTGAGTTTGGGTCAGGCTTGGGATTTGTATTTTAAGATATTGCTAGGGATGGACTTCCTTAATAATCACTCAATACACCCTCCTGAACCTAATAAGGGGTGAACAATATGCAGATAAGCCTGCTTCTTGTAGTTCAAGTGGTTTTTCAATCCCAAACCTTTATATAGGGCTAGGGATGGGATTTGTATTGGGATAAGTCAGGCTTGGGATTTGTATTTTAAGATAGGGCTAGGGATGAACTTCCTTAATAATCACTCAATACACCCTCCAGAACCTAATAAGGGGTGAACAATATGCAGATAAGCCTGCTTCTTATAGTTCAAGTGGTTTTTCAATCCCAAACCTTTATAGTTCGCATCTGACTTCTGAGCAATAATCAGGACTTGTTTACTTTTAAATACTGTGTGAATTTTCTAAATACATTTTCAGTTAACCTAGAAACAAAAAAGAAAAAGAAGAAGAAGAAGAAGAAGAAGAAGAAATAAGGAATCTGCATCTCTAAAATATTCAATGTTTCCAATGTTTTCTTTGTAGCCATTGCCTATGAATACAATATTGAAACCAACTTCAAGTCAAATAGTTCATATTCATACACACCTGGTTATTTTTTCTAGTTTCCACCTGTGGCAACCCGCCGGAAGTTGAATTAGTTGTTGTAGTATCTGCCATGCATAGGAAAAATGATGAGAAGAAGCACAAGTAGCAAGCCATGAGAATATTCATAGTTCTTACTTCAACATAAATTTCCTCGATTGAATTCTATTCCAGATTTTTATGCCCCATAAAGCTGAATTTCAAACTAGAAGAAAGCCATAATTCAGAAAATGTCAAGGTCTCAATGAATGCCAGTGAGGAAAACTGATGATTTTGGCATTGATGCAACCAAAACAAGGTTAATGTTCATTGCAGACATGCATGCTGAGGCACCAACAACAGTGCCCCACATGTGCCAATGTGGCAAAAAGTGTATGCTGGAATGTTAATCAGGAAAGCCCTCTGTGAATGTATTCTAGCCTAAAAATCAGGCTGGACAATTATCGCTTGAGCCCCACATGTACATTGAATATGAACCATTGGCTACCATTTACTAAAATTCTATTTTCACGTGAAGCACTGCATTCTTTGTGCCAATTCAGCAGGTGTTTGGAAAAGTAATGCTTGTATATGTTAGATGCCAGCCTAAAAGCTTTGCAATTGAAATCTAGTGTATACACAGTAATATGTCCTGCATATATTAGATGCTAGGTACAGCTTCCACTGTATCGGATCATATAGTTAGCTAGCTCAGCATCTTCGCAAAGCTCCATTGTTGCTTTAGTCTTATACAGTAGGAATCTAATATGGCAAGAGCATATGTATACATGATCATGAACACAGAATGTCCAACAAAGGCATTGTAGGCCTGTGCCCTATAATGAGTGAAGCACATTCTAGAATAAACAGTACATGTTAACAAGTGAACAAAAATATTCATAAGCATCCATGCTCATATTGTTCCGAGGAATGCTTTTTATTTCCAAACCAAAGTTAATACAGAAAACCATGACACCTTTTAAAACGATTAGTTAAAAAAAATGTACCCACACATAAATCAGTTTCTAGCTGGAAATTTTAGAAAGAAATAGCCACATATCAAAACCTTGAGATAAGTGTCCCAAAAGTTAAGCAATTCTTCATTCAGTAAAATCTATGCACACAATAGGACAGTGGAGGACTTTTAGCTCATAAACAGAGACGCTGGTAAATTTAATCCAAAAGTTTCAATACGAATAGAGGTATATACATAATGCAAAAGCCAAGAATGTGTCTTCATGCTAATAAGTCTAAATAAGAATCAAAAACAGTGTCCTAATGCACTAGTCTATACATTTAGGGGGTGTTTGGCGCATGGTATTGAGAAGGATTAGGTGGGATGAGATTCAAAAAACATAATTATTACATATGGCAGGGATTGTCCCCTATTACCATGGGATAAGCTTAATTCCATGCTATGTTTGTAATACGGTGGTACATTAAATGGATATACCCACCATCATTTGAAACTATTGAAAATAACACGTGTTATATCCAAACCGTTCATCTGTTTTGTAACCTCATTTTATGGCATGGGCCTAAAAATGAGGTAGATCCAAAACTTATGTGGCCCCAAAGAAGTTTTCAACGGTAGGTATCCAATCTTTGCTGCTTTCTATGGTGGGGTCCACTTGAGATTTAGATCTATCTGATTTTTTGGCCCATGCTCTAAAATGTTCTCGAAAAATGAGTGGACGGTGTGGATATAGTCCACACATCGTGGTGGGACCTACACAACTTGATTACATTAAGGCTCATGGTTCTGTTATCACAACCATTGATATGAAGGAAAGTTGATGGATGAGTGATTCGTACCAATGTGCAGATTAGACAATTATGAACCTATAATCATTCACCTAAAACTAAATGGATAGAATAGCAACAGCCCGAAATGACAGCCACATATCAGATGAATAGAATCATCCAATCAAGAAATATTCAGGTACATAACTCATCCAGGCAGGGACCATCATATCAACGAACTGGGTCACAGGCACATGGGCCCCGCTTGTACATAATGGATGTATCAAGATACTCGAATATTCCAAAGCATTGGGACCTTATAATTCCTCAACCAATAAAGTTTCTTATGCAGAAACTACTACTGAAACAAATATGCATGACAATCCTGAATGGGTAATGATTACTCCAAATCAAAGATATGGAAGTCCTGCACGATCACAACTGCAGTCCAAAGCCCCCAAACCCTATACCGAAGTAACCCAAGTAAAAGAGGGAAAAAATCCACCATGAGAGATATCTCCTAAATAACAAGGTCAAATCTTGGAGTCTTCACAACAATGTCTTTAGTTCCATTCCCCTTTTATAGCTTGCTTCCTTTTATGGAACATCTGGTAATTGGTGTTCCACAATGTTTCTCTTCCTTCCCTTAATAACAATCCATTATCTTCAACAAACAAAAAGGGCAGAATTTAACAATTGAGTTCTGTGCAAGTGAATGGAACACGAACACAAGCAGTAAAATGGTAGAATTAATTAAGGGAGCTACTAATTACACCCACTATCACTGATAAATACACCCATTGTATAACCAAAAGAAGAGAGGATGGTGTACTTATCCATCATAGAGGGTGCTAATAGCAGTTCCCTAAATAAATTGACAAAATGGAGTAACTAGCATTTCTGGGTTACTCTAGTTTGAAAATCCTGTGTGCAAGCGAAACCAATACTGCACCCTAATAGACAGTTACAGAAGTCATATGAACCCTTTGACTGAAGATACTCTACATCAAAGAATAGTCGTTATTTAAACCAATGGCATGGAAAAGGGAAAGAAAAGAGGAGATGAGTGATGAGAGAATAATATTCTCCCCTCTAAATTTATCAGATCTATGATTGATGTGGGTCTAAAACCCGTATAACAATAACCATAAATGAACAAATTCAGAAGAAGACTTTGGTATATGTTGGATCTGTATTCCCAACAACTGCAATAAGTATTAAATCCCCCAGAACCATGTCTAGGAAACAATAGGAAATATCAAAGATAAGGCTTTTGTATATACAATATCCAGCAACTGCCTATATTAATTATGTACCTGAAAGAACTAGTCAAAGGCTCACAGAGATGCGTGATATCTTTATAGAGTTAAGATTGCATGGAAGTAGTCGATCATGTGTATTCAACATGTAAAACCCCAAAAAGATGCCAACAAACTATACATCCAAAACAAAAGGATGACTCTAGAATAAGAAATCTAAAATTCCAAGACTGAACTATCAGCCTCCTAGATCGCTCAGCATTCAGCATATGTGGAGTCCAAGGTAGGGCCCAACAGACTAGTGATCTGGTTTATTAAAAGTGGGGCCCTGCCTGTATAGAATGCTGGCCAAACATTGTATCATCCTTCTAACCATATTCTTAATGGAAACCATAATTTATCATGAGAAAGGGTAAGGAACTGCAGTTTTGATTGCCGACATGACAAGAGTAGAAATTCTCCAATATCTCAGACCTGTTGACTACAACTAAATATATGAATAGGGCATAAAACTAATCAGCAACATGTATTCAAAACAAGAGAATGAAAACCTTCACTTACCAGCTCTGGTTGGTAGCGAGCAATCCACGCTTCCTTTCCAATCTGGGGGGCATTCACAGAAATCCCCTTCAACAAGGCACTCTGCCTGATGGAAGCAAAAAATGTTACCACAGGGAGCGCCAATGTACTGACAATGCTCCCCTGTGTACCCAGGTAAGCAATTACATGTGTAGTTCTCCCCATGGACAATCTCGTTACATCTCGACCCATGCTCACACCAAAATGAATTTGTTCCATCACACATGATCTGTTCCTCATCACAGAACTTCCCCCTAAAATCGATAAGAACATGAATTGGAAACCATAATAATAAAAATTATTAGTGTTCTTACTAACATCTTATTATTGGTACTGTTATTATCGAGATTATCTATTCTTTGCACCGTGTTCTACGGCTCCAAGTCATGCATTCCCACAAAAAAGTTGGGCATGTCGAATTATGGTGCATGATCTAGCCCATTCATCAAGCAGTGGACCAGCCAAGGTAGAAAAATCTCACTGATTGGATGATCTTAACCGTCCGATCCGTGAGATTGAAATGAATAATATAATAAAATATTGCCAAACATTCAACATTGAACCGAAAAAAGTCCATCAGTTGGATGGGCTAGATCTTCCAATCAAAGAGCAGTCCATCCAAGCTCTGATCCACCTGATGAATGATCTGGAACACAGATAGTTGTCCCATGTCTCCAATCTGAGTGCATCATAACTAATCAATGGGGGCACTGATAATCATGAGATACGGCACAATGCTCAATGATCCAGACAGGTCACCATCTGCTTCCCATTGGGGACAATTCACACTAGAAAAACCCCACTAATTGGAACATCCTAGCGATCCAATTAGAAAACCTTTCCCCCTTCAATCCAGACCATCAAAAAAAACAAATCCGATCTGATAGTTAACATTATCCGTTCAGCGCGATTTTCCTCCCACGGCCAATCCATGGCAGTATCCACCCAGTAAACGACACAGATCATGAAGTTTCAAACGTCCAGCTAGGGCACAACACACCAGATCAGGGAATTGGCGCAGTAAGCACCCGAGCACAAGTTAGATTTCACCCGTAATTAAAAAATAATACTAATTCATTTCTATTAATTGAAATTCATACCCGAGGAATGGGCGTTCCCCGTCGAAGATGGTGGACGGATCAGGAAGACTGCAGATGCAGGCGCCGGTATCATCGCAGGAATCTGTTTTGCAGCGCTTGTCGTCGCAAGGAAGAGAAGATGCATTGGAAGGAAATTGGAAGAAGAGAAATAGCAGAAGCAGCTGGAATTCGCTCCTCCTCGTAATTTCTCTCCTTGGATTCGACATTTCTGTAGGAAGAGATGTAGAAACCCTAGATCTTCTTCACATTCTCTCTCTTTCTTTCTCTCTGTCCCCCCTGTTTTAAGAGAAGAGAGAATCGTAGGGTTTAAGGCAGAAAATGATGATGAAAAGGGAAGGGAAACTGTCGCGAGCAGGGGCAGTTGGAATGACGGGATTTGGACATGACAATAGTAGATATTACTACGATATAATTCGAGGTTTACTGTCTATTTTGTAGAATCTGAGGGTATTTTTGTCATTTTACCATTTGTGGGTTTTTGGTACGTGGTATTATTGATTGGTACGCGGCCGCGTCTGTTTACAGTATACATAGGCTTTCGATTCTGACAAGTGGGCCCATTTTTCAGTAATCCAGACCATAGAATCCATATTGGAAGATTCCAACGGCTAATTTGAGACTTTTTTTTTAATTGAATATGGACCACTGTGCATTGCTGTTCTTGACCGTCTATCTGTAGGCCACAAAAAGTAGGGATACAAATTTCCAAATATAAATTATTTTTAGGATTCGTCTATTCATTTTGTGATACAACAGACCAATGGTCTGGATTACCGATTTATAAGGCTCACTTATGGAAATTGAAAATCTGGTAGTCTGTAAAAAGGTGCAGGTGTACGTACCATATGATTGCTCCTTGGGACTTGGTGTATTTGAACTGGTTTTAATTTAGAGGTCAAACGATACATAATAATAGTTAATGGTGTTGGGGTAACTAACGAGGGTGATTTTTGGAGATCCAATGTTCGGCTTTTAAGTCAATGCGCCGAGGAGGGAAGTGGGCCCCATTTACACCAAGGTCGTCTAATCTTGATACGAGGGTGACAATATCCACTCCATAAAATTAATGGGGTTGATTTAACCATGGATCATTTGCAACGAGGAAGATCCCCGAGCAATGTCGATGGATCAAATGCTAGTACTACCACGCTTGGATTGAGCTTTCTCCGGTCGTCCCATGTCCGGAGATAAAAAAGAGTCTTTTTTTTTTTTTTTAATAATAATAATTATTTTTTTTTTACACACACTCACACACACTAAGTGGATACTTAAAACCCGTGGTGTCTACTACTGAGCCATGAGTAGATAGTCAGGGGTAGAGTGAGCTTGTTTGGGAGTGGATTATCAGCCACCCCATATGGTATAACTAGAGTTGTACACGAGTCAAGTTAGGCCGGTCAGCTCGCTCGACTCAACTCAAAAAAGCCGACTTACCTAAGCTCGAAATTGAATTGAACCAAGTTGAGCTGGTTTTTGGAGCTCGAAAAAATTTCGAGTCGAGTTCGAGTTTGCCCGAGCTCGACTCGACTTGGATTGAACCTCAACTCGAATTCGCTCAGATCGAATTGGCTCGGTGACTTGATTATTTTGATATTGACACTGCTCGTTGAGTGTTTAATAAAATGACTCAATGAAGTGTTGTTTTAGATGCATACATTCTCCGCGGGATCAACTGGTGGCGAGGAAGGAATGAATATGAAACAAATTACTAAAAAAAAAAACTTTGCATTATAAAACTACCCTCATATCTTGATTTTGATGTTACTCATCGAGTGTTTGATAAAATACTTGTAAACCGTTGTTATTATTTTGCATTCTATGAAAAATTAAAAATGCACTCTATGTATTTGAGAAAATGTCGCACATGCTTGAAATCGGCTTGAACTCTCCCAAGCTACTGACCAAATTGAGCCAAGCCGAGCTAGCCAGTCAAGCTTGAGAACCGAGTCGAGTCGAGTTCGAGCTAGGGTTATCTACTTGCCGAGCTGAGCCAAGTTATGCCAAGCTCGACTCGATTCAACTCATGTACCACTCTGGGTACAACTCTTAACATGGGGCCCACCTCAATGTATGTATTATGTTTCCATGCCATACATTCGTTTTTCTAAATCGTTTTATGGCATTATTCAAAAAATGAACCATATCCAATTATCAAGTGAACCATATTACTAAAGAAAACAATAGTGATTGATAATTAATGGGCAACAAAAGTTTAGGATCAAGTGATATTTTTTTCCCCTTCACCTAGGCTTATGTGACCTTATCAACTAGTTTGAAGGGCAAATAAACAATATAGAAACATTAAGGGCGTGTTTGGACGGGCACGCTGCGTTGGAGTAGCTCGTATTAGGTTGGATAGGGTACTCCAATCCTACGTCGTCAGAACAGCCGCCTGTTTGGACAGGCGGTGGATTCGAGCTTGGAGAGAAAATCTCCGGGATTGCGAGGGATTTCGTTGCTGGATTCGAAGGGTTATCGTGCGTATGACACAATCCCGCGGGATTCAACGCTTGAAAGGGGTTTTCATTCTCCCTGACTTTCTCCTTCCCGATGTCAATTGTACGGCGGAAATATCATCTTCAGAGTTTCAGGGGCTGGGATTTGGCGGGAGGGTCAGGAAGAGATGGTGGCTGGAGATGATGAAGTATGACGCGAAAATGGGGTTATTATAAGCCGTTTCAGGTCACGATGGCCGTCACCAGTCGAGCCGGCGCAGCCATCGCGAACTGACGGTCTTCTCCGGCGGAGGTAGGTCCTTTTCCTCGCCCAAATGCTATGAGTAAACCCCCATTTGAATTGCATGTTCGATCTTGGCTTGATCTGTGTTGCGGCTGACATATGGGATAAGGTGGTTTTGCATGCTTGTCTTGTATGAGGCTTCGTCACAGGCGAGACAGGCCCTCCGATATGGAGTCGGCCTGTGTCGTTCGCTGCGACGGCATTGTTTCAAATACTGATTTATACGGGGGTGGATTTTAATCTTATGTTTTTCTTGGTTTCCTGTCATGCTTTTCTTGTTGTTTTTTTGGATTGAGTCTATGGTATCTTCTGCTTTTATAATGAAATGGTGTTCTGGGATCTATGCGATGGTTTTCTAGTATCTGTCTCCTTGAGTTTACCAGGATTATCTCAGATTGTTTGCTATGTTGGTAGATCAATTGTTGGATTTCTCTGTTGTTGCTATATGTGAGATGGATTTTCTGTTGCAGGATTTTACACTTGCACATTATATACCTGTTATTTATAATCATGTTCTGCAGATGAATTTTTCCCATATAAAATACATTTATATATGAACTGGCTTTATCTGCTTTATAGGGCTCCTATGAATTTTTATGGCTTCCTTTCTCGGCCAAACAAATGCCTGGAAATCATAATCTGTGGAAATTCTGGGATCACCTTCAGTGTTACAATTGAATTATTCTCTGAACCCTCTTCCAGTGGTGTCTGTTTGGGTTGCATACATTGTATATTTTTAGACTGTTTGACAAGTCAATTGTGACTGTAGTTGAAGTCTCCTCATTTATATAATTTTCATATCTGTATACCTAACTCCTTGCAAAATGCGCTACTAGATACTTTTTAGCCATTTTCAATCTTTTGTTTCTGCCATGTAAATAGATATGTTAGAAGTCCTTATGTTGGTGTTAGTGTTGACTGTTGGTTTTTATCATTTCCTTTCAATCTTTTCCTTCCCTTCTTTTTGATTGAGTCTATATGTATCTTCTTCTTCTAAGTACTGAATTTTCTGATATATACCAGATAGATTTCTGCTACATGTAACATGGAATTCCCAGGATTACATCAGATGGTTTATTCTGTTCGTATATCAATTGCATGATTCAAGAGTTGTTGTTATATCTCATCTGGATTTGGGCTTGCTGGATTTTTCACTTGGGCATCATAATCCTGTTTTGAATAATCAGGTTCTTCTTTCCAATTGTACATGTATGATAGTCTCATCAGTGTATAGATAAGTCATATGGATTTTGAAGGCTTATTCAGGGAATGGACTATATGCCTTGTGATCCAGTGGATTGATTTTTCGTGGCTCCTAGTACATGGTATAAATGACAGTTCTATCAATGTATACATGCATGCTGTTTAATTTGACATTATTCATCTGTTAATGCACTGTTCTCCTTGGATTCCAGAGATGAATTTTTTTTGTTTTTTAAAATACATGTATACATGATACTTTTATCAATGTATACATGTATACAAATTAACTGTTTTTTATATTTCTCTTCTAAAATTAGTGTTGTATTTGGTATTCCTCATGTAGCATTACCGAAATAAGATGTTTATAGCGATAATGATTGTGAAATATACATTTTCTATGCACCATGGATAATGACCAAAATGTAGGCAATTGATTAAGTGTTTAAGATAATCCAATTGGTGGATGTTTATGCTAAAAAGAAAAAGAAAAAGAAAAAAAAAAAAACAAGCTGCCATATGTCATGCTAGTTTTAATGGATAAGGCCCTGTTTGGCTACTACTTAAAAACGAGTCCATCTCATTTTATATATCAGTGTATTTGGTTGCACCTATCTTCAAGAAAAATTTCACCAAACTAGATTGATTCATGGTGAAATATCATGAAATTTCAATTGGTGCAACCGAAGGCATTTTCGCATTAATTGTGTATTAGAGATTTCCATAAGGATAAAAAACTCTTGATACCCCATAATTTATCAGATGATAATGTATAATCTCTAATACATAATATTGTTAACTAAATGAGATGAAATTACTTTGAAGTGGGAACCGAACAGAGCCTAAAATGATGATCTTTAATGGCTCGCATTCAGCTTCATAAATCAACAGTTGAGCTCATTCTAGCAGCATGATTATGGGATTTTCGTCACCGGGTTAACGGTGTTTCTTGTCATGCTTTTCCTATTCTTTTTTTTCTTTTTCTTTTTTGGATTCTGTCTATGGTATCTTCTACTTTTTTAATGAAATGGTGTTCTGGGATCTATGAGATAGTTTTCTGGTATCTGTCTCCTTGAGTTTACCAGGATTATCTCAAATTGTTTGCTGTGTTGGTAGATCAATTGTTGGATTTCTCCGTTGTTGCTATATATGAGATGGATTTTCTGTTGCAGGATTTTACACTTGCACATTATATACCTGTTATTTTATAATCATGTTCTGTAGATGAATTTTTCCCATATAAAGTACATTTATATATGAACTATTGATATCTATTTTATAGGGCGGTTATGAATTTTTATGGCTTCCTTTTTCGGCCAAACAAATGCTTGGAAATCATAATCTGTGGAATTATTCTGTGAACCCTCTTCCAGTGGTGTCTGTTTGGGTTGCATACAGTGTATATTTTTAGACTATTTGATAAGACAATTATGACATTCTGTGAACCCTCCTCATTTCTGTATTTTTCATATCTGGATAGCTAACTCCTTGCAAAATGCACAACTTAATACTTTTTAGTCATTTTCGATCTTTTGTCTCTACCATGAAAAATATATGTTAGAAGTCCTTATGTTGGTGTTATTGTTGACTGTTGGTTTTCATCATTTCCTTTCAATCTTCTCCTTCTCTTCTTTTTGATTGAGTCTATATGTATCTTCTTCTTCTAAGTACCGAATTTCTTGATATATATCAGATAGATTTCTGCTATATGTCACATGGAATTCTCAGGATTACATCAGATGGTTTGTTCTGTTCATATATCAATTGCATGATTTAAGAGTTGTTGCTATATCTCATCTGGATTTGCTGTTGCTGGAATTTTCACTTAGATATTATAATCCTGTTTTCAATAATTAGGTTCTTCTTTCCAATTGTACATGTATGATAGTCTCATTAGTGTATAGATGAGTCATATGGATTTTAAAGGCTTGTTCAGGGAATGGACTGTATGCCTTGTAATCCAGTGGATTGATTTTTTGGCTTTTAAAATACATGTATACATGATACTTCTATTAATGTATATGTGCAAGCTGTTTACTTTTTTTTTTTTTTTTTTTTTTTTAAATATATCTGTCCACACAATTATACTTTCATGAAACTAATGCCTGGAAATTAGGTTATGAAAAATTTCTGGGATCATACTCTGATTGACAATGGCTAACATCTTTTAACTGTCCTCATTTGGTGTCTGTTGAATATTGGTTGCTAGTTTGGTAATTGAAGTTGAGACTTTGATTGGAAATTATTAAAAAATTTATTGTTCACCTGGATTGATACATACAAGGGATATTTGTGGACTTTGTTGCAACATATTTGTATTTATGAGAAATTCTATTCATCTAGTTTCAGTGGTACATGGGTATATCTCACATGGATTGTCTGTTGTTAGTTTCCAACAAACCCAGGTTCTTGGTGTGATGTATGCCCATACATTTTCATCTGTTTCACATTCAATTTATACTATTCATTTGCATCAGAATCCTGTTATCTTATGGATGTGTTTGTCAAGTTCATTGTATCATTTCGGAGTGTTATTTTCGGCATATCTCAGATGGTTTTCCTGTTGATAGGTTTCCTTGCCAGTGACTCATGAATGGTACTCATTTACTGTAATGTATGGCCATAAAGTTGGGCTGGCTCACATTCATTGTACAATATGTGAACTTATCATCAAAATCATGTTATTTCAACTCTTACTGATCGAAAACTATAGCCTGTTTTGACGGCTGATGCATTTCTCATTATGTTTTCTAATATGGATTCTAACTCTCTCCCTACTATTGAATTTTAAGATATTGGGTTTGACAAGCCTGATTATCTGTCGACATGTATTATTTGCAATGTTCATCTCTGGAAAAGTAGCTATTGGTATGACTTAGAAATCCTCTCAACTGCTATGTTTATAAATTCTTTTGTTCTCACAATGATTTCTTTGTGTTATTTCTTGTATCTTTGTATTCTCCTTCATGTGTGTAATGTTGCTTTAAGGTTTATGAAGTATGATATGTTCTATACTTTTTAATTTAAACCTTTTTTTTTTTTAAAGGTAAGTGTTAGTGAGATTGTTTTAGCTATCATTTCTACGCACCCAAATATCATGAAGATCTTATTTTTTATTAGAATTGGTGTCCAGCCATGTTGATGTGCGTTAGTAGCAGTGCATACAAAGGGAAACTACATTCTTCTCTGCCTCAAATTGATTTTCAAAAGGATATGACAATTGACATTGGAATTCAAGGATCCCATGTATCTGGGAAATATCAAATGGTTTTATATAAAGATTAGACAGATCCAACTTCCTATATGAAATACCTCGATCATTCAAACATCCATGTTGCTGATATAGACCATTTCAATTGCCCAAACTAGTCAGAGTTGTGGATCTAGACCAAATCAAGGTCTGGATGATATATTTGGACTAGAGTCAATTGTCTAGCTGCTTTGTATGGTCTAAAGTCTAATTGGATGGCCTAACTGGATCAATCAATTGTCCAGAATGGGCCCTCTTTGATTGCGGGGCCGGATATTAACGGCCCCCTACACATGATATTGTGGTTTTCTAGATAAGTTAGTTAAGATTTGGAATATTTTTGTAGTTGGTTTCCCCATTTTGGGTTTGAAATTTACATGTTAATCTTTAGAATATAATTAACATCTAAAATTAGTAAACTCCATATAAATATTTTTGGCTCTTTATCTTTTGTATTATTTGGAACAAGAAGCAGAATGGTAGAACAAGATTCATGTACGTTTCTACACTTTTGCTCTTTATCTTATGAATTTCATTAATTGCAGTATGGTTGCTTTTCCTTGAAGTTTAGCTGGTATGGTTTCTCTAATCTCACTTCCATCTGTCATAACCTGATCTGTTACCTTAATCGCAATGATCTAGTAGTTAATATTGCACACTCCATTCATATGGGAAAAGCCAATGACCTATATGCGAACAACTGTATTTGTTGTATATGCAATGGTGTATGACGGGACTTTCTTATTATAGCATGTGATGTCTTAACTGAAGGAATATTTCCATTACATGTTGTTCCATTTTTCAAGAAACAGTGTTGAGCACATCGTTCTTGTTCATTACAGAGATGTTTAGGAGGTACAGTTCTACACTTCTGTTCATATCGAAAAACTGACATTTGCATTATTCACCCCATATTATATCATTTTAATTTAACTCTCTGCCTCCTATTCAACTGATTTTTCAGAATTCTGTCGTATAATCTTATTTATTTTAACCCTTGAACCAGATTCTAGACATGGGTCAGGATTTTCAATTGGAATCCATCTCTTCAGAATTTGTCAGAAAATAATGGGTTGTGAAATGTGAACTTATCCCACCATATAAATTATTCAACATTTTCTCGAAAAGTAGATGGAAAGACTTCAGATGTTCCAAATACATTCCCATGCAAGATTGCTTGACTTATAACTACCCATTATTCCCCATAACATGGGAAAAATTCTATCAATTATTGTTAATTTGAGTTTACGAACTTAATGGTGTTGGTTATCAGTTGGGGATGGAGAGTGAAGAATCGGGAGAAGATACAAATAGTGTCATGATTGCAAGGGCGATGACGGCTTGTGTGGCGGCTGTTGGGGAATATTGTCGTGAATACATGTTCAAACAGCCTTCTCGTCATGGAGATGATGAGCGCGTCAGGTTCATCAACTCTATCATTAGGGCCAGTGATCGGGATTGTGTCACACAACTTAGGATGACTTGAGCAACGTTCTTCGATCTATATACCCAGCTACGCGAGAAGGCCGTGCCGCGTGATACTCAGCATGTGAGTCTTGAAGAACAGTTAGTAATGTTCCTACACACATTGGGGCACAATGTTCGGAATTGCATAATTGGTCATAGATTCATTTGATCGAGTGAAACTGTGAGTCGCCACTTTCATAGTGTATTAGATGCAATTGTGTCGCTTTACCCAATTTTCGTTAAACCGGCTGGACCAGCGACTCCATTTGAGATTCAGACAAACACAAATTGGGCAACTTACTTTTAGGTATTAATTATGGCGGGTCATATTTGCATATATGTATTTTATACTACCCTTCATTCACATCTTTATCCAATGTATCTAGGAATGCGTTGGGGCAATTGATGATACACGCATTCCTGCTCATGTGCCTGCTGGTGACCATGCGAGCTTCCGCAATCGGAAGGGGGTCTTCTCCTAAAATGTACTAGCGGCATGTTCATTTGATATGAACTTTATTTACATATTGGCCGGTTAGGAGGGTTCTGCTTCGGATGCGAGGGTCTTACACAACACTCTGAGTCGATCAGATGATCCCTTGCTTGTCCTACATTGTATTTGGTTATCTTTTAAGAGATTGTTAATCTATTTCATTACGTTGACTTATGTTATTGTAAACTCAATGGGACTTTGATTCAAATGTGTAGGAAAATATTACGTTGTCGATGTCGGTTATGCACATTTACCTAGTTTTATGGCTTCATACCGGGGCGTTTGATATCACTTACAGGAGTATCAAACTGGGAGAGCACCTGCCAACATAAAGGAGCTATTTAATTATCGGCATGTACAGTTGTACAATGCAATTGAGCGTTGTTGGTGTTATGAAAGGTAGATTCCTCATCTTGAAGACTGCCTTGCTGTATGAATTCCACACACAGATCCAAATTGTGATAGCCTGCTGTATCTTACACAATTTCATACGTACTATACTAGAATCTCAAGAAGAGATGGACTACGTTGGAGTATCTGCCACTGATGGGGAGAGTAACCCAATGCCTCACGAGGTTTCAACGAACGATGAGCGACAATGGTTACTACGCGCATCTCAGCGTGAAAAAGATGATTGGAATCACGTGCGCAATGCTATAGCAACCAGATTGTGGACAGATGCGCAGCAAAATAGTAAGACTAAATAATTTATTGCTATTTGTTACAAATTCCATGACTTGCTGTTATTTACTTTCTAAATCATGTTACGTACCTATCAATGGAATTGCAATCTTCCAATCTCTGAGATGGTAGAGTCATCATATGGAGATAGCAGATGATGTTTTTGATAATCAATCTTTTAAAATAGGGATCATATTTTTATGATCATGGCTGACTTTATGCAAATCATCATATGTACTTGATATGCAGGTGGTATGGCAGACAGGATGTCTAGTGATCCATCGACACCAGCACATTCACCGGCCAAGACACCAGTGGTGCCCACACGATCCTCGCCACGCACGAGGACTGTGAAATCCCTGGCTGAGCTTGCGTCCCGAGCCTTGAAAATAAAATGAACTCCCAATATGAATCAGGTTATGATCGACATATTTTTGGAACAAGTAGCATTGTAACGCAAGGGCGATAATGGTTTCAAACGTGAGGTGTACCAAATTGCCGCTGACGCCGTTACAAAGCATACCAATGTAGTCCTCGAGTGACAGAATGTCTCTAACCAACTAAGGTATTACAAGAGGGAGTACACTATAGTGAAGGATATGCTGGCGGCGAGCGGGTTCAGATGGGACAACAAGCGGATGGTGGTGACGGCTCCTGATGAAGTCTGAGAGAAATATATTAAGGTATAATTTTTTCAATATAAAGTAAAAATATTCGCATCAGTATACACTTCTTACTGTACTTGCTACTCATTAATGTATGGTTGTAGTCTCACCCGTGTGCGGAGAAACTCCATGGTAAACAGATTGAGAGAATGGATGATCTTGCAACAATCGTCGGTTCTGACTAAGCATCGGGACGTTTTGTCCAAGGCAATAGGACTATAGCCGCATCAGCATCATCATCTTGTCTTCAACAAGAACTCAATGATGCATGGAGAGAGCTGGATGATGACATCGACGATACAATTGACTTGTCAGATGATTTTGTTACAGACTCCGCAAGGATCATCCCATTTTCGCCAGACAGTCTTTCGATTGGACAACACGGCTCACGTAGCACTCCACTCACACGTCTAATTCCAATGCCACTCAAAGTGGGACCGCGGGCAGGAAACGATCGCGCCCTGCTCGTCCTTGTGAAGTACTCGGGGCCTTTCTACAAACCGTTGTCGACTCAATGCTTAAATTTGACCTCGGCAAGTCGGTGAATCGCACTTCTAAAGTACTTGATATAGTAGAATAGGTCCAGGGCCTGACCAACTCAGAGTTCTTAATTTGAGGTTGGTCATCTCTTGAGTAAGGACAAGGATCTGGCATCGTTTTTTGTGAGTCTGCGACCTGAGCGTCTCATTGACTGGTTGAAGAAAATACTTCATGACCACTTTGGTGATCGAGGTGTCGGATCTATCTGATTTTTCACATTTCTGGGTTTGTTGTTTTGGCTGTTAGTTGTTGGTCTGTAATAACTTTGAATTACATGATTTTCTTGGATGATTTGATAACTTGCTTTAATTTTTGGGACTGACACATGGTAGTATATATGAATATGACAATTATGTTATGGCCATGACTTTTATGTAATCAATTATACTGTTATGGTTTCACATGCATCCATTGGTTAGTTTATTTACTTAAGACACTTGAAGACCACACAATTCGCTTTCTTGGAAGGGTACGTATATACGAGTGGTTTTTGTTTTCATTTAGTAAATTTTTTTTTTGTACTTTCCGATGCTATTCGATAGGAGAATACTGTATGTCCACTTAGTTTGAGGATTTTTATTCCAACACACGTATCTCGTGCCAATTATGTCCATGTTATTACAAATGGGAAATGATAAGTATTACGTCGTCTTGGTGGGGGTGTAGGCCTGGCATATACTTATCTTGGGATGACACTCGGGTGGAGGTGGAGGGGTATAGTGGAGCGAGACACCATGCATTCAGGAACTGGAAAGAGGTAATGACATATTGGGACGAGCACTTCAGCAAGGCATGTGCACTGTCAAGACCTTGCACAACATCTCATGCGGTTCAGGTCGCTGCATTTTCTGATGACCTTTACATCCACCATTCTTCGTCACACTTCGGCTGACAGACAATGCCGACGACACAGGCGTCGACTACCATGGTTTCTAGGGCCGTGTTGACTGATGATCTTCCCCCATCAACCTGATCAGATGGAGAGATATTTTGTGCTCTTCTAGTTGGCGTCATAGTCCTGTTTCTTACCTTCCTTGTGATTTTTAAATTCTAGACCTATTCGGATGACTGTCACTCTTATTGTGTCACTTGATACTTTTTCTCTCTTTCTGCCACACAACGTTGGTTCTTAGGTTTTCATACATCGTTATTCTAGCCTGCTGGATATTTTTTGGGATCTATCTCTATCACACCACTGCCACATGATGTGGTCTATATGGATACGTGGACATGTCCCCTGCTGATAGTAATGTTGATTGAATTCACTTTTATTTGCCAATTTCATGAGACATACTTCGGTGGGCCCCACATGATTTTATGACCTTTAAAAATACCAGTGTGGTCCACACGCAGTTCGTTATATATTGATATCTGTTTTATATCTCTTTCTGGGCCTATATGGCAGGTATGAACATATTTGATCTGGGAGTAAGTGGCAAAATAAAAGGCCAAGGACGCTATATGTCGAGGTGTTCTGGTTCACCTGAGATATATGTTGTTGATTTTTGGGACAACGATGTAAGATATCATGTCAAAATGGATGAAGGGCATGAATGAAACATTTTAATGATGTAAATACGCAGATGGCACGGCCTTCCTGCCATGGAGTTGATTAATTTGACACCACTGCAACAAAACGAATTGGCTACTCTCCCTGACACCAGTTTCATTACTGGTGGTCAGTGCTCTTTGGAAACCATGATGTATGTGTTTCATCCTTTCCGTTCATACATTTTTACCGATCATTTTATGGCTTGATCCCAGAAATGAGAGGTGGATTGATTTCAGGTGGACCACACCATATGAAAACAATAATGATTGTTACATTCAGCTCTTGAGTCCTTGTAAGGCCCACTGTACTATTTATTTGACGTCCAATAGATTGATTAGGTCGTACTGCCCCAGATGAATGGAAAAAAGAAAGAAAGAAAAGAAAAGTGAGCTTGATCCAAAACTATTATCGGTTGAAATTGTATTTTAACAGTCGACTCTCGCTCAAAACTGTTTCCTGTAACCTGGTCCATTTAAAATTCGGATATAGGAATATTTGACTCTGGACAATCTTAAAATGATCTATTAAATTAGATGGACGGCATGGATGAGACATGTACATCATGGTGGGTTCCACGGAGCAACGACCACCAGCCAAAGGCTGCTGTCAAGGGGAGTACCCAATCTGTTTCCTCGATGCAAGCAGGCGCGTTTGGTGGGAGATGGTTATAACCGTCCTTTACACCTGACTACAGACCTGTATTAGTTGAAGTGCCTGGATGGCCTCCAATCCCACGCCTGTCCAAACACGCACTCACTCAACCCAATTCCATCCATACCGCCCATCCAAACAGGCCATAGCTGGGACGTTGGATACAACAATCCAGTGGAATTGCATGTAATCCACTCATGCTGCATTGGAAGGCGTGCAATCCACCATAATACAACCCCAATCCCATCCAGCCTGCCCATCCAAACACGCCCTAAGATGCGCCCTAAGAAGTTTTTATTGGTAGGGCATCCAATCACCACTGATTCCTACGGTCTACTCCACTTGATAAGCGGATCTGATTCATTTTTTAGATAATGCCATAAAATGATATGAAAAAAATGGACGGCGTGGATATATAATACACACATAAAGGTGGGCCCCACGGTAAGGGCCGCACCATCTTGAGTGAGGCCGGGCTCTCACCTAATCCGCTCCCAACTTGGGCAGTACCCAATCCACGGCCCCCATAGCTAGGATTATAGATGGATCCATCATCATAAGATTAAGCATGTGTTAGGGGTCCAATCTAGCCGTTCATTTGGTAGCGTGCATTGTGAACATGCCATATAAGACAAATCAGGGTGATATGCTCATACAATGAGCCACAAATGTACAAATCATGGCCCTTGCCCAAAAGTACATTTCCTCAATGGCTGTTTGTGCATTTCCGGATCCTTTGGATAGGTACATAACACGACAGGGTTGGTGGAATAGGAGTATGATAGAGCCATCTCCCCCTAAATACATGTGTAGTAGGGCTATCTATCAATCAAGATAATTCATCCGTACTTTTTTGGTGGAGGCAATCCGTGGTGTGCCACACACCATCGACCTCAATGGTGTGTTGATATTATGGGCCCCACCATGATTATGTGCTATATATATCCACACCATTCATACATTCTGAGAGATCATTTTAGGTCATGAGCTCAAAATTGAGCCAGATCCAAAGCTCAAGTGGACCACACCACAGAAAGATTTACTTAATTGCAATTGATCTACACTGTTCATCATGCGGGTCTCTCCCTTAATTGCTCATCACCATGAAAAATTCACTTTGTATGATTCTTATTGATCATACTACCAATGGTCCAATAATCAATTTTGACCATCCATCATGTGGATCACACCCTTGATTGCCCATCACCTTCAAAAAACCACTTTTGTTGTATCATCCTAATAGTCCATTCAATGGTGAGGATGATAAGTCCATACCAATCATATTGGATCATTGATCCAGTCCATCAGTCATGTGAATGGGCTTAACTTATTTTTTGAATCATATCTTAACATGAGTTGATGCAAATGATAACCAGAGTAGATGTCAGATCATGGTGGGCCCCACAACTTTTTCTAGCTTAGGTTTGTTATAGAAAATTCACTTGCTTTTTATTTTTCTCTATTCTTTTGTGGCCCACTTGATACTTGGACAGATTATAATATTCATATATGGGAATATTAGCTACTGAAATGTTCGATGAATGGCATGATCCTACGAATAGATACTATGTTGGGCTCTAGGAATTTATCAGATCAATGAAAATGTCGTCCACAAAAACTTCTAAAATCTCTCTATATTCACAAGGGGTTTCTCCTCCATACAACGTATCTTTTTCTCAAAAAAATAAAATAAAAAAATGTCTAAATCTCATGTGTTTCTATTGTCACACATGAGATTACATACGTGAGATCTCCACCGGTCATTGGTGGTGGAGAGAATCCCAAACACATCCAAATCTAAATTCCCTCCAACTTTCAAGAATAGGAGTGAATTTAGGATAGGGATTCCGGCCCATGATTAGTGGATGGTTGGTATACCATTTCCTGCACACCAATTGGCACATGGAATCGTCTAGTCTACAATTATACATGTTTTGAATCATACAGAATAGAAAGGATCACTAAAATATCCATGGATTGTTGGGTCATGATATGGTGAGACGCATGAACGGTTCTGATTGTGGCCGTACAGCTGTATGGCCCACTATTTCATCTTTGGAGGTCCTACTTTCTCACTCTGCTCTGACTTCATGGAGGACCTTGTGGTATGTAGGGAAGCCGATCTTGCCAGCAGACACCTGCGCACCACACAAAACTGTAAGCCTGCAGCCGAAATGAAAGTGTCCAACCGTTGGATTCGTGATCTGACTGTCACGAGATGTAGGTAACGGTTCAGATCCAATCTTAGCCTTTGGAAAGTGATTAGATTTGCCGGATCTACATATCTCAACATTCTGATCGAGAATCAACGGTGATGATGCCTCCTACACTGTTAAAAATGACTAAGAGCGGCCATATGATCTTCAAAGCCATGTACTAAATCCACGGTGGCCTCCCGTATCTGTTATATCCAAGACATTTGTTGACACAATATTTGATGCATGTAGAATGCATAATTTGATTGATGAATGAAATAAACAAGTTTACGGTCTTTTAATTATGGATACTAAGCCATGAGAGAAATTTCATAATCAAATTATGACTAAAACTCTTAGAATTCATAACTTATTATAAATGGTAAATTTTCTAATACCCTATATGACTTAACCAAGTTATTCTCTTAAATTTTCGGAACGCTTTTCATGGTAGACACATTCTTGTAGCCCAATGGATGAAAAGTTATAATCAAACTAAAACTTAATATAAATAATAAAAACTAAAATAAATATGAAATTTGACCATCAACAATATGATGAAATATTGCAAATTCGGCGTGGGAAACCTGACTATGTCGGGTTGGTTGGCTAAATAGCTTGTCCTACCCAAAATCATATATGGTACGTTGAGTAATTCATTCTAGATTGCAAGATATGCCTCTTTTAAGATTTTGTCCGTCTTGATGACTTTCGCTTTCGATCAGGTCTTCTCTAGTTCATCTTGAACATGAAAGTGTTTGCGACCCACTATACATCAACATCCCATCAAAAAAGGGAAATGCATGTCCAACATGGGTCCCAAAATGTCCAACATTGTTCCCATCAATCTTTGGTGGGCCATCAAGTTCTTTTCAAGAGAGAATTTCTTCGCACTGTAAAATTGGGCTTTCTCCCAACAGGTAGGCCCATGATTTGGTGATCCTCCAACATGAGAGATTTATTGGGCATTCATCAACGGCTGGATGCAAGACATGAAAATTCAAGTACAATGTCCAAAAATGGCGGAGGATATCCTATTGCTCCCCTAAGAAGGAATGACCTGGGACTGTTTGGATGACAGCCGAAAATCATATTAAACTATTTTAGATCCAAGCCGGCAACACAAAGCTAATGTTTGTCGTGATTAAACATAGTAGCCCTCCAACGGTGCATATTCCAGGAAGTTTGGTTGCCAACATGGCATGGATTGTCCCACCACAATCCTCCATCAATCCGATGAATGGTTTACATTGAAAATCTTCTTAGGTTTGAAAGATCCTAAACCTTCAAGGAATGACTTCAATGTTACATAGGGTAGGCTTGATGCGGTTGTTCGATCACCATCTTTCTGGAAAGATAAATACCTTGAATCTATAAAACTCCCTTGAATCCAAAAAAGAAGTTTATCGAATCCATGAGAGAAATAATAGAAACGTTGAGAATTTATTAAAAATTCTCAAAATAAACAAGTTTTCAAGTTTGGCATTCTTAGATAACCTAAAACAAGTCCTTGGATGGAATTAGAAAAGACCTAAACAATTAATGAAATAAAAATTGCAAAAAGGGGCAAATTTTTGTATTCTGTCGATTGATCAACCGGTTGAAAGGGCGAAAAAACATCCAGATACTAAATTCGTAAAATTGAATTCATTTCAATCAATCGATCAAATAAGTAAAAAAGTGTCCAAAATCTTTTTATCTAAATTTGAATTTCCATTGATCAATCGATTAAACTGATTGATTGAATCGACTGGTGTATGCAATTAATCTTGATGGATCGAAATATGCTGAATTTTATTAATTTTCTTTTTAAACTTCTTCTAATCCATTTGCGATAGGCACATGATTGCTTCATGTCCTACATCACAATAACTTGGGGAGACATTTATATTTAAAAATAATAATCAAAAGTCAAATTAGTAAAACATTCCAACACACAAGTCCAGATTATTGAAATCACAGCCATCATGTAAATGGTTTGTACAAACTGAACATTAACCAGATCAATGGTTATAGTCCAGATGTATACTAACAGGCTGCATTACAAGAACTATAAAAATATTTCAACCCTTTCATCATTGGACTCTTTTCGTAATATTTAAAGCAAGTGTCTTCTGCATGAACTCACCCACCATTTGTTTAAAGGGTGTATTTTTCAAAGATTTTAGTGAAAATAAAATTGGTTTTTCATGATTTGATATTTTTCTACTATTTAATTTAAAAATAAAATTAGATATGTAAAGTAATTAATGAATCCTTTTGTATTTCAATATTTTAAATATAAGATATGAGATATGTTTATTAAATATGAAAATTTATACCTTTTTTAAAATTTATAAATAAAGAATAAAATACATTTTTATAATCTATTATTTTTCTTTCTTTATTTTAAAAAATACTTTAAAATTTGAGACCAGCTACAGATAATCTGTAAATGCAATGAATATCTTCCAGTTGGGTAGTAAGCCAATCAACAAAATAGGTTGACAGATCAATCATCCTCGCCACAATTGATGGACATCCAAACAGGCCCTTTGAGTTTGACATCCTCCCTCCTGCCCAACTAATACAAAATCACACGTGGAAAGATGGTTTGATAATCTGGACCGTTGAAGCTTACACCTAGAATTGCAACACATGGGACACAGCAATTTGACCACTTGGACCGTCCTTATGGTGGGCCCATCATGGATGTGGTCCCACCTTGCAAGAATCCCATCTCTTCCATCTGATAGAAATCTAATGATAGGCGCGAATTCCGTAACGTAGCGTATCACGTGTAGCCGCCTACCCCTCTTCAGTTCACATGCATTGCATGTTCCAACAAACTAAGATAGAAAAACAGAGAGAGAGAGAGAGAGAGAGAGAGAGAGAGAGAGAGAGAGAGAGAGAGAGAGAGAATGGGAAAGTGATATCTTACCGATTCCAGATCGATTTTGTAAATAAGCAGCTTCCGTCGTTCCCGGCAGCTGATCCTGTAAGCAACTACGACATGGCCCACTGCCAAGATCAACGAACAAAATAACATGGCTTCCATGGCCCACGACTCTCCCACTGGAACATAGCTCTGCTGTAATCTCATCATCGTGAATTTTCCACCGTCGATCTTCACTCCCAAAACGCATGCTTTCATAAAAATGAAACCCACAGACAGCAACGAGCATAACGTGGTTACACTCAAGTAGGGCCCACGAGAAAGACCTGGGCCATCACAAAGGCAATAAACGCCTGAAAAAAAAAACAGAGAGAGGATTGTTATTTGATGACGTGCATTCGCCTCAAATTGCAAAATTTATAGGAGATCAGAACCGTTCATCAGGCAGGGCCATTAGTTTATGTGACCCCACCTAAAAATCAAACCGCCCCATCGATTAGATGGACTTTTTAAAGACCCACCTGATGAAAGGTCCTGATGAGTAGATTTCATGTGAGGTACTTACAGATGATGGCGACAGATCGGACGATGGAAAGTAGAGGTATGTCGACGATTGAGGTGCGGAAGTTGTAGTTTGTGAGGTGGGAAGAGAGAGTTTGTAAAGAGAGAGGAGAGAAAAAGGCAGAGAAGAGAGCAGATGGGAGAAGAACATCGGTTATTACAAGGAGAACAGGAGCTGAGAAAAGGAGTAAAGAAGCTATCATCGATATTAAGAAGAAGATAGTCTTTAATACTCTCCATATCTTTCTGGGTTTCTTCTCTTTTATCAAACCCATCTCTCTTTTCTTCTTCTCCTTCCTCTTCCTCTTCCTCAGATGGGCTCTTTTGATTTTTAAGGAAGAGAAATGGAAGCAATGATTCTCTCTTTTGATTTTAATGGAAGAGAAATTCTCTCTTTTGATTTTGGAATGAAGAGAAACGTAAGAAATGATAATAAGGGTAGTAGAGAGAGAGAGAGAGGGCTGCTGCAGCTTGCAGGGAAGCTGCAGGCTTTGGAGGCTTGACCACAAGGCGACGTGAGAATGAATTTTCTTCCGGTACTCTCGCGAGTAGCTATTACACATCAACCGGAGAAAACATTACTCTGTACACGTGGCAAAGGGAAACAGATTGGCTACTCCGCTGCCACCAGCCAATGGCTGATGGTCGAGCCCCACTATGATGTATGTGTTTCATCCGTTCCGTCCATATATTTTTTTACATCATTTTATGGTACGAGACCAAAAATGAGTTATAAAACAATCTCAAAGTGTACCACATTACAGGAAACAATGTTGAATGAATGTAGACCATTAAAATATTTTCGAGGGCCATAAAAGTTTTGGATCGAGATGATATTTATTTTTCCTTTCATATGGGTCTATATGACCTAATCAACAGATTGGATGTCAAATAAACAGTACATTGGGACTTAGGAGGATTTTAATGGTGGATATCCAATCACTATTGTTTTCCTATGGTGTGGTCCACCTAAATCTTATATCCCTTTCATTTTTTTAGGATCATTTTTAAAATGATCTTTAAAAAGGTGGGCCCACATAGCACCTACCTTCAGCCACCAGGCTGGTGGCGGGGGAGTAGCCAATCCTGCGCGGGTGAGATCAGGATTTTTCATCTGACGTGGATCATTTCACAGTCTAGTAGCTAAGAAATAAGGCTGATCTAATCATCGGGTGGGCCACACGTGAACAAGAAAATGGACGGTTATAAAACATTGATCAACGGCTTACATTTAAAACGTTCCTAGTCCACATGATAACTGGGACCAAACAAAATACCCTATATAGAATATAGGAGGTGGGGTCTGATGAACGTAATGGATGAGGGACGAAGGTTCTTATTTGGCACGTGTGAGGATATTAGTGATCGGTTGGGACCCATTGCGAGTAGTACTCGTACATTGTCAGTCAAATCCGGCTTGTGCCGAAAACTCCAAATGGAAGGCCAGGAAGTAACGGCAAAACCCACCAAAACTGACATTTCTCTCGTGTAGAATGGTCATTTATGTTGTCGCCGTGGACTCTGAGTTTTTGTTTTTGTCAAGGAGTTCATTCGCGTTGTTGTTTACGCCTTTCCACACACATGCACCCACACGTGCCAATATAGAAAACGTGTGATAGATCTGATCTGTCCATCTGTTTGAAAATAGTTTTTGATCTTTTAATATAAAAATCATTTAATTTTACTTCTCATTTCGACAACAATATACAAAGAAAACCAACGGTCAAAGAAAAAGTTTCTGTCCGTCCACTTATTGTCCCACTTGAACATCAAAATTGCCTATTTTTTGGCTAGAAGACCGAAGAAGTATGTATTCTACATGATGGAAATGTATGATTTTATACACGTGTTCCATAGCGAACACGTTCGTGCGTGTGGGTGGAAAGGGCTCACGCGCGCGTGTGAAAGTTGTAAAGCACTTAGGAGAAATGCGGAATGGACTTCCATCTAGAAAAAGATTTCTTGGAGCTCGGAACTTCCCAGGTGTGCCTACACGTGGCACACGTGTTCAAGATATGGGCCGTTCATCTAGTGGGTTCCACCGTGGCGGGTTGGGTCATGAGGTGGACCACGCAAGGTTCGAGAAGAAGGATGCTTTAGTTAAAATGTAAGCCAGCCGTCGTGGTGTCATGAATGGACAGGATGGATCACCCTGCCACGTGTCATGTCGAGAGAGGACGCGGATTGCGTACTTCCCCCGCCCGTCCCTAGCTCCGAACGGGCGGTTCTGTGGGCGGGCCCACCGTGATGTATTTGTACATCCAAGTCGTCAATCACTTTTCTCAGTTTATTTTAAGGCATAAAAACAAAAATGAAGCAAATCCAACGGTCAAATGGACCACACCAAATAATAAGCTTGGTTACATTAAAATGCACAAAGCATTAAAGGTCGGTTGCATTAAATGCTAGAGTCATCTGTGGTGTGGTCCATTTGACCGTTGGATCTGCTTCATTGTTGTATTCATGGTTTAAAATAATCTGAGAAAAGGGATTAACGTCTTGGCTTTACAGATAAATCACGGTAGACCCGCCCACAGAACTGCCCGTTCGGAGCTAGGACGGGCGGGGGTAGTACGCAATCCGCGTCCGTCGAGAGATAGCTTTACCATATTCGATTCCTTCCAGCTTCAAGGTACGCGAATTGCCTGTCCCCGGCACAGGAAATCTCGGAACCTATGTCGGGCCCGCAGAGATGCCGGTGACGAATCCACTCCGTCCATCAGTTTCTCAAGATCACAATAAAATAGGAATCCAAAAATCACATGGATTCAAAATCTGGTGGGCCACATGACATGAACAATGAGAACGAAGACCTCCACCGTTGAAATCTTAGACCATGATATTTATGTGCCATCCAAACCGTTCTTATGGTTACAACCACTTAGATAAAATGTAGGCAGAAATATCATCCTGATATAAAATTTCTGTGGCCCATGAAGTTTCCAACGGTTAACATTCAATCCCCCCGATTTCGTTTATGGCCCACCTGAGTTTTGGGATCTGCCTGATTTTTGGATTTCTGTAGTATTATGATCTCGAAAAACTGATGGATGGATTGGATTTTCCACGGGCACCTCTGTGGGCCCCACATAGCTTCTGACCACAGGAAATTGGCGTAGCCAATTGGGCAAGGATTGTATGTCAATCATGGATACGGAGTCTACGTGCATGAGTAATGAAAGTAGGCCTGGCTTATATGGACAAGATCCTGACCGTTCATCAAGAGAGTTATGTACCGAATGATCCTTATCTTAAAAATCAACCTGATCCGACAATTGAAAACCGTCTATCAAGCACATGAGTAATAAGTATCAGAGGTATTCCGCGTACGTGGATTTCACTAGAACGATCGTTCAACTAACCGACGGTTCATCTGACCTCAGTTATGGCGTTACTCAATTTATGTCAACGGGCAATTTATCATCCTCGGATCCGGTGCGCACGCTATACTCGGGACCGTTTGACGGTTGCGCGGATTAGGTGAGACCGGGATACCAGCTTAGTGTGTGAATACTTGAAGTGGGGCCCACCTTCATGTATATCCGCTCCGTCCATCTGTTTTTTCAGCTCATTTTAGGCCATATATATATATATATATATATATATATAATGAAGCAGATCAACATCTCAACTGGACCACACCAGAGAAAACAATGTCAATTGAACACTCACCATTGAAAACTTCCTAGGCCCACCGTAATGTTTATTTGCCATCCAACCCGTTGATAAGGTCAGGTATACCTGGATGAAAGGAAAAAAGACAAAGTTTTTAACGGTCAATCACCACTATTTTTTGTGGTGTGGTCCACTTGAGACTTGGATCTATTTATTTTTAGGACCATGCCCTTAACTCAGCTGAAAATACTGATGGACGGAATAGATATACAACACATACATCAAGGTGGGCCACGCTAACGGACTCACCCACCGTCACCCCAACTGCTTGTGGTGGGCTATGATGATCATACCCATGTAATCTCCGGCTAGATATTTCAGCTTTAGCAATGACATATTGACAAGATTTTGGTGGCATGGTCCATCCACAACGCTGTCCAAGAAATCAACGGTCCAGATCACTGATAAATGGGGCGCTATTTATATAAATTGAGAACTCTCGCGTACCCTGTACATATCCTCGGGTCAAGGTAATAAATTATTTGAAACAATTATACAATCCACATTCAACATCTCTTGTGGGCCCAGAAGACGAACGGTTTAGATCACGATGCATAACAACCAAAATAAATAAATTCAAAAAAAAAAAAGCCAACGATCCACGTTCATGGATGGTGTGGGACCCAACGGATTAATGTAATGCAGTGTGACCGTACACATGGTATTGGAGCGGATTGGCTGGTGTACCATACACCAGCTATATAGCTGATGTAGTGACGTCAGCAAGTTCTGTGGGTCCCATCATGAGGTATTTATTATATCAAAACCGTCTATCCATTCGGGCGAGCTAGTCTTAATACTTAAACCGAAACATAAGCCAGATCTGAAGATAAACTGGACCACATTACAAAAAAACAGTGAAGGATTGACCGTCTACCATTGAAACCCTTTTGGGATCACAGAGGTTTCATATCAATATGAAATTTGTTTTTCCTCTTCATCTAGGTATTTTTTTAACCTCATGAGCAGATTAGATGGAAAACAAACGTTAGGGTAGGCCCTGCGAATTTTTTAACGGTGAAAATCATTATCTGGGCTGCTATCTTTTGTGTGGTCGATTTGAGTTTTGGGTATGATTCATTTTTTTTCTAATGCTTTAAAACGATATCTAAAATTTGATGAACGGTGTGGATATAATAAATACATCATCGTGGCGGCCATGCAACTTTGATTTCATTTGAACCGTTTCGTACAACTGGGAGCTCTGAGGAGCGTCGGCGCTCATCCTCGCACGACACGTATCTACACCAGCTATATAGCTGATGTGTGGTACACCAGCCATTCCGCTTCCTGAATTGAAGGAGAAGCGGCCGGAGAATGGTAATCTGAAACGAGGGCGTTATCTATACGGAAATTCCCGTTGGCTTTTCTTCACGGAGAAGCTGCGAATAATTAGGACGCGGATTGGGTACTGCTGACGCGGTTGGATACTGCAGACGCGGATTTCGCAATAAAGTCTTTCTCACGACGAGAAGGTAAGTGGGCCCACTGTGATGTTTGTGGGAAATCACGTTTAGGTAAATATCTATGGTTGAAACTTTCCTATGGTCTACCGTGATGCTTGTATAACATACATATGGCTCATAACCTCTTTTTTACTAGACGAATTGGAAATTAAAAAAAAAAAAAAACCTAATCCAAAACTTTTGTTGCCCAACCAATGTTTCAATAGTGGACCCTCAATCTATATCATTCAGCCTACTTAGGTTTTGAATTTGCATCATTTTTACCCAATGTCTTAATATTATCGGTAAAAATGGATGAACTTAGGCGGATTTCTTACCAACATCACAGTGGGCCTTACCTAGCTTTTTGTTAAAAGTTCCTGGAAAAGGCTTTAGCAGTGGCCAGGCACCACCCTTATGAGGGCTAGTGTTGTACATAAGTCAAACAAAGTTAAGCTTGGCACAGCTCGGCTAGTAGCTAACCCCACCTTGAACTGTGCTAGCTTGGCTCGGTTTGGTCAGCAAGTGAGTAGTATTTGAGCCTGTTTGACATTTTCTTGTCCAGGTAGAATGCATCTTCAATTTTTTAATATAATGTAAAATAATAACAATATTTCACAAATATTTCATCAAACACCTAATGAGCAACATCAAAATCAAGCAACTCGACATATCCATTCCTTTCTTGCCAACACTTCGTTGAGTCATTTCATCAAACACTTGGCGAGCAGCATTCATATCAAAATAATCGAGTTACTGAGCTGATTCGATCCAAGTTGGTTCAAGTTGAGGTTCAATCTAAGTCGAGTTGAGTTCGGGCAAGCTCGAACTCAGCTTGAAAATTTTTCTAGCTTAAAAAACCAGCTAGACTCGGTCCGAATCCAATTTCGAGTCGAGCTTTTCTGAGTCGAATCGAGCGAGCTAACCTAGCTAACTCGACTCGTGTACAACTCTACTGACAGCTCTGCATGGTGTAGGATTGGGGTTGTGAGGGGTCCACCATAGTGTATACGAGTTTATCCTTATAACGCCCTAGAAATCGGGAGTCGCGCATACACTCGACTCTCGAGTTTCCGAGTGTCACTTATAACCGATTTCGTTAATATGCATTTAATCCGGTTTCATTGTGCAAATCTGAGAATTCCTGGAACATGAAGCATCACTACACAAGTCTACTGAAATGAAAGAGACCAAAAATAAATGCATACATATATATATATATATATATATATATATATATATATATATACACGTCCAAAAGAATAAAGGGGTCGCACATGACGTCACCCAACAAAATCCCAAAAGAATAGTGAGTCCCAAAAATAGAGCCAAGCCCACTGTTCAGCGATTCAATCCCGTCTCTCAAGCTGGCGGAGAACTGTCTATCAACTGGAAGTAGGACAGCTCGTCCTCCTCCTCAAAGCTCACCTCACCAGGCTCCTCAAGCCCTGAGTCACCTGCATCTATGAACGGGTCTGGTTGGTGTTTTAAAATACCGTCCTAGAGTGGGAATGAGTGATCAACTCAGTGGGTGCTATTAGTCTCAAGTTATAACAGGTATCAATTATAATATGAACTTAATGAAAAGCAGTCAATCATCAGCACTTAACAACACTTATTAAAATGCATGTATGTGGAATGATATGATGCATGCCCTCACCACAATGCTCCCTTGAGCGACTCCATCTAACGATCGCGTATGACCACACTCCCTCGGAGCGACCTCGACTTCCGAGTCGCTGCCCTAACTAATGCAATGCAATGTGATCGTGTTAGCCGAGTTATTAATTAAGTTCATTCATCCAGCAAGTTGGGGAATCTGATACACCCCACGTATCAATGCCCTAAACTGGTTGCAAGGCCAAGGCCCCCTAACGCGTGAGGCTGAGACCCCATGGTCCGTGATCTCATCGGATTCCTCATCTCCGACTTCAAGCACATGAGGAGTGCCGAGAGAAATGGATTGCTCGCGGTCACTACGAGGAGGCGCGGTATCCCAGCGTAGGCCGACAGGTCAGACACAGTGTCCCATTCCACCATGCCCGGCTCACGAGGCTGTGGACCAGTTGCAATCGGTTATTGGTGGGCCATTTACAGTTGTAGGGTGTTCTAGGTTCCATACGTGTGTGAGCAAACAAGGTTAACAAACAAGGTTGGTCAGACAGTAGGCTAGACCGCATGAGTTCAAGCAAGCACGTGGCGGAACGGCATCAGGGACAAATGACCCATGTAGTCTAACTACTGTCACCCACACGCACTTGCCCAAACCCGTGGGTTTAGCCTCAAGACGGTCCTACCAACGGGACCGCCTTCGCTCTCCTCATATTCCTGACCAACCCAAGGGTTGGGTGGTGATTCATAACATGCCAAGTATCCAAGTTATCAACTAACATATCAATACTATGTTCTCATGCATCTCAACTATACAAGGCAAATACTCCTACCAAGCAAGCAAACATTATTAAAAAACAAGGTGCATGTGAGTGTGTGGATTTGTGAGGAAGTTAAACATTTCCTCCATCTTAAGAAATCATGAGCACAAGGGTAATAAATCATACACACCATGAAGCACCACATATGAGGGAAAAGAATCAAGCAAACATGAGCATACTATCATTCATTCATAATATCATGTGAAAGGCAAGATCAATACTAAATTTGAGAGCTAAGCATACACGTCCATACAATTCCAATAAACATATAATTCCTAGGGTTTATCTAGAGTTTCGAATATAACATCCAAGCAAACAAAATTATTAAGCTCCTACTAAAATTGGTGCTAGGCCACCTAAGAACAATAGTCCGCACCTATGGGTCGTTGGAGACTTGGAGAACGACTTAGGAATGAGGGCTTTAGGGTTGATCGGCCGGAATCCCTAAAACAAACTCTTGCATGTGAGAAATCCAAGTCAATCTCTTCTTTATACATGGATTTCAAGAGGAAAAGCTGAAGGATTTACCTAGACGATCAACAGACGAAAAGAGTGGTCGTGGTAGAGGGTTTCTTCTTGGAGAAGAGGTATGGAGAAGCACGGGTTGATTTCCTTGGGCCACACCTTGATCTAAGGTTCACCTAGCTCTTCTTCACTCTATCTTCCTTCTCTCTTTACTCTCTTACTCTCACTTTACTCCCTTAGCAATGGTAGTTGTGGTGAGAGTTATGAGATAAGGGGTTAGGGCTTTATTTCCTAGAGTTGGGCCAAGTGGCCTTAAGTTTCAATGAATTCCCATAATAGCCCTCTAGGACTCCCTAATAGCTTTGGGGCGATCCCATTACCCTCTAGCCTACCAAATTTGGTGTGTAAGTGTCTCATGACCCGATGAGGGGTCACACAAGGTTTGGGGACAAACGGATTAACGAAAGTGGGGTTTGATCATATGGTTTCGATCTTCAAATGGCCTTGTGGAGACCATTCCGGTTGTTGAGGCAGTTCTGGTGGCCCCATGGCCATGAAACTCATAGGTTAGGTGGTCCATGGCCCGATGAAGGGCCATGCAAAATTTGGGAACGATCGGACATGAGGTTTGGTCGTATGGGTCTGATTTGCAATCAACGGTCACCGTTTCACGATCGGGTCCCAGATTTCGTGGATGGGTGTAAAAAAATACATTAAACCTTCACCGTAAATTTAGAAGAAATCCGACGGCTGAAAAGTCTGGTTTCTCGGTTTTATTTGCAAGTGTCAGATTCCAATTCTGGCATTGGTGGGGTACATTTGGCAAGTGCCAGATTCCAATTCTGGGTGTCTGCTGGATCCGTGGTCCGCGATGGACTACAAGCCCAGTGAGATCTTCAGTTTCCTAAATTTTAAGATTTTTCTGACCCTCCTCGGTCGTTGGGTAGCCCACACGGTCTGTTGTTAAGTGTAAACAGGCCATCTGGCTTAGCGGCCTGCACTTGGTCCGGTCATGACCAAACTGGTCTACTCTAACGGGCTAAATCTAAGTTAATTAACTCGTGGTACCCCACCACGAGTACTTTGAACGAATGATCCTGTGGCAAATCCTACGTGGACTCCCCAGGACACTGTGATGGTTGGACAACACATTACAATCTACCCCCCTTATAAATAAATTTCGTCCTCGAAATATGTACCTGTTCTTATTGCTGAAGTAGGTTTGGGTAATGCTTGTGGACTTCTGCTTCTGTTTTCCAAGTGGCCTCTTCTTCATCGTAGTGGGTCCATAGTACCTTGACCAATGGGATGACCTTGTTGTGCAGGACTTGTTCCTTCCTATCCAATATTCGAGTGGGTCGGAGAATATATGTGGCATTTTTCTTAAGCTTCACATGCTCCCACTTGATGATATGCGAAGGATCGGGGACGTACTTCTTCAACATTGATACATGAAAGACGTTATGCACTCCGACAAGCGACGTGGGTAGGACCAAGCGATAGACAACCGCACCAACACGGTCCAAAATCTGGAAAGACCCGATGAACTGTGGCACGAGCTTTCCCTTCTTGCCGAAGCGTAAAACACCCTTCATTGGGGAGATTTTGAGAAACACGTGATCCCCAGCTTCAAATTCTAAGTCCCTTCGCCTTTGTCGGCATAGCTTTTCTGCCTGCTCTGAGCCGTCAAGAGGCGGCGCCGAATTATTCCAATCTTTTCGGTAGTAATCCGTACTAAGTCTGGCCCTAACAAATTCTTCTCGCCGATTTCCTCCCAACAATGCGGGGCTCGGCATGGACGCCCATACAAAGCCTCGTAAGGCGTCATGCCAATGCTAGCCTGGAAGCTGTTGTTATAGGCGAACTCTTCATACGGAAGGCAGTCGTCCCAACTCTCCTGAAAGTCTAGTACAGAAGCTCGCAACATGTCTTTTAATATCTGGTTCACCCGCTCAGTTTGTCCATCTGTCTGCGGGTGGAAGGCGGTATTAAACTTCAACTTTACTCCTATGGCTTCTTAGATGCGAGTCCAGAAGATTGATGTGAATCGCGTGTCCCGGTCCGACACAATTTCCAATGGGACGCCATGGAGTCGCACTATTTCCTTGATATATAACTTGGCAAAATCATCAGTGGAGTTAGAAATCTTTATCGGCAAAAAATGGACTGATTTAGTTAACCGGTTCATGATCACCCATATTGAGTTATGCCCTTTCCGAGTCTTGGGCAAGCCGGAAATGAAGTCCATAGATATGAAGTTTCATTTCTATTCTTTTATGGGCATCGGTTGCAGAAGGCTCGGTGGTCGGCGGTGTTCGGCTTTGACTTGTTGGCAAGTGAGACATCGGGATACATACTCCGCTATTTCCTTCTTCATGTTGTCCCACCACTAGTTTCGCTTCAAATCCCGTTACATCTTTGTACTACTAGGGTGCATCGTCAACTTAGAGTTGTGGGCGGCATTTAGAACTTCTTCTCGTAGTCCCTGAAGGTTTGGAACACAAAGGTGGCCTCGGTACCACAATCCCCCATCCTTTCTAACTCTCTACTCGGACTTCACATCATCATTTGCTCTTTCTCTCATATTATTCAATAACTCATCGTCCTCCTAGGCTTCAATGATTTTGCTGTCAATCATTGGCTGGGCTTGAATGTAGGCTACGACCTCGTACGGTTCCTCCACGGTTAGCTTCATGTTGAAATCCTGAACAAATTCCACCATATCCCACTCTCTCACCATTAGCGGAGCTGCAAATTTGATTGTCTTTTTGCGACTCAAGGCGTCTGCCACCAAATTGGCCTTACCAAGGTGCTATGAGATATCGAACTTGAAGTCCTTCAACGTTTCCATCCAGCTGCGCTGTCTCATATTCAGGTGCTTCTGAGTAAAAATGTATTTGAGGCTCTTATGATCAGAAAAGAGTTCAAACTCTTCACCATAGAGATAGTGTCTCCATATCTTTAATGCAAAAACTACCGCTGCAAGCTCAAGGTCATGAGTAGGGTAATTCTCCTCATGTTTGCTTAGTTGTCGAGACGCATAAGCAATTGCCCTGTCTTTTTGCATGAGTACATAACCCAAGCCCACTCGAGAGGCATTCGTATAGACAGTGTACTTGACCCCTTGCTCAGGCAACACAAGCACAGGTGCCGACGTCAGTTTATCCTTCAACTCTTGGAAGGCCGCCTCCACCTTCTCATTCCAAGCGAATTTGAGGTCATTCCTTGTCAGTTGGGATAGCGGCCGAGCTATTTTTGAGAAGTTTCTGATGAATCTACGATAATAGCCCGCGAGACCGACAAAGCTCCTCAGTTCTGTAATCGACTTCGATTGCTTTTAATCTCTGATGATCTGAAACTTCTCCAGCTCCCAAGAAGTTTTTAATGTTGGACATTCAATCCTCACTTTGTGGTCCGGTCACGCCTTTTACCTACTTCATTTTTTGGTTCATACTTTAAAATGATACGAGAAAACTGGTGAACAGGGTAGATAAAACACTTACATCATGGTGGGCTCCACAGATCCCTGTCCAGACGGCAGGGGTAGGATGCAATCCGCGTCCCGAGGAAATAGATTTATATATATATATATATCAATGTGGACCCCACCGTCACGGCCTCTAGGAGCATAAGCAGACCAAGGTCTGTGGGGTCCACTACGATGTATGTGTTTTATCAACCCCGTCCTTCCGTTTTGCCAACTCAATTTAAGGAGATAAGCTTAAAAATGAGACAGATCGAAATCTCAACTGGACCACACCACAGTGAAGAGGGATAATGATACCCACCGTTAAAACCTTCCTATTTATCTGCCATCCAATACATTAATGAGGTCACGTATGAAAAACAAAAAAACATAAATATCAGCTTGATCTTAAACTTGTGTCCCCTTATATAGGTTTTCAATCCCACCGTTTACAGTGGTACGGTCCACTTGAGCTTTGAATCTGATTCCTTGAGACACACCACATAATGAGCTGGTAAAATGGATGGACGGTGCGGATACGACAAATCATGGCAGGCCTCACATGGTATTCGCCACGTCCCGCTGGAGGAATATTCTTGTAGACTGGCCCTGCGTGCAATCCACTGTCGGGAAAAGGACGGCTGACCTCGGTTGATCCGTGCTTGTGGGCCCACCGTAACCACGTCAAAGGAAAACTGAAGTCGGCATTTTTAGTTGCTTGCGTAGGGCCAATGTACGGCACCAATCAAGCGGATGCATTGCACTTCGATTGTGGGTCACATTAGATTAACGGTCTGGATCGTTGACCCCTTTGCGGGAGCGGATTAGGTGTGGCCCTTACTATGGGGGAACCTTGATGTAAATATTCTATATCCACACCGTCCATCTGTTTTTTCATATCATTTTAGGGCATGAGCCCAAAAATGAAGAAGATCCAAATCTCAGGTGGCCCATGATATAGGAAGTAGTGTTGATTTAACGCCCTATCATTAAAAAACTCTTAAGGCCCACCGTAATTTTTTTTATAATATTTATTTTCCATCCAAACAGTTGATAAGGTCACATGAATCTGGACTAAGGGCAAACCGTTGATAAGGTCACATGAATCTGGACTAAGGGCAAAAAACAAATATCAGCTTGATCCAAAACTTATATGGCCCATTAATGGGCAATCATCACTGTTTCCTATGGTATGGTCTACCTGAGAATTAGATCTGCTTTGTTTTTGGGCTCATGCCTTGAAATGATCTGAAAAACCGGATGGACGATGTGGATATAAAATAAATCCATCAAGGTGGGCCCCACGGTGAGGGCCGCACCCAATCCGCTTCCCCCTCCCTTGCACCCTTCGTTAAAAGGACTGCACTGGCCTGACTGGTCGCAGCCTCCGTGCCTGCAACTAACCGAGCACCGTGTGGGAAACGTGCATCAGATCCACCCCGTTCATCAGGTGCAAAGCCACTTTTCAACCGTGCATCCAGAACACTCAAATCCAAGACGTAAATGGGCCACATCACAGGAAGTGGTATAAAATCAGGCCTTAAAAATCTAAACTCGCATCCTGTGGTTAACATGAGTCTTGGAATATCCTGTTTTCAGATAATCCGTTCATTTTCGTGAGGTTCATCAGATGAGTAGATTGGGTTCAATATACTGACTACAGTGGACCCCACACACAATTTGAATGATTTTAATGGGTGAGATTTCTCATCTCAACCATTCCCGGTGTACCCCACCTCAGTTTTGATGGTTCTGATTTTTTGGGTCCCATCCAAACGCAGGATTGGCACCTAATGGACGGTGTGGATCTCATCCACATGATGTCTTTGTCCACTTCAAGCGTTGTCATGCAAGTGTTTTCATTGACCAAAACGAGTAGTGAGGATGCGTGGAAGTCTCCCGCCGGGCTTCGACGTTTCGTGTAAGTCTCTAGCTGGGCTTGTGGACTGGGCTTGGACTTGTCAAGTACGGCCCAATAATTTTTCGAACCGAGTTCTGGCTTAGTTCATTAGAGCTCGATCCCATCCACCTCGGCTTAGTTCAGTAGAGTTGGGCTGAGCCCTGATGAATGTTTTAAAAGCCTAAGGTTTGGGCCTTGGGCACTATAGTGCCGGGCTAGGCCTGGCGTAGCCAAAGATGGCTCGATCGCATGCTGTTACCACCTCTATCTCGGAGGACTCGAGGTCCCATATAACTCATATAGAAAACGGCTAAATAGCTATGAAAATGGGCTGGGCTGGTACCACACTTGTGCTAGCCCACTTTAGATCCAAAGGAAAAGGCTCACCACCGGGCTTTGATTGAAGATTTGAGGCCCATAGCTAACGAGCCATCCTAGTTTTGGATACGCATAGAGAGCTAAAGGCCCATAGCTAGTCCTCTGGAATGAGCCTGGCATTAAGGGTTTCTTTTGGGAGCTTGTATTTGAAATGTACTGGAATTCTTTCATATATTCAAAGGATTTGAATATGACTAACCAATACATCTTTAATATCCAAAATTAATATACATACCTGATATTTGATTGAATGGTTGTAATAAGCCCATTGAAATATACACTCTAGCAAAAATTAGGGAAGTTTCAAGCCCTAAGTGAGTCATAGCCGAAAGGATCACAAAGGAGTGACTCACTTTCTTTTTCTTTTTTCTTTTTTTTTTTTTTAAATATATATTTTAACCCTATATTTAGATGGCCAGGGTTAATTTGAACACATGGGATCATTGTATTGATGTGATTTTAGTGTCGAATCCAATAATTGTATTGTTTTCGAGTATCACTAGTGTGCCACGTGTCCAGTGGATTAGTAGCTGAGTAATACCTTTGTTGTATGAGTAACTTTCTTGCCTTAAGAACTGGGGCCAAAAAGTCATTTAATTCCAATAACACCCAAATCACAACAAAAACCTAAGATCTCAAACACTAAAAGTATTTATTTTAAATACTTTTGATTCCATTTACCTTCAATTGTGCGGCGTTAAATGATGGATTTGAGGCAAAATCCATTGAAATCCTCTCAAATGCACTCAAATACAAAGTGTCAAACAGTCTTTAAACATGCCCTAAACACAGGCACTAGAAATAGACAATGCTTACATTTATTTTCCTAACTCCCAAATAGATTCATAGATAAGGAAACATCGTTTCCATGAAACTAACTTTTCTTTATTTGAAAAGTCATTTTTTATAAAATTTTATGAGAAACACAAATATTTACTTTTTTTACTTTGAAAATAATTAAATTAATTTTTCCACCTACAATCCTAAGAAAAGCATTTTATCACTGTAGAAGAAAAATGAGTTTTTAAAAGTTAAACTCAAATATGTCACTATCCACCTTCAATGGTCTCATATATACCAAATTTGTCAATGTAAACATCACATGTGCCACTGTACCATTTGGTCCTTACAACCCTTACATCCGGCGGTCTTGTAATGGCAGGAAAATGTATATAGCCAGTACCTTTTATGTGATTTGGATAATGCCATTATAATGCGATGCACCAACAAGCCATTTAATCCCCGTAACCCTTGCATTTCGCAATCCATGTAATGGCATGAAGATGAACGTTATCATTATAGGTCACGTGATTTTGGACAATCCCATTACAATGTCACATGCACCAATGAATCATTTGGTTATTGAAAACCTTGCATTCCTTAATTTTCATACAGCACAAAGATGAGCATTGCCACTGTTGGCTTCCAGTTTGGTTTTAGTCATGTGTAGTGTGTGCGAGCATGCTGAAACCAATTGTGTAGCTTGATTCAAACCGAACAACTTGACCCCAAGCGCCAAGATAGGTAGATTCGTCGTATATTAGTGTATATGATTGAGATTTGAGAAGATTTGCCACCTATTCAACCACTCGTTATGGAATTATAAGATGATCAAGTGATATTCAGAGGGTAGGATTCTTCCTCTAATGATGGATTGCTTCTTGCCTTCTGTACAAAAAGACTTTAATATACTAGTGCAATCGAACAAAAAAGGAAGTACTTACAGCAGGTCGCAGGGAGTAACTACAAGAAGCCTTTCTAAAAGATGAACTTATATTGAGAATAAATATAGTCCAGTGTATGAGCATAGACTTGGATTACAACTAACGATTACATTTAAAAGATTACTGCTACTCATAAGATAGAGCTAAGCTATGATAAGGAAAGATAAAGATAGTTTGATTGGTTTGTTGGATTGGTATGAGATGATTTTCTTTGCTAAACTTCTTATTATTTATATATCTGTTACAATTTCTCTTCATGTGTTTCTCATCTGTATTTCCACGATTATGACAGTTGAACCGCTGCCATGTTTGACTTCCAAATCCTTATATCTCTTTGTGTCCCTCTAACTGTTCTTTTCCACTCGACTGCTTTTCGCCTTTTAACTTCTCGGTCGTGCCTTGTCATCAAATGACGCGTATCATCAGCTCATTGTTAGTCGTAATTCCGTGAAAAGCGCTCCAAATATCTCTAAAGATCTTTCGCACACTATAAATTTCTCGTGCAATAACACATGTCCTTTCTTCATTGGCTATTTCAGGAACAATAAAAAAATATGGTACTACATTGCCCCCCCACGTCGGTTCACATTTGGACAAAAATGTGAAATTGATGGTGGGTCATTGTTCAATGCAATAAATGTAACTGCTCGATCGGATAAAAGCATCAAATTTGGCTATCTTAGTCGAAAAACATCAATTTTGGCTATCTTGGTCGAAAAACATCAAATTCGGCCATCTTGGTTGAACTTGGCCATCTTAGTTGGAAAACATCAAATTCGGCCATCTTGGTCGAAAAACATCAAATTCGACCATCTTTGTTGAAAAACATTAAAGTCAGCTATCTTGATCGAAAAATATTAAATTTGTCCACAGCAATGGAGACTGTATGTCAATTCATTCCGAATAAGGCTTATATCACGCCCGAAATTTGACACCCAAGTACGGAGACTCCGGTCTTGAGTTCCTGCATATTGTATAAACCTAATAAAAATGTACACGGGCAAGTTCTCACGTGCCCATACAGTCCAGTTAACATTCACCCATGATTATTAATAAGAGTAGCTTTAAATCAATGAAATCAAAAGTTAAGTAGAGATAAATTTGAAAACCTTGCATTTTGTAATTTTTATACTAGCACAAAGATGGGCATTGCCACTGTTGGCTTCCGATTTGGTTTTGGTCATGAGTGGTGTGTGCGGGCGTGCTGAAATCAATTGTGTAGCTTGATTCAAACTGAACAACTTGACCCCAAGAGCCAAGATAGGTAGATTCGTCGAATACTAGTGTATATGATTGAGATCTGAGAAGATCTGTCACCTATTCAACCACTTGTTATGGAATTATAAGATGATCAGGCGATATTCAAAGGGTAGGAGGGTTCTTCCTCTAATGATGGATTACTTCTTGCCTTCCATATAAAAGGACTTTAATATACTAGTGCAATCAAACAAAAAAGGAAGTACTTACAGCAGGTCGCAGGGAGCAACTGCAAGAAGCCTTTCTGAAAGATGAACTTATATTGAGAATGAATATAGTCCAGTGTATGATCATAGAGTTGGATTATAGCTAACGATTACATCTAAAAGATTACCGCTACTCATAAGATAGAGCTAAGCTATGATAAAGAAAGATAAAGATAATTTGATTTGTTTGTTGGATTGGTATGAGATAATTTTCTTTGCTAAACTTCTTGTTATTTATATATCTGTTACAATTTCTCTTCATGTGTTTCTCATCTGTATTTCAACAGTTATGATAGTTGAACTGTTGCCACGTCGGACTTCCAGATCCTTATGTCTCTGTGTCCCTCTAACTGTTCTTTTCTACTCGACCGCTTTCCGCCTTTTAACTTCTCGGTCGTGCCTTGTCATCAAATGACGCGTATCATCAGCTCATTGCTAGTTGTACTTCCATGAAAAGCGCTCCAAATATCTCTAAAGATCTTTCGAACACTATAAATTTCCCGTGCAATGACACATGTCCTTTCCTCATTGGCTATTTTAGGAACAATAAAAAATATGGTACAACATTGCCCCCCATGTCGGTTCACCTTTGGACAAAATATGAAATTGATGGTGGTTTGTTGTTCAATGCAATAAATGTGACTGCTCGACCAGGTAAAAACATCAAATTTGGCTATCTTGGTCGAAAAACATCAAATTTGGCTACCTTAGTCGAAAAACATCAATTTTGGTCATCTTGGTCGAAAACATCAAATTCGGCCATCTTGGTTGAAAAACATCAAATTCGACCATCTTGGTTGAAAAACATTAAAGTTAGCCATCTTGATAAAAAAAATATCAAATTCGTTTACGACAATGGAGACTGTATGCCAATCCATTCCGAATAAGGCTTATGTCACGCCCGAAATTCAACACCTAAGTACGGAGACTCCGGTCTTGAGTTCTTACGTATGAACCTAATAAAAATGCATACGCGCAAGTTCTCATGTACCCATACAGTCCGGTTAACATTCACCCATGATCATTAATATTAATTAATGAAATCAAAAGTTAAGTAGAGATAACTAAACCTAGAAATATATAACTAATGTTTAAAATGTACAATCTAAAAGTGGTGTCTGCTTAGATGGGGACTACACAAGACACAATATATATTTAACAAAATCAAACTACGGAGTTAACCCCACGATTGGGGACTTCAATATATACATTTCTAAAATCAATAAAGCGTAAAAGTTTTTTTTTTATATATATATTTTCGCCCAACGCTTCAAAAACATTACAACGATAATATATGCTAGTCTAAGCCTTCCCGTCTGAAACCTCGGTGGTACCTACATCAATAATATTGTCTGCTTAGTATTCTAAAATACCATTTCAAGTGGGAGTGAATAGTTGATTCACTGGTACCGTTTTTTAAGTTACATATGTTATCAATACAATTAAGTATAGGCAATGATAACATAACAAAGCAAGCAATTTTTTAACATAGTTATTTGAGGTGCATATATGTCATGATATACGAATGCACGTCCTGGGAGTAACCAAAAGGGTTGTTCGAATAGTACACTGGCCTTTAACAATCAGAAAGACACGATATTCTGGCCTTTAATAGTTGGCCATGCACTCGATTATGCCCATGCAACAAAGGGGTTCAAACAATGCATCGCCCTTTAACATTCAACTAGGCACGATGTACAGGCCTTTAACAGTTAACCAACCACGATGCACTGGCCTTTAACAGTCAGCCAGACACCCGATTACGCCCTAACAATTTTAACACATTCTCATCAACACAATAATCAATCAAGTAAACAATAGTCTACCGCTGGTACAACCCACAAATACAATGGTCCACCACCAACGAAACCCACAAATGTCATGATATGCATGATTAGAAATATATTTATTATTCCAAGTTCAAACAACAAATTTGGTAAAGCCATGATGTCGCCATCATATTACAAGCCATTATCCGGCTCATGTGGCTCGTTACAGTACGTAATGGCTTCTCACCAGTGTCCCTTGATCCAATTTAGGGTTTATCACTCAATGGTCTAAAAGTAGACAATCAAACACTGATAAGGGCTCATCACTTAAGAATGATCACAATTAAGATAATGGCTCGTCAGCCAACACAAATTAAGGCGAAAGGGCTTGTTACATAGTTCTTATAATAGCATGGTAGGTTGTCACCGATATTACCAAAACTAAAGATTCCAATGTGATATGACACGTCACCTCCAATGGTGCTCAATAGTCACTATAGGGAGGCACCACCCCAACATAAGCCGACAACTTAGACACGATGTCACATAGGACCATGCTCGGCTCATGAGTCTTTATAGGATCGTAACATACTAATGATTATAAATGAAATTATAACAATGGTAACAGTGGTATCCCATATTCTATTGGATGTTATACAATACCAAGCATAAGAATAATCAGCTTTGCATTGGATTAATCCGATCGACTATGAAAAACCTAGGGCAAGTCTGCATTGAGTGCAAAATATCTCGTGTAGTTCCAACTATTGTTGGTCATCCGTTTTTCACCTCGGTCAACTGTATAAGTCTAAGATAATCAACCCAAGGCGGGTCAGCATTTACTTAGACAATTTGCAGAGCTCGATCCACCACAACAACAATACAGATTATCAAATACATAATCATAAGTACAAAACAATCTAATACCACAACAAGGTATATCAATTGAACCCATGTACCAATCAGTACTATCCCATATATATCAATACAAACCAACGTGAATCAATAACCCAAATTAATACCACACCAGGGTATATTAATAGAACATATATACAAATCAGTGCAATCCAATGTATCTTAATACAACCTAATGTATATTAGGATCACTTATCAATTGACAGAAACAAGCTCTAATAATAGGAATTTCACATCGATTAAACATCTCATCAAGCATGTTGGCTACCAACATCAAGTAACATTATGGATGTAATAATAAAGCACTTCAAGCACAAATAGTATATAAAATTCTATCAACAATATAAAAAAATTATTATCTAACACTATCAAGAGTTAATAAAATGAAATCTAAAAGAATGGTCCGCATCTTAAAAGAGAGATTTCTCAATCTTTGGGTACCTCGGGTTTGGATTTTGGGAAAAATCGATACATACATCAATTCAAAAGAGTTCATGTTAGGTTCATAGGATTTATAAAAAATGGTATAAAATCGAAAGGTAGGATGTATTTCTTATATCCGATTTGCAATAGGTTTCGTTTAAATGAAGATATGGGTAAACGCTAGAGTTTTTTGTAAAGATCGTACCACTTGAGAACAAATAAACACAAATCCAAGCTCTCAGCCTTACTCTCCCTTTCTCTCTTTCTCTTTCTTTCTCTCAAAACCTAGGACAAAATTCGTATGAGATGAATGGGCCGGTTACCCAAAGTTAGGTTTTTATAGTGCCAGAAGTGGTTCAATTAGTCCTAATTACTAGGTATTTACTATTATAACCATATGAGAGGTTAATTCTAGTGTTTAGGGTCCACCAGGAGATGTATGTGTTAATCTATATCATAGGATATTTGTCCCTAATAATGATCTACATATAGATACAATCGCCCCAAATTCGGACGTGGCAATCGATGAATATGATTAAAAGTTGGTTCGACGATTATCGATTATCAATCGTGGCTGCAACCATATGGATGTGTATAAGATATTAACTTAGATTAGTGCGCTTAATTTTATCGTGATCTAACGGTCCGAAAGCCACAACTTCGATAAGATTCGGATATGGACAATTAACTTAAGGCCCTAACAATTTCTACGAGCATTCACACATCTCATGCACTTGCCTTGCGAGCCCAAGTTGAACGATTCATGACGTGATCTCTGTGATTTATTTTACGATGGATGTCAAGCTCACTAAGACGAACATCTTTTTATAGTTTTTGAAATAAAACAATTAGCAAAATTTATCGTGTGCAATTAAATAGGCTTAAATTACCTAAGTTTATGATGTGATCTATTCATAATGAGTGAAAATGGTGATTTGGTCCTAATCGAGCTATATAATTGATTTTAGGTTAAAAGAGTGATTAGGTCAACTTGGTTTAAATGTGTAGAATAATTATGATCTAATCCATTAGTCGTTTTAGTTTTAAGTGAATATTCATTTAGTTACGGCTATTTTAATTAGTTAGTGATAGGTCGAATAGATCAGGGTCTTAGATAATAAGATATCAAGGCTACACCTAAGATTTTAGTGATCGAACGTATTCAATAGGTTTCTAAGGGTGTTTAATTGAATTTATATGCTTATTTTAATGGTAACACCCATGCTTTCATTAGGATCATGAATTAAAGACCACTAGGTGATGGATTAAAATAATTCTAGTGAGAAACTTTACAAGAATTTTTGAAATCTTAAGTGACAAAAGCTCGGATTGTTACAACTTATGGTAGATCGGGGTGGTAGTTCGACCAATTACTTGGCATGCCACCTCTTGGATCAGTTGTAAAACTTAGTCGTGGTTCAAATGGCCAGGTTCGGCCACATGAGGTGGCTTAGGACCAACTGGATATTGTTCCCTATTGTGAGGGATATTCCTAGGGAAATGCTGTCCCCTTGACATTCACTAATTTCTAACTTTAGGAACAAAATTCTTGTTTTCTTGTTTAAATTGTCTGAATTTTGTAGGTGAAGGAGCATTTAACACTTCTTATAGGCCTGTTTGGCCGGGCAAATCCCATGGGATTAGGAGGGATGGGATGGATTTTAAGGTAATGATGGTGGTGTCAGTGGATTGGTTTAGGGCCTGTTTGGCCAGGCAGATCCCATGGTATTAGGAGGGATGGGATCAATTTTAAGGTAATGATGATAGTGTCAGTGGATTGTCTTAAGATCCATGGGATTGCTTATATCCCGGGACAAGTTTACTGGGTCTGTTTGGCATGCCTTGCATATCCCGGGATTTTACCTTCCAATCCATCCAACCAAGGGATATGATCAATTTTAAGGTAATGATGGTGATGTCAGTGGATTGTCTTAAGATCCATGGGATTGCTCATAACCCAGGACAAGTTCACCTGATCTGTTTGGCTCGTCATGCCGATCCCATCCCTCCTAATACCATGGGATCTGCCTAGCCAAACAGGCCCTTAAGATCCATGGGATTGCTATATCCTGGGACAAGTTCACTGAGTCTGTTTGGCACGCCTAGCATATCCCGAGATTTTACCTTCCAATCCGTCCAACCAAGGGATGGGATCAATTTTAAGGTAATGATGGTGATGTCAGTGGATTATTTTAAGATCCATGGGATTGCTTATATCACGAGACAAGTTCACCGGGTCCGTTTGGCACGTCATGCATATCCCGGGATATCGCAATCCCATCCCTCCTAATACTGTGGGATTGGTCCGGCCAAACAGGCCCATACTGGAGTAGGATGTGTGTTCCGTTGTAGAATAAGCATTGGCGGTATTGGCCTCAGGTTTCGACAAAATTAGTCTCAATAGTTTCCTAACGCGTAATTGGTTGAGGCACAATTTGCTGAGACACGACAGGTGCACTTTCAACAAAAATAGCCATAATCCAATTTAAGTTCTCGGTTTGACTGACCATCCACTTATTGAAAGTTTCAACCTGAATTCGAGACTACTTGGCTTAAGCTCATGATTGCTTCGTAATATGCTGAATCCCCATTTGCATATTGAATAGTCCAACTGACATTATCTCAAGTGGATTAGTCCGAGATGATGATGTCATGTCCTAATTTGGATGATTGGATACTGTGTTTCGCAACAACTCAGGCACTGGCTGCACTTGCATTTCCTCCTCTGGTGCAGGTGGTTTACTCTCTTTGGCTCATGCTTTCACAAGATTATTGTATCGGTATGTATACTCAAACTCTCGAGTCCCACCGGATTGTTGTGTTTGCACAACCGGTATGTGACTGAGATTTGAGAAGATCAATTGCCTATTCTGCCACTTGTGATGGAATTGTAAGATGATCAGGCGATATTCAGAGGGTGGGGTTCTTCTTCTGATGGCAAGTTGTTTCTTGCCTTTCGTACGAAAGCACTTTAATATACCAGTACAATCGAACAAAAAAAGGAAGTACATACAATTTGTCGCAAGGAGTAACTGCAAGAAGCCTTTCTGAAAGATAAACTTGAATTGAAAATGAATATAGTCTAGTGCATGAGCGTAGATTTGGATTACAGCCAACGATTACAATTAAAAGATTACGACTAATCTTATGATAGGGCTAAGCTATGATAAGGAATGATAAAGATAATTTGATTGGCATAGGATAATTTTCTTTTTGAACTTCTTGCTATTTTTAGATCTCTGTTGTAGCTTCTCTTAAGGTATTTATCTTCTTTATTTCAATAATTATGGTAGCTGAACCGTTGCCATGATGGTCTTCCAGATTCTTCTATCTCTTCATGTCCCTCTAACCGTTCTTTTCCCGCTCGACTGCTTTTCGCCTCTTAGACTTTTCGACCGTGCCTTGTCATCAGATGACGTGTATCATCAACTCTGCGCCAATTGTACTTCCGTAAAAAATGCTCTAAATATATTCTGCACATTACACATTTTCATGCAATGACACGTGTCCTTTCCTCATTGGCTATTTTCGAAACGGTCATAAATATGGTACAACAACTATTACCATTTAAGTGATTTAAACAATTCCATTACAATGTCACATGGGTCAATATGACATTTGATCCTTTCACAACTTTCTAATGGCACCTAGATGGATCATGCCATTACAAATTACGTGATTTAGATAATGCCATTATCGCATCACATGTACTAATGTGCTATTTAATTCCTAAGTTGAATGGAAAATAAACATTACGGTACAGTGGGCATTATGGTGGGTCCTAGGTAGTTTTTAATGCTAGGCATTCAATCATCACTGTTTCCTGTGATATGATCCACCTAAGATTTAGATATGCTTCAATTTTGGGCTCATGACCTAAAATAAGCTGGCAAACTAGATTGACGGTGTGGATATACAACAAATACATCAAGATGGGGCCATGCTCAGCGTCGCACTGTGTTGGGTGTGACTGGACCGCACCAAATTCGCTTCCACCTAGAAACCAACATCTTGTATGTGCTTATGGTTAGACTAAATTAGGTCTTAGTGGACACCTATATGCATATGATACTTAATTTGTCAAGTGGGGTCGTGTTTTAGTGATCTGAACTGTTAGTCCTATGCAACTAGGGGTGTATATGGCGCCCAATGATATCCCAAGTTTGGAGGTGATCAAGACCCTACAACAACCTTTAATTTTAAAACATGGCCCAAGCTAGGCTTTTTTTAATGTGGGACAAAACAAAAATACTTTTCAAAACATAACCTTATTTGGGAGGGAATTAAAAAAGAAGGCTCTTCATTTCTTTAGTCAAATGCTTATCAGATGGTGATGCAAGAATCATACGAATCAAATGATCCTAACCATCCGATTAATAAAATGAAAAAAAATAGAGAGCCAAGGTAGAAAAATTGGTCCGATCGTTTACCTAAACCACTTATTTACTGGGATCCTCGGATTTCTCATTATTCTTTAAAAAGAAACAATTTTGTTGGATGACACTGATCATTCCATCGAACTTGTAAATGGATAACTATATTCAAAAGAACAATATGTAACTCTAATTTTTGCACGGTCGATCATATAGTAGGCTGGAAATGCTGGATTGTTCAAAGCTTCAAATACCTCACCCAACTTTGGATGGAGTATAACAAAAAAATAACATTGAGAAGAGTAAAGATACCATTTGGATTGTTATACCTTTTGAGAGGGAGGGACTATTTGGATTTGGACAATGGTGTAATGTTACAAATAGTCAAGAGTAATTGTATATGACCGTGGATAAGTAGCTGAAGATTATGGTCGAAATAAAATCGAGCCAATGACAAATTTGGCCGATATGCTCTAACATCATGCAAATGGGACTTTTATGGCTGAAACACGCAGTAAAAAATAGTAATGTGACAACAATGCCAGATTAGCCAATTTTTACAGTGCATGTTGCACACTCAAGTGGGAGAAAAGATAGCGATTATCTACACGTGGTGGAATATGGAATGTTGTCATCCATGCAGTGGAAAGTGTATTCACGACATATGACTAATCCACAATAATCATTCTTTACACATGGCGGGGCATAATAGGCTACAAATATTTATAGCCCAGATGGTTATTCATACGTCAGTAAATGTGGGAAGGGCCTACATAGATTACTCTTCAACAATTGTCCATAAATTCTACAAATAGGAGAAAGATTGAAAAGTTCTAGGCCCTTTGCCAAAATAAATTCTACAAATTCAACAACTGTCCTATATGACTTTGTTATCATGCTGGACCAACTTTATTTTAGTAAACATGTCTTTCTAAACTACTACATTGGATTGACTTTAGTTTAGGCTTAGTGTAATCTCGTCCGTTTATGCTACCGCGCTAGACCAATCCTTTAGTTTAGCTTAGTGTAATTTCCTTTATCTATGCCATAGTCGTTGGACTAAGGAAGAAAATCATTTTAGGACCTTGCCATCTATGCCATAGCCGTTGGATTAATTGTAGAGTATCTTTGTTTATAGTTGTTTATCCTCGTAAATATTTATGAATACAATTTCATTTCTTTTGGTTCTCTCATGTTGCATTATTGTTGAGTAATTGTTGCTATCATAGTAAAAAAAAAAAAAAGTGATTTTGGTTGAAAGGTAAAAATAACTTATTAAAAAGACAAACCCTTTCAGTCATGAATCTCATGATTTCTCTAACAAGTGGCTGAATAGATCGGTCTATCTCAGTGCTTAGGGTCAAAGGCATTTGGTTTGAGTTAAGCTGCATGAGGCTCTGGCATACCTGGTACAACACGCACACATTACACAACCGAATTCAAGCCAAATAGTATGATACTATAGTTTCAGTGTGCATGAGAATCACACTTATCTGTGCCCATGCAGGACAAATTTTGATGTGTCACATGTGCAGTCATCCAGATTTAACCATCACATGTGGACATATGTGTCACCTTCAATCTTTAAGCACTAGAAGTGTAACGCCCCGGAAAATCGGGGGTCGTGCATAGACTCGACTCCCGAGTTTCCGAGTGTCACTTATCATGCATTTATGGTTTTTATGATTACTCAACTTTAACTGCGCAATTTGGAATTACCTGAGGCACGAAGCACAATCACACCAGTCTACTGAAATGAAGGATATCACACATATATACAGGTCCAAAATAATAAAAGGGTCGCCCAAAGCGTTGCCCAACAAAACAACAAAAGAAGGCTATGTCCAAAAAGAGTAAAGCGAGCCCGCGCTCAAAAAATCAAATTCACCCGATCAAGCCGATGATGAGCCGCCCATCACCAAGTAGTAGAGAGTCCGTCCTCCTCGTCCAAGCTTACCTCGCCAGGTTCCTCATGCACTTTGGGTCACCCGCATCTATGAATGGGTCTGTTGGTGTTTTAAAACACCGTCCCAGGTGGGAGTGAGTGATCAACTCGGTGTAAACTATTGGTCTCAAGTTACAACAGTCAATTGTAATATGAACTTAATGAAAAGCGGACATTCATCAACACCTAATAACTCTTATTTAAAATGCATGCATGCGGATGATATGATGCATGCCCTCGCCACAACACTCCCTCAGCGACTCCATCTAACGATCGCATGACAACACTCCCTCGGAGCGACCTCGATAATCGCCACCCTAACTAATGCGTGCAATGCGATCGTGTTAGCCGAGTTATTAATTAAGTTCATTCATCCAAGGGTTGGGGATTCTACGTATCAATGCCCTAAACCGGTTGCGAGGCCAAGACCCCATCAATGCGTGAGGCCGAGACCTCGCGGTCCGTGATCCCGTCGGGTTCCTCATCCCCGACACCAAGCACATGAGGAGTGCCGAAAGGAAGGGATCGTCCGGCGGTCACTACTGGGAGGCGCGGTACTCCGGCGTAGGCGACAATCTGGACATAGTGTCCCATTCCACCATGCCCGGCTCACGAGGCTGTGGACCAGTTTTAAGTGGATTTTCAATGGGCTACAATGGTTGCAGGGTGGTTCAGATTCCATTCATATGTGGGCACACAGGGTTAACAAACAGGGTTGATCAGATTGTAGGCTAGACCGCACGAGCCAGGCGAGCGTGAGACGAGCGACCTCGGGCACGAGAGACCCATGTAGTCAAACTACAGCCACCCGAACACACCCGCCCAAACTCACGGGTTTAGCCTCGAGGCGGTCCTACCCTTGGAGCCACCTTCGCTCATCATGTTCCTGACCAACCCAAGGGTATGAGGGGATCCGTAACATGTCAATTATATAGATTATCAACTAGCATAGCGACCACATATTCTCATACATCTCATATGCCATTCAGATTCTCATAACAAGCAAGACTAACCATAATATGAAATAAGTACATGAGAGTTATGTGTGTGTGTGTGTGAGGAAGTTAAGCACTTCCTCCAATTTCAGAAATCATGTGCACATGGATAATAAATCATACATGCATTGAAACACCGCATATGAGGAAAATGATAGAGCAATCATGAACAAGCTATCACCCATACATAATATCATGTGAGAGGCAAGATCAACACCATTATGAAAGCTAAGCATGCAATCCATACAATTCCAACAATATACAACTCCTAGGGTTTCTCTAGATTATTCAATCATAGCATCCAAGCAATCAAAATCATTAAACCCACACTAAAATTGGTGCAAGGCCACCTAAGAACAATAGTCCCACCTTCGGATTCGTTGAAGGCTTGAGAACGCCCTAGGAGGGTGGATTTCGGGAGTAGATCGTCCGAATCCCTAAAGGTGACCACTTGCTTGTTAGATTCCCAAGTAAATCTCCCTCATCACAAGGGTAAGAAAATAGGGAATGGAGCTTACCTAGTTGCTCAACGGGCTAAATAGCGGTTGTGGGGTGAGGTTTCTTCTTGGAGAAGAGGTGGGAAGATGCAAGATTGGCTTCCTTGGGCCCCACCTCGATCTAGGGTCCACACTTCTCCTTCTTCACTCTCTCTTCCTCCTCCTTTCTCCTCTTTCTCTTCTCCCTTTTCTCTCTTCTCTCTTTCCCCCTTTTCTCTTAGGGCAAAATCGTATGGGAGAGGGGTGCCCAAAAGAAACACCTTTTTATAATTCCAGATTTGGTGCAAATGGCCCTAAGGGCTAGGTTTTTACTATACTAGACTTATGGAAGGGTATTTCTAGGATCTAGGGCCCTATCACCCCTCTGGCCACCAAATTCGGCGTGTAGGTGCCTTATGGCCCGATTAGGGCCCATGCAAAAATTGAGGATGAACGGATGGACGGATATATGATCTGAGAAAGCGTTTCTGACCTTTAAGTGATCCTGTGAGGGCCATTTTGGTGATTGGAGCATTTCTGATGGCCCTCTGGCCATGAAATTTATAGGATAAGTGGTCCATGACCCGATGAGGGGCCTTGCAAAATTTGGGAACGAACGGATGCGGGGTTTGGTCGTACGGGTCCGATTCGCGATCAACGGTCATCGTGCCACGATCGGGTCCCAGATTTAGTGGACGTGCGTAGAAAAATATATTAGACCGTCACCGCAAATTTGAAAGAAATCACGGCTACTGAACGCCCGTATCTCGGTTTATTTGTAAGTGCCGATTTCAATCACATTGGTGGGCGCATTGGGCAAGCGCCGAGATGGTACTTTTGGGTGTCCACTGGGTCCGCAGTCATATGGACCACAAGCCCAGTGAGATCTATGATTTCCTAAATTTTTAGATTTTTCTGACCTTCCCCGGTCGCTGGGCGGCCCACACGGGCTGTTGTTAAGTGCAAACAGGCCATCTGGCTTGGGGGCCCGTACTTGGTCCCATCATAACTAGACTAGTCCACCCCAGAATAAACTAATATTGAGTGTTAATGATCGTTAAGTGATATTATAAGTTAATAATAAAAAATAAATAAATAAATTTCAAGGATTTTTGGAAATCCAAAACAGTGAAAATCCGGGATGTTACAATAAGTTGCGGCACATGTATCAATAGGCTCATTCAAGTGTGTAAAGGTATTGCTAACAAATCTTTAAGTTCCCTACATGTGCCACATACAATATTGTTCATTTTCTAGGATGTTTAAGAAACTAACGAAACAACTAATTAACAACATCATGCCCAAGAACAGTTAGCCTTGACAGCATGTCAAGGATTGTTAGTTACAACATAACTTTTCTTACATTCAGGCTTATATTTGAAATACAAGGATTGACAACATAAGGAAGTATAAAAGGAGAATGAGAGAGAAAAGTAGATGAGTAGGAGAAGTAGAAGTAGATTTCATGTGTCTCATGTGCAGGGACTTGAAGTCTTTTTATCAACCACCCCCCCCCCCCTTTAAGCTAGAGGGTGGTAATGATAACACTTACAACTTGGTATGTAATCCTTGGAAAATGGCCTTTGCTAGAGGCTTAGTGAAGATATCGGTAATTTTTTTAAAAGAAAAACATCACGTTCTTTCCATGACATGATTAATTGATTCAACACCTTGCCTTTGTTATCCTATATGAGTTCGGCTAGCGAGTCTTCGATAAGAAGATTTTTTACTTTAAGACTTTGAATATCGACGATTTGTTGGGAAGAAGAAGATTACTTTCTTTCGATGACTTGATTAATGGATTCGATACCATCTCAACATTGTTATCCTATATGACTTCAGCTAACGGCATTCAATAAGAAGATTTTTTACTTTAAGACTTTGAATTAATGAAAAATATGTGTTCTCCACATAAGATAGTTTGAGGTATTAAATTTAGTCGAGACCGTTAATTAAATGATGGAGAGAGTCTACGGATAATGAAAGGGAAGATGATGACGATATTGAAGTAGCCATGATAGTGGAGAAAGAGAAATAAGAGAGAGAGAGAGAGAGAGAGAGAGAGAGAGAGATGTTGGGGTGCCTCATGTGGAGGTGGGACACACATTTGTTGCTTAAATAGCCTTTTATTGACACACATTTGTGAGGGTATTTTGGTCTTTTGGCCAAGTAAATTAAAATGAGAGCAAAAAAGGATTTTATGTCAAGAGAGTTAGAGAGCAACGTTTATGTTTTTCTTTCTTCGAGAAAAAGAGGAGAAAGAGAAGAGAGAAGGGGGTTTTTTTTTTTATAGAAGAGGAAGAACAAGAACCTTCTACCATCGAAATCTTCTCATTCGGGTTTATGAGGATTCATTTACAATCGTTTATTTCTTTGATTGTATTCTCTAAGGGTTGTGTTGGGGATTTTTTATAATCCCTACTTGGTGAAAAATTCACTTCTTTCATGTTACTTATAATGCATCTTTGAGTGATGTAAGTTGGGTAACCAATAGAGGACTCTTGATGATTGCACTTCCATTATTTTTATTATTGTGGATTTATGCCAAACTAGGTCCCGTGGTTTTTCTTTTCACATAGGAGGGTTTTTCATATAAAAAATCTTAGTGTCTCTTACATCCCATGTTTGATGATTTGCTTGTTCATGTTATTAGTTATTTTCATCCTTTAAATCTTTTATATTATTAATCCCATTGATTTGCACATAGAAGGAAAATGTATGTGGTTTTCCAACTAAAAAGAGTAGTCCCTTTTATACTCACGGACCACCGAGAGAGAGAGAGAGAGAGAGAGAGAGAGAGAGAGAGAGAGAGAGAGAGTGTGTGTGTGTGTGTGTGTGTGTGTGTGTATTGTTGAAAGGCGTTTAGGGAAAGTGAATAGGAGAGAGAGAGAGAGAGAGAGAGAGAGAGAGAGAGAGGACTTCTTGAATTGAGCTTGATCAAAACAAGGTAGGAAATCAGGTTAAATTTGTAAGGAGAGAACAAAATCGTGGTGGGTTGAATTGTTCGGCATAGAATCTTTGGGACTGGAGTGCTACAAGACAAAGGGGATAATGATGTTCGTTGGTGGGGGTGAATTAACATATGTAGAGCTAAAGATTGGGGCTAAAGACGAGCTAATGCTTGTAGAGATAGATGGCTGGAGAGCCCATTCTGTGAGTGGTAGCGGGTTGTGATGGGAGAGTTGGCTTATTGTGGATGGTGGGTTTTCTCTCTTATCTCTCTTTCATTTTTTTGAATGGGTATTTTGGATGATTGAGACTATTATGGGTAAAATGGATCTAAACAATTGTATGAGATATATGAGCCAAACAACGAGACTCGATGACTATGTATTGCTTGAGGGTCGGAAAATCATCTTGACCTTTGGTGCCGACCAATGACTTTAGAGGTCGGCCTTGTTCGCCAACCTCAAAAGATGACGTCGGGTATCGACCTTAGGTACAGACCTTGGCCTCAAGGGATGACCTCGACCGTCAGCTTCGAGGACCAACCTCGACCTTACAGGTCAACCTCGGATACCGATCTCGACCTCAGGTACCGACCTCGACCTTGGATACCAACCTCGACATTTGAATAGAATGAAGAATCCTTTCCGCATATGGGTGGGATTACCTCCCGAGATATTCGTCGAAAATCACGCTAATCGAAGTAAAGTCGGAGATATTTTTGAAATTAGAGTCCAACTTTAATACGGGCCCCTCGAATCAACTCAGATACGCAGATTGCCTAGAAAGCCTATAAATACACCTCCTGTCATGGGTAAAGGTACACAGAAATACACCGATTCTACTACGCCTACTGTGAGTCCTTACGCCTGACTTAACCTTTAACTGGTGCCCCCGGTGTATTCTCTTGTACTTTCATTAATTTGCAGGTACTTAGCGGCTCGAAGTGAGCCATGACTTCTCTTATTCCCCATTAAACTGCAGGTAAAAGGTAGATTAACAAGGATAACTAGATTTCGATATCAATAGAGAGAACTAGAAACTTGGGAAGGCAACAGAGATTTAGATTATTAAGAGAAGACTGAGTTAGGTTACCAAAGTAGTGATACTACGAACTAGAGGAGAGTAGGCAGCATATAAGGAGAAGGGCAGAGCAAAGTAGAGTAAAAGAAAGTAGAAGTAGAGTTACAGAAGGAAAGGAGTCTATCATTCATAACCGGTTGTGGAGGTGTACTTGACTCAAAAGTAAGAGGCTATATCTTGCAAACCATGCCAGCATCATCAGCAGGTGGACCACAACTACGCCCATCTACGGATGGTCCTGGGCTGGACCTCCCACAAAGTCAATCCTATTGCCTGTATGATGATTGTAAATGGTCTGGGCCCAAGTCCAACTGGGCCTGAGCCCAACCACCTACTTTTGTACCACATCCAGACCATTCATTAGGACTGTCCCATCATCATCATAAATGACAGTAAAGGGCTTAACCCTGGTGGACCAGAGGAGCCCATTGGCACCCTGACCCCACAGCGAACCGTTTATAGAAATTGATCAACGGTTAAAATTCCTCCATACATGTGTACCCCACCTGACGATTATATTCCAGTATTTAGATGCATTATAATCTTTTTAGTATGGATCGCGAGCTGCCCCTTCCAAGAATCCTCTCAACCCTAAGCTCGGTGGGGCCCACCGTGATTTCTTTGTTATATCTTCTCCTTCCATTTATTGCACCATTCATGTTAGAACGTGATATTTTAAAAAAAAAAAAAAGAAAAAAAAAAGTATATTCAAAACTCAAGTGGGCCACACCACAAAAAAATGTTGTGAATTGAATGCTCGCCGTTTAAACCTTTTTTGAAATAGCAAAGAAGTTTTGCATCTTGCTGATATTCATGCTTTCCCCTCCGTACCGGTGAATACCGTTGGGAATCACCTTGTTAACGGGTTGGATGGTATTTAAACACTATGGTGGGCACAATAAGGCACACCATGGCTTGAGTTTTAGATCTCCCTTATTTTTCGGCCCATTACCTAAAATGCGTTGGCCAAAGGAATGTCATACTGACATCGCGGTGGGCCCCACATATGTTATGGTAAGGGCGTCCGGTTAGGTAAGGCAGGAGTAATAGCTTAGTAGGTGAGGCCCTCACTGTGAGGCCGACCTCAATGTATGTGTTGTACATCCACGCGGTCCATCTATGGCAAGTCACGGGGAGGGATGTGGATTGTGTCCTACCCCGCTTGTCTCTAGCTGGGAACGGGTAGGAGCTTTGAGTGGCGACCGTGCTGTATTAGTCTTATTTGCACTGCCCATTCATATATATCTCATGATTTAAAGAGGACCCATCAAATGCACGGTGTTGATGATCGACACGCATCATGGTGGGGCCCACACAACTCGACTTCTGGAGACGTTATCATGAGCTCGAGCGCATATATATATATATATATATATATATATATATGGAAAATGTACAATGCGCTCGAGCTTACGATAAGCTCCCATGAGGTCAAGCTATGTGGGCCCCACCGTGATGTGTTTCGACCATCAACACCGTGCATTTGATGGGTCCCCTTTAAGTTATGGGATGTCCAAAGAGTCACTTTCCTTTGATGATTTTCAAATTGATCAGCCGTATCTAACTCGTGTGGGCCATACCATCTAAAATTATGTGAAGACACTGTTAAAACATATAAAAGCACTTGGTGGGGCCCACTTGAGTTTTGCATGCTCCTGAAACTTGGTCTGAACCCTCATTCAAGTGGGACACATATAATGGATGGGCTAGATTTTCAAACCACATCTCGGTGGGCCCTCAAAAATGGTTATGAAAGTTTTAATGGTGCACGGCCCCTCTCCACTTCTGTATGTGATGTGGCCCACACAAGTCATGGATTGACTTGATTTTTAAGACATAGGCCCACTATGGAATGGTGCATTTGGGTGATGAGGTAGATGTTCGAAATGCATCAAGATGGGGCCCATACAACTCGACCTCATGGAGCGTTAAAATCAACTCGAGCGCATTGTTCCTTTTCCACACACACACACACACACACACACACACACACATATATATATATGGAAAAGGTACAACGCACTCGAGCTGAGGATAAACTCCCGTGAGGTCAAGCTGTGTGGGCCCCAACGTGATGTGTTTCGACCATCAACACTGTGCATTTGATGGGTACCCTTTAAATTATGGGATATCCTAAAAATCAGCCGTATACGGAACTCAGGTAGGCCATACCATCTAAAATTATGTGAAGACAGCATTAAAAAATATAGAAGCACTTGGTGAGGCCTACCTGAGTTTTGCATGCGCTTGAAACTTGGTCTGAACCCTCATTCAAGTGGGACACACATAATGGATGGGCTGGATTTGCAAAACACATCTTGGTGGGCCCTCAAAAATGGTTATGAATGTTTTAATGGTGCACGGCCCATCCCCACTTCTGTATGTGGTGTGGCCCACACAAGTTACGAATTGACTTGATTTTTGAGACCTAGGCCCATGATGGAATGGTGCATCTGACTGATGGGGTAGATGTTCGAAACACATCACGGTGGGGCCCACACAACTCGACCTTATGGGGCGTTAAAATCAGCTCGAGCGCATTGTACCTTTTCCCACACATGATGCCCAAATGAGAAATTTGCGACTGTACGACCCATTTATGGCCCATTTGCGAGACCAAGCCCACCTCATTTTACCTTGCGAGAATAAGCCCCGGTTTGTACTGGACGCCTTGCGCTCTTATGGCAAAGGTCGAAAATGCCCCTGCTTTTTCCTCCAGCGGATCGGCTGGTGCTCGAAGACCAGCGTTGACGCTACTCGAACTCCTACGAACGGTTCAAAAGAGATCAACGTTACATAGGCCCTACAGTTATGTATTTATTATATCCACAACGTTCATCCATATTTTGAGATCTTTTCGGAGCATTATCCAAAAAAAAAAAAAAAATCATATCCAGAGATCAACTGGACCACACCACAAAGAGTGCAGAAAATTGATTTTCACCATTGAAAATTTTGTAGGGCCCACCATAACATTTATTTTCCATCCAATCTATTCATAAGGTCACAAAGACCTGGATGAAGAGGAAAAACAAATTTCATAATGATCCAAAACTTCTGTGACCCCTAAAAGGGTTTCAATGGTAGACGTTCAATCCTCCACAGCCTTTAACAGTGTGGTCCACTCGATAGCTAGATCTGTCTTATTTTTCGTCTCAAGCCTTAATACGAGTTCGTCAAAAAGATGGACGGTTTGGATATAACACATACCTCACAATAGGACCCAAAAATAATGGTGGGATAACAACAGCAAAAAATAAAATAATAAATAATAAATAATAATAATAATAATAAATAAATAAACTACGAACTTTTCGCTACGGGTCATTCTATAGCTACGGATAATAACTGTAGTCATAGCCCTCGCCCATGCCATTTCGATATGTCTTTTTATATGTATATAAGGTCTTTCGATTAATCGAAAAAGGTCCAAAATCGCACTAAATGAGTTTGCCTCAAAAAATCACTGCAATTTTTCGATTAATCGAATGTCTTTCGATTAATCGAAAAAGGTATTTTATCATTAGCTACGGATTATAACCGTAGCCATAACTGCAGTTTGTGCCACTCTATGAAATTTTTTTTTTTTTTTAATTTTTTTTTTTTTTTACATGGAGAACTTTATTCTACCTACAATTTTCTCAAATACATATTTATATAAATATGTATATATAAGCATTTAAAAGAAAAATTCTCTCTTTTTTTCATTTCTTTCTTTATTCATTTAACACGAATATCTTCTAAACCAAACTTAGTTACTTGATGTACCCTATATGATTTTGGGGTAGGAGAAGCTACTTTAGCCAACTAACCTAGTTATTTTCCAAGATTTTATCAGGTCGATGGTCGAAAATCCATTTCACTGTCAATTCGCTTCACTTCACGGTCAGTTCCGTGCATTTCACGATCAATTCGCTTCACTTCACGATCATTTCCATGCATTTCACGGTCATTCTCGCATATTCCATGTTGATTCACGGTCATTTCGATGCATTTCACGGTCATACCTCTTCACTTCACGGTCATTTTCGCGCATTTCACGGTCAATTTGCTTCACTTCACGGTCATTTTCATGCATTTCACGGTCATTCCCGCATATTCCGTGTTGATTCACGGTCATTTCGACGCATTTCACGGTCATACCCCTTCACATCACGGTCATACCCCTTCACATCACGGTCATTTCGATGCATTTCACGGTCAATTTGCTTCACTACACGATCAATTTCATGCATTTCACGATCATTCCCGCATATTCTGTGTTGATTCACGGTCATTTCGACGCATTTCATGGTCATACCCCTTCACTTCACGGTCATTTTAGCGCATTTTACGGTCAATTCGCTTCATTTCACGATCATTTCCATGCATTTCACGGTCATTCACACATATTCCGTGTTGATTTACGATCATTTCGACGCATTTCACGGTCATACCCCTTCACTTCACGGTCATTTCCGCGCATTTCACGGTCAATTCACTTCACTTCATGATCATTTCCATGCATTTCACGGTCATTCCCACATATTCCGTGTTGATTCACGGTCATTTCAACACATTTTACGGTTATACCCCTTCACCTCAAGATCATTTCCGCACATTTCATGGTCAATTCGCTTCACTTCACGATCATTTCCATGCATTTCACGGTCATTTCCGCATATTCCGTGTTGATTCACAGTCATTTCGACGCATTTCACGGTCATACCCCCTTCACTTCATGGTCATTTCGACGCATTTCACGGTCAATTCGCTTCACTTCACAATCATTTCCATGCATTTCACGATCATTCTCGCATATTCCGTGTTGATTCACAGTCATTTCGACGCATTTCACGGTCATACCCCTTCACTTCACGGTCATTTTCGCACATTTCATGGTCATTTCGCTTCACTTCACCATCATTTCCATGTATTTCATGGTCATTCCCGCATATTCCGTGTTGATTCTGGTCATTTCGATGCATTTCACGGTCATACCCCTTCACTTCACAGTCATTTCGATGCATTTCATGGTCAATTCGCTTAACTTCACGATCATTTCCATGCATTTCACAGTCATTCCCGCATATTTCGTGTTGATTCACGATCATTTTGACTCATTTCACGGTCATACCCCTTCAATTCACGATCATTTTAGCGCATTTTACGGTCAATTCGCTTCATTTCACGATCATTTTCATGCATTTCACGGTCATTCCCACATATTCTGTGTTGATTCACGATCATTTCGACGCATTTCACGGTCATACCCCTTCACTTCACGGTCATTTCCGCGCATTTCACGGTCAATTCACTTCACTTCATGATCATTTCCATGCATTTCACAGTCATTCCCACATATTCCGTGTTGATTCACGGTCATTTCGTCGCATTTTACAGTTATACCCCTTCACCTCAAGGTCATTTCCGCACATTTCACGGTCAATTCGCTTCACTTCACGATCATTTCCATGCATTTCACGGTCATTTTCGCATATTCCGTGTTGATTCACAGTCATTTCGACGCATTTTACGGTCATACCCCTTCACTTCATGGTCATTTCGACGCATTTCACGGTCAATTCGCTTCACTTCATAATCATTTCCATGCATTTCATGGTCATTCCCGCATATTCTGTGTTGATTCACATCATTTCGACGCATTTCACGGTCATACCCCTTCACTTCACTACGGTCATTTCGCGCATTTCACGGTCATTTTTCGCTTCACTTCACGATCATTTCCATGCATTTCACGGTCATTCCCATTTTCCATGTTGATTCATATTCCATGTTGATTCACGGTCATTTCGATGCATTTCACGGTCATACCCCTTCACTTCACAGTCATTTCGACGCATTTCATGGTCAATTCGCTTCACTTCACGATCATTTCCATGCATTTCATAGTCATTGCTGCATATTTCGTGTTGATTCACAATCATTTCGACGCATTTCACGGTCATACCCCTTCACTTCACGGTCATTTTCGCGCATTTTACGGTCAATTCGCTTCATTTCACGATCATTTCCATGCATTTCACGGTCATTCCCACATATTCCGTGTTGATTCACGGTCATTTTGACGCATTTCACGGTCATACCCCTTCACTTCACGGTCATTTCCGTGCATTTCACGATCAATTCGCTTCACTTCACGATCATTTCCATGCATTTCACGGTCATTCCCGCATATTCCGTGTTAATTTACGGTCATTTCGACGCATTTCACGGTCAACCCCTTCACTTCATGGTCATTTCGACGCATTTCACGGTCAATTCGCTTCACTTGACAATCATTTCCATGCATTTCACGGTCATTCTCGCATATTCCGTGTTGATTCACGGTCATTTCAATGCATTTCATGGTCATACCCCTTCACTTCACGGTCATTTTCGTGCATTTCACGGTCAACTCGCTTCATTTCACGATCATTTCCATGCACTTCACGGTCATTCCCACATATTCCGCGTTGATTCACGGTCATTTCGACGCATTTCACGATCATACCCCTTCACTTCACGGTCATTTCCGAGCACTTCACGGTCAATTCGCCTCACTTCACGGTCATTTCCATGCATATCACGGTCATTCCCGCCTATTTCGTGTTGATTTATGGTCATTTCGGCACAATTCACGGTCATGCCCCTTCGCTTCACGGTCATTTCCGCGCATTTCGCAGTCCAATCGCTTCACTTCACGATCATTTCCATGCATTTCACGGTCATTCCCGCCTATTCCGTGTTGATTCACGGTCATTTCGACGTACTTCACGGTCAATTCACTTCACTTCACGGCCATTTCCAAGCATTTCACGGTCAATTCTCTTCACTTCATGGCCATTTCCATGCATTTCACGGTCATATCCCACATATTTCCACATTATTCCGTTTTTCGTTCACGGTCATTTCGACGCACTTCACAGTCAATTCACTTCACTTCACAGCCATTTCCATGCACTTCACCGTCATTTCCATGCCTTTCATGGTCATTCCCGACGATTTCGTGTTCATTCACGATCAATTCGACGCACTTCAAGGTCAATTCACTTCACTTCACGGCCATTTCCATGCAATTAGCGGTCAATTCACTTCACTTCACCATCATTTCCAAGCATTTCAGGGTCATTCCCAGCTATTCCGTGTTCATTCACGGTCAATTCGACATTCTTCACGGTCAATTCACTTCACTTCACGGCCATTTCCAAGGACTTCACGGTCAATTCTCTTCACTTCACGGCCATTTCCATGCATTTCACGATCATATCCAGCAATTCCGTTTACATTCACGGTCATTTCGACGCACTTCACGGTCAATTCACTTCACTTCACGGCCATTTCCAAGCATTTCACGATCAATTCTCTTCACTTCACGGCCATTTCCATGCATTTCACGATCAATTCTCTTCACTTCCGATGACGTGAGGAACTTCACCGAATTGGGAGGTGGTGTCACTGGTTGTCGAGGGTTTCACTCTAGTTTCTGCACCACCTAAGGTGGTTTGTCAATGAATATGAGAATGACTTTTCTTTGTAGTAGTTTTTAGTCTTTATTTGTCTTTCATTTAGGCAGTGATCTATAATTTTCACCATGCTCGTGACTTCTAGATGACAATTCCAGTAGTTCCTTCTGCAGATGTCTCAGTTACGATGATCATAACCCCTGGTCCAGTTATAAACTTTTTAACTACCAACCAGAATCTCATTGCCTGGGAAAGGGTTTCAAGTGGAGGAGGTGGGCCACCATTCGCTAATCGAGAAACTCGATTTAAATGAAGAAGGGGGAGGAGATGGTGATAGGATGGAGGGCGTGTTGTTGTATAGGTCAATCGAGAATGACTGTTCATCATCATCTGGTAAAGAATCTCCATTGATCGAAGGGCTCGAAGAAGAATATGATAATGGACTGAAGGATGTGATATTGCATCGGTCAATAGAGAAAGGGTTTGTGTCATCATCTGGTGAAGGATTTGAAGTGGAGATGGACCACCATCCACCACCATCCACCGTTCAAAAGGCTTAATCTGCATGAACAATGGGGTATGAGATGATGACAGATGCGAGGATATGTCATTTGATGAGTCAATAGAGAGAATGTCAGTTTCATCATCTGGTGGAGGATCTGAATTAGAGGAGGTGGGCCACCATCTTAAATTGAGAATATCGACCTGATGGAATCTTGGAAAATAACTAGGTTAGTTGGCTAAAGTAGCTTCTCCTACCCCAAAATCGTATAGGGTACATCAAGTAACTAAGTTTGGTTTAGAAGATATTCTTTTTAAATGAATAAAGAAAAAAATGAAAAAAAGAGAGAAATTTTTTTTTAAAATGCTTATATATACATATTTATATAAATATGTGTTTGAGAAAATTGTAGGTAGAATAAAGTTCTCCATGTAAAAAATAAAATAAAAATAAAAATAAATAAAAAATTTCATAGAGTGGCACAGACTACAGTTTTGGCTACGGTTATAATCCATAGCTAATGATAAAAATATCTTTTTCGATTAATCGAAAGACATTCGATTAATCAAAAATTGCAGGATTTTTGAGGCAAACTCGCTAGACATTTTTGGACCTTTTTTGATTAATCGAAAGATATTCGATATATCGAAGTACATATCGAAAGACCTTCGATGTTATCGACAACTTAAGCTCGATGTCATCGATTAGTGTTCGATGTCATCGATGGCATCAAAAGCTATAGCTACGGATTATAACTGTAGCCATAACTGTAGTATGTGCCAGCCTATACTTTTTTTTTTACATGGAGAACTTCATTCTACCTACAATTTTCTCTAATAGATATTTATATAAATATGTATATATAAGCATATAAAATTTTTTCTCTCTTTTTTTTTTTCATTTCTTTCTTTATTCATTTAACAAGAATATTTTCTAAACCAAAATTAGTTACTTGACGTACCCTATATGATTTTGGGGTAGGAGAAGCTACTTTAGCTAACCAACCTGGTTATTTTTCAAGATTCCATCAGGTCATTGGTTGAAAATCCATTTCATTCACTTCATGGTCAATTTCAATCAGTTCGCGGTCAATTTTGCTCATTTCATTTACTTCGCGATCAATTCCATGCATATCACGGTCAATCCCGACGATTCCGTTTTGATTCACAGTTATTTCCATGCATTTCACGATCAATTCCCTTCACTTCATGGTCATTTCCATGCATTTCATGGTCAATTTACTTCACTTCACGGTCGTTTCCATGCATTTCATGGTCAATTTACTTCACTTCACGGTCGTTTCCATGCATTTCATGGTCAATCCTGGCGATTCTGTTTTTATTCACGGTCATTTCTGTGCATTTCACGCTCAATTCGCTTCACTTCACGATCATTTCTGTGCATTTCAGGTTTAGGAATTTAAGAATAGGTTTAGATTATAGGTTATAGGTTATAGGTTATAGGTTAAGATTTAGGTTTAGGTTTAGGCTAAGGTTTAGGTTTAGGTTTATGTTATAGATTATAGGTTATATTTATATAAGGAATTGAGAATAAGTTAAGGTTTAGGTTTAGGTTATAGGTTTAGGTTTGGTTTTAGGTTATAGTTTATAGTTTAGGTTATAGGTTATAGGTTTAGTTTAGGTTATAGGTTAAAGGTTTAAGTTTTGGGATTTGAGAATAGGTTTAGGTTAAGGTTATAAGTTTAGGTTAAAGGTTTAGGTTAATGTTATAGGTTTAGTTTTAGGTTTAGGTTGTAGGTTTATATTTGAGAATAGTTTAAGTTATAAGTATAGGTTTAGGTTTGGTTGTAGGTTAAGGTTTAGGGAATTGAGTTTAGGTTATATGTTTATAGTTATAGGTTTAGGTTAAGATTTAGGTTGTAGTTATAGGTTTTGGAATTTGAGAATAGGTTTAGATTATAAGTATAGATTTAGGTTTAAGAACTCGGGTTCGGGTTCGGTTCGGGTTTATGTTTGGGTTTAGGTTATAGGTTTCGGTTTAGGTTATATGTTATAGGTTTATGTTAAGGTTTAGGTTTAGGTTATAGGTTTTGGGATTTAAGAATAGGTTTAGGTTATAAGAATAGGTTTAGGTTAGGGTGTATATTAAGGTTTAGGGAAATGGGGGTGAAGTGAAGGGGCATGACCGCGAAATGCGTCGAAATGACCTTGAATCAACACGGTCATGCCCCTTCATTTCACGGTCATTTCCATGCATTTCACGGTCAATTCGCTTCACTTCACGGTCATTTTCATGCATTTCACGGTCATTCCCGCCTATTCCGTGTTGATTCACGGTCATTTCAACGAATTGACCGTGAAATGCGTCGAAATGACAGTGAAGTGAAGGGGTATGACCGTGAAATGCGTCGAAATGACCGTGAATCAACACAGAATATGCAGGATTGACCGTGAAATGCATGGAAATGATCGTGAAGTGAAGCGAATTGACCATGAAATGCACTGAAATGACTGTGAAGTGATGGGGTATGACCCTGAAATGCGTCGAAATGACCGTTAATCAACACGGAATATGTGGGAATGACCGTGATATGCATGGAAATGATCGTGAAGTGAAGCGAATTGACCGTGAAATGGCTAAGGTTTAGGTTTAGGTTTAGGTTATAGATTTAGGGAATTTAGAATAGGTAAAGGTTTAGGTTTAGGTTATAGGTTACAGGTTACAAGTTACAAGTTATAGGTTTATGTTTAGGTTTAGGTTATAGGTTATCCGTTTAGTTTATAGGTTAAAGGTTTAAGTTTAGGGATTTGAGAATAGGTTTAGGTTAAGGTTATAAGTTTAGGTTAAAGGTTTAGGTTAATGTTATAGGTTTAGTTTTAGGTTTAGGTTGTGGGTTTAGAATTGAGAATAGGTTTAGGTTATAAGTATAGGTTTAGGTTAGGTTAGGTTAGGTTTAAGGAATTGAGTTTAGGTTACATGTTTAGGTTTTGGGATTTAAGAATAGGTTTAGGTTATAAGAATAGGTTTAGGTTAGGGCGTAGATTAAGGTTTAGGGAAATGGTCGTGTCGAAATGACCGTGAATCAACACGGAATAAGCGGGAATGACCGTGAAATGCATGGAAATGACCGTGAAGTGAAGCGAATTGACCGTGAAATGCATGGAAATGACTATGAAATGAAGGGAATTGACCGTGAAATGCGCCGAAATGACCGTGAATCAACACGGAATAGGCGGGAATGACCATGAAATGCATGGAAATGATCGTGAAATGAAGCGAATTGACCGTAAAATGCATGAAAATGACCGTGAAATGAAGGGAATTGACCATGAAATGCATCGAAATGACCGTGAATCAACACGGAATAGGCAGGAATGACCGTGAAATGCATGGAAATGACCATGAAGTAAAGTGAATTGACTATGAAATGCATGGAAATGACCGTGAAATGAAGTGAATTGACCGTGAAATGCACCGAAATGACAGTGAATCAATACGGAATAGGCGGGAATGACCGTGAAATGCGTGGAAATGACCGTGAAGTGAAGCGAATTGACCGTAAAATGCATGGAAATGACCGTGAAATGAAGGGAATTGACCGTGAAATGCGCCGAAATGACCGTGAATCAACACGGAATAGGCGGAATGACCGTGAAATGCATGGAAATGACCATGAAGTGAAGCGAATTGACCGTGAAATGCATGGAAAGGACCGTGAAATGAAGGGAATTAACCATGAAATGCGTCAAAATGACCGTGAATCAACACAAAATAGGTGGGAATGATCGTGAAATGCGTGGAAATGACCGTGAAGTGAAGCGAATTGGCCGTGAAATGCATGGAAACGACCGTGAAATGCATGGAAACGACCGTGAAATGCGCCTAAATGACTGTGAATCAACACGGAATAGGCGAAATGACCGTGAAATGCTTGGAAATGACCGTGAAGTAAAGCGAATTGACCGTGAAATGCATGGAAATGACCGTGAAATGAAGAATTGACCGTGAAATGTGCCGAAATGACCGTGAATCAACACGGAATAGGCGGAATGACCGTGAAATCCATGAAAATGACCGTGAAGTGAAGCAAAATGACTGTGAAATGCATGGAAAGGACCGTGAAATGAAGGGAATTGACCGTGAAATGCGCCTAAATGACCGTGAATGACAACACGGAATAGGCGGGAATGATCGTGAAATGCGTGGAAATGACCGTGAAGTGAAGTGAATTGTAGTGAAATGCATGGAAATGACCGTGAAATGAAGGGAATTGACCGCGAAATGCGCCGAAATGACCGTGAATCAACACGGAATAGGCGGGAATGACCGTGATATGCATGGAAATGACCGTGAAGTGAAGTGAATTTACCGTGAAATGCATGAAAATGACCGTGAAATGAAGGGAATTGACTGTGAAATGCACCGAAATGACCGTGAATCAACACGGAATAGGCAGGAATGACCGTGATATGCATGGAAATGACCGTGAAGTGAGGCGAATTGACCATGAAGTGAGGCGAAATGACCGTGAAGTGAAGGGGTATGACCGTGAAATGCGTCGAAATGACCGTGAATCAACACGGAATATGCGGGAATGACCGTGAAATGCATGGAAATGATCGTGAAGTGAAGTGAATTGACCCTAAAATGGGTCAAAATGACCATGAAGTGAAGGGGTATGATCGGGAAATGCATCGAAATGACTGTGAATCAACACGGAATATGCGGGAATGACCGTGAAATGCATGGAAATGATCATGAATTGAAGCGAATTGACCGTGAAATGCGCGGAAATGACCGTGAAGTGAAGGGGTATGACCGTGAAATGCGTCGAAATGACCGTGAATCAACATGGAATATGTGGTAATGACCGTGAAATGCATGGAAATGATCGTGAAATGAAGCGAATTGACCAGAAATGCGCGAAAATGACCGTGAAGTGAAAGGGTATGACAGTGAAATGCGTCGAAATGACCGCGAATCAATACGGAATATGCGGGAATGACCGTGAAATACATGGAAATGATCGTGAAGTGAAGCGAATTGATCGTAAAATGCGTCGAAATGACCGTGAATCAACACGAAATATGCGGGAATGACCGTGAAATGCATGGAAATGATCGTGAAGTGAAGCGAATTGACCGTGACATGCGCGGAAATGACCGTGAAGTGAAGGGGTATGACCGTGAAATGCGTCGAAATGACAGTGAATCAACACGAAATATGTGGGAATGACCGTGAAATGCATGGAAATGATCGTGAAGTGAAGCGAACTAACCGGGAAATGCGTCGAAATGACCATGAAGTGAAGGAGTATGACCGTGAAATGCATCGAAATGACCGTGAATTAACACGGAATATGTGGGAATGACCGTGAAATGCATGAAAATGATCGTGAAATGAAGCGAATTGACCATGAAATACGCGAAAATGACCGTGAAGTGAAGGGGTATGACCGTGAAATGAGTCGAAGTGACCGTGAATCAACACGGAATATGCGGGATTGACCATGAAATGCATGGAAATGATCGTGAAGTGAAGCGAATTGACCGTGAAATGCGCGGAAATGACCGTGAAGTGAAGGGGTATGACCGTGAAATGCGTCGAAATGACCGTGAATCAACACGAAATATGTGGGCATGGAAATGATCATGAAGTAAAGCGAATTGATAGTGAAATGCGTCGAAATGACCGTGAAATGCGTCGAAATGACTGTGAATCAACACGGAATATGCGGGAATGACCGTGAAATGCATGGAAATGATCGTGAAGTGAAGCAAATTGACCGTAAAATGCGCGGGAATGACCGTGAAGTGAAGGGGTATGACCGTGAAATGCGTCGAAATGACCGTGAATCAACACGGAATATGTGGGAATGACCGTGAAATGCATGAAAATGATCGTGAAGTGAAGTGAATTGACCGTGAAATGCGAAATGTCGAAAAGGGGTATGACCGTGAAATGTCCGAATGAATCAATCAACCCACGAATATGCGGGAATGACCGTGAAATGCATGGAAATGATCGTGAAGTGAAGCAAATTGACTGGGAAATGCGTCGAAATGACCGTGAAGTGAAGGGGTATGACCGTGAAATGCATTGAAATGACCGTGAATCAACACGAAATATGTGGGAATGACCGTGAAATGCATGAAAATGATCGTGAAATGAAGTGAATTGACCGTGAAATGCGCGAAAATGACCATGAAGTGAAGGGGTATGACCATGAAATGCGTCGAAATGACCGTAAATCAACACGGAATATGCAGATTGACCGTGAAATGCATGGAAATGATCGTGAAGTGAAACAAATTGGCCGTGAATTGCGCGGAAATGACCGTGAAGTGAAGGGGTATGACCGTGAAATGCGTCGAAATGACCATGAATCAACACAGAATATGTGGGAATGACCATGATATGCATGAAAATGATCGTGAAGTGAAGCGAATTGACCGTGAAATGCGTCGAAATGACCGTGAAGTGAAGGGGTATGACCGTGAAATGCGTCGAAATGACCGTGAATCAATACGGAATAGGTGGGAATGACCGTGATATGCATAGAAATGACCGTGAAGTGCAGCGATTGGACCGTGAAATGAATGAAATTAACCGCAAACTTATTGAAATTGTCTACGAAGTGAATGAAATGGATTTTTGACCATCGACCTGATGGAATCTTGGAAAATAACAAGGTTAGTTGGCTAAAGTTGCTTCTCCTACCCCAAAATCATATATAATACGTCAAGTAACTAATTTTGGTTTAGAAGATATTCTTGTTAAATGAATAAAGAAATAAATGAAAAAAAGAGGGAAATTTTTTTTTATATGCTTATATATACGTATTTATATAAATATATATTAAAGAAAATTGTAGGTAGAATAAATTTCTCCTTGTTAAAAAAATAAAAAAAAAAATAAAAAAATTTCATAGACTAACACAGACTATAGTTATAGCTACGGTTATAATCCGTAGCTAAAGGTAAAAATACCTTTTTCAATAGATCAAAAGACATTCGATTAATCGAAAATTGTAAGATTTTTGAGGAAAACTCACTGGACAGTTCTAAACCATTTTCGATTATCGAAAGACCTTCGATATATTGAAGTACATTTCAATAGACTTTTGGATTTTTATTTTTTATTATTATTATTTAAAAAAAAAATTGCTGTTGTAATCTGACCGGCTTTTGTGGGTCCTATTATGAGGTATGTGTTATATCCAAACCGTCCATATTTTTGGCGAACTCGGGTTAAGGGTTGAGACGAAAAATAAGACAGATAGCTATCAAGTGGCCCACTCTGTTAAAGGATGTGGATGATTGAACGTCTACCATTGAAACCCTTTTAGGGGTCACGGAAGTTTTGGATCATTATGAAACTTGTTTTTCCTCTTCATCCCGGTCTTTGTGACCTTATGAATAGATTGGATGGAAAATAAATGTTACGGTGGGCCCTACAAAATTTTTAACGGTGAAAATCAATTTTCTGTTGTTCTTTGTGGTGTGGTCCAGTTGATCTTTGGATATGATTTTTTTATATATAGATAATGGTCCGAAATGATCTCGAAATATGGATGAACGTTGTAGATATAATAAATACATAACTGTGGGCCATGTAACTTTGATATCTTTTGAACCGTTCGTACAACTCGGAGTTCGAGGAGCGTCAGCGCTCGTCTTCCCGCTTGAAGGAAAAAGCAGGGGCATTTTCGACCTTTGGGAAGGCGTCCGTACAGCAGAGGCTTAGTTTTTGCAAGGAAAATATGAGGTTGGCTTCGTCTACCAAATGGGCCATAATTGGGTCGTACAGGCGCAAATTTCTCGTGCCCAAATATAAGGCAGATATGAAGCTCAAGTGAACTACAGAACGAGAAGTAAACTCTTACAGTTGAAAACTTTCTGGGGCCACATGAAATGGAGCTGATATTTGTGTTTTCTCTTCATTCATGTCTACGTGACTTTATGAGTATGTTTGATGGTAAATAAAGATCAAGGTGGGCCCTAGAAAGGTTTCAACTGTGACAATCATTATCACCGCTGCTTCCTATGATGTGGTCCACTTAAGCCTTGGATCTACTCATTTTTTGGCTTATGCATTAAAATAATACGAAAAAAATGGATAGACGGTATGGATAAGACCCACACATCACAGTGGCCACTCAGAGCTCTTGCCCGAGATCACGAGATCGGGTAGGACCCCATCAGGCGTCCATGTGGCATCCAAATCTCAGGTAGACCACGTTACATGCAAGCATTGGTGATTGAATGCCCACCGTTAAAAACCTCCCAAGTCTATTATAATGTTTGTCTGTCATCCAATATATTGATAAGGTCAGACAGAACCGAATAAAGGGAAAACACAAGTAATAGTATGATCCAGAACTTTTTGTGGCCCCAAGAAAATTTTAATGGTGAGAATTCAATCCGTACCATGTGGTCCACCTGAGATTTAGATCTGCTGGCTCTCGAGGGACTCGGCCGTGTATTGTACTGAGCTGAACCTGAGTGGGTCCCATCTGTCTGGGCCACACCAGTCAATCATGGATCTACACCCTGGCTGTCAGTCGCGTGGCTGGTGAGATGTCACACGCTTACCACATTTGCAGTGCGCGCCAGCCCATGACACGAGGCTCATCACGTGCCATCGACAGCCCTTGTCGTCTCTTGTACGGGCCCCATCTCTTTTTTCACGACAAGATACCCCTTAGATGGCCCACACTCAACTTTCACATGTGTCACTCGTGTGAGGGTGTTCGTACCGTCTAGTGCATCACATGGTTGATAGATTGTATCTCGAAAATGGCACAAATCATCCTAACCGTTCAATCGATGGCTGTCATATATGATTCAAAGTAAAATAGTGCATGGTCTAAATTCCAAAGGCAAAATGGATGGTTACGTAGGATAAGTAGAGAATTCAAGTCTCCACACGTGTGAGACTAAAGGTGACACATACCTAATATGACACGTGTGAGAGATCTGATTGTGAGCCTACATGATGGTTAGATTAGACTTGATGAAAAATCTCCTAAGTAAGAAGGGAGTAGATTAGGTAGCCTCACCTAAGACAGATACGGCCCTAGGGTAGTGACCACCTTGATGTATATAATTCGGGATCTCCATCCATTTTATCATGTCATTTTAGAAACAGAGCCAAAAAGAAGCATATCCAAATCTCAAGTAAGTAGTATTACAGGAAACAAAAGTGATTGAATTTCTCCCGGTTAAAAACTTCGTAGGACATCCAGCCTGGTGATAAGGTCATACAAACTTAGATGAAAGGAAAAAACAAATACCAGTCTCATTCAAAACTTTGTAACCCACTGGAAGTTTTTAATGTTCAAACAGTATTGCTTCTTATATGATATATGGTCCACTTGATATTTAAATATGTTTAATTTTTGAGCTCATGTGCTAGATGATATAGCAAAAGAGATGGACAACGTGAATATAGAATAAATATATTAAGGTGGACGGCATGGTAAGGGGCCACATTGTCTTGGGTGAGGTTGGGCTGCACCTAATCTGCTTCTAAGTAAGAAAGACAATAGCTCTTGAAATATTAGTGTAACTTCTCGGAAAAATCCGTACAAAGACTCGAATACCACCTCAGGCAGAAATCACTAAGGACCGAATTCTTTAGAAATTAGACAAAAATTAATTAAGTGTTAAACGAAATTAATCGATAAATTAACTTGAACCGCTTTCTATACGATCTGTAAGACTCAAAACTAGTAGAATCGCTAACGCTACATTACTTAAAAACGTAGGATCAATCTCAAAACCCAGTTGCTCTTGGGAGCAGCATGAAACTCCGTTTTGAACCTGAACCACACGTTGAAAGTTCGATAACCACGAAACTATATGGTTATGATTGTCTTACTGGACTTGACAATTATCTCGAAAATCAAGTTCAGATAGTATCCAGAAACGCACAACTTGGACACGAAGCGAAGTGTGTAAGAAATGCGAATATTTTTAGAAAACGAACTCAGATTTAAGTGAATTGGGTCGTTCGCTTGCAGACCAAATTTAAAGTTTCTGAACGTCAGAATCTGACCCAAATACATCATTGGATCAGAGAAATTTCCCTGCACAGGTCAGTATACTTGTGGCCCTAATCGAGTGACGATGACCGTTGAACTGAAACAAGTTCTCTGCGATCGATTTGTAAATCCGATCGGATCGAAAACTTAACCTGACATAGATCCATTGTCAGGGAACTTTCCCTGGACCGTATGCAGAAGGGGGGCCTTCAGATGAGCTCTGTTGGCCCAAAACAGCCGACTTTTGGCTATAACCTAAGTATACCATGGCCCTGGGGCCATTGAGCTCACTTTTGAGCCTATACTTAAATCTTTTCTCTCATTCCATACGAATTTCTAACCCCTAAGAGAGAGGAGAGAAAAGAGAAGGAAAAATGTGAGGAGAAGTGAGAGAGAGAGAGAGAGAGAAATAGTTGCTGAGATTCTTCCCTGCCGTTTCACGTGCTGAATTAGCCTACCTGTATCGATATTCCTGCGATTTCGACTCCGTCCTTGGGTAAGAAATCCTAACCTTAATATGTTTTAGAGATCCAAATAATGTAAGTGATGAAATAGCTAACCAATTTCATGCTATAGGTTGTCGTTGTGCCGTAGACGAAGACTTAGTGTTCAAACTGAGTTCGATTCTAGTCTACCGGTGAAAGGTGCGGACTATAAACGTTTAGGTTATGATTTTCAAGGCTTTTAATGTCAGTTAATGATTTATGACTGATTTAATTACTGTCACATGTGTTTAGATACGATGTTTGCCGCGTATTACGCATATGTATGAACTATGTTGAAATAGATGCATTCCATGTGTTTGTTGAAATGTTTGTATGAGTATGGAATTATGATTTGTGTTTACTATGATTTATGATTGAGAATATATGATTGTTGTACGTGTAGAAACTCCCTTGTGAAAGGATTTGCTATAATATACGTTATAACTGATTTATTACATGTATGTTGATATGTGTAGTCTAAGTGTTTGATAAAATGCCTGAACGAGAAAATGTTTGTTGAAATGTATTTAAAGAGGGTGTTGAGATTGGATTCTCAATTAACTTATCTACAGCTATAGTTTCCTTCATGTAACTTATTTTACTACTACGTGATTTATGAATGAAATGTCTATGGATGGTAACATGCACACTATGTGTTTGTGAAATGCTCAAACAAGCTTTATATTTGAATTGATTGTTACATGCTGTTTGACTATCACGCATAGATGCCTACTGTGTTTGAATGTGATTGGGGCTACGATGTAGTCCAACCAATTGGTAACGAATCCCGAATTGGTGGCCGAGATCGTTACGCCACACAAGACCCGTTCGATGAATTCGAGTCATACGATGATTACCGACAGTGGTTAAGCCACAAGGAGTGCGTATGCGCTCCATGTCGACTAATTCAACGTATTCTCATACCAGTCGAGCTTGTCAAGCAACCCGATTGGTCTAATATATGGACGCTACTGCTTGAATCTAAGGTACTAACTTACCAATGTAAAGCCCGTTTAACCTTGATACCTCGATCCGCTAAGACTCATGAGCCGGGCATGGTGGTATGGGACACCTTGGTCGAGTTGTCGGCCTATGCTGGGGTGACGAGCCTCCCCATAGTGTCCAGTGAGCAAACCAAACTCGTGGGCCGAATACGGTAGTATGAGACACTGTATTCGAGCTGTCGGCCTACGATAAGGTGACGAGCTTTTCCCATAGTGACCTTGAGTATAAATTAAGGCTTACGTTGAGGTGACGAGCCTCTTCGTTGTGACCTGAACTTGCCTGTCCACTGCTTTTAAATCAGGGGTGGCGTTGCCCTATAACTTGCCTATCGTATGTGATTACTTAGGATTGACGACCCTAGATGGATCATCGTTTGGGTAAATAATATAAAGGAAGGTATCTTAGCTTCCCAAACCTGCTGTATGAACAAGTCTAATTAAGAACTTAGCTAATCACGTACATGCACCGCATTTACATGTATCTTTGGCGTTGGAGTTGAGTACAGAGGAAGGGGTGCATGCCGTGATCGTGAGATGATGTCGCAGAGGGAGTACAGGCGAGAGCATGCATCATTATCGCATATCATCCTTGCATTAACCAGAGTACCTATGAATGCTTGTTGTATAGCTTTATCATTACTGCTTGACTGAATTGATAACATGTTAACCTTTGTCTTATAGCTCCACTGAGTTGATCACTCACTCACACTCTGGGATGATGTTTTAAAACACCAACCAGACTCTATTGTTGTTATAGATGATGATGCGACTTACGATTTAGAGTCGGACTTCTACGATGATGAGGAGGAGTTCTCCTACCTGTAACTCTCTGGCGGGTTTGCGTAGACCTAGAGTTGCATCACCGGGGCTACAGGGGTATGAAATAATTGAACATTTACATTTTGTATTTTGTACATTTTGGAACTAAACATGTAATTATTTAACCTAGTATCATGTTCATACTCTGGGGACCTACAACCACTTATACGTTTTATATACTTATCACAGTCTTCCGCTTGCGTAATCTAATTGTATCTGGAGTATGATATGCTGATTTGGTGTAATCTCATTTATGTTTAATGTGCTAATACAAACAACATTTAATCATCATTATCTATGTTACATAAGTGATGCGTTGGAACTCGGGAGTTTGGCTCCTGCTCGACCCCCGATTTTTATGGCGTTACAATTAGCCTACAAATAAATGGTTAAATTTTAGCTCACAAGTTGAAAGCTTATAATTAGAGTTGTACACAAGCTAAGTTGGATCGAAAAGCTAGCTTGGTTTGACTCGGCTTGAACGACGAATTAAGGCGAGCTAAGCTTCACGTGACCCAACTCATTTTGAAAATGAGTTGAGGTCGAGTAAAGTAGATATTGACTTGGCTCGGCTATATATATATATATATATATATATATATATATATATATATATATATATATATATATATCTTACCTGTCCATTTCTTACATTTCCATTTTCTTATCTAACCTAAGGTTATTCAGCCGAGCTTCTCCCTCTCTGTCTCTCTCTCTCTCTCTCTCTCTCTCTCTCTCTCTCTCTCTCAGCAGCAAAGTACCTCTATTTAAATCTACTCTTTGATTTTTTATTTTTTTTAAATTTATGTAATTGTTTGAAAATAGAAAAATCTCAAATTTTAAAATTGAGATTTGGGAATTTGAATATTTGATTTGGGGGTCGGATTGAGGCTAATTTGAATTAGGTGGGGCTCGCCTCAACATGATCCACTAGCTCGTATCGAAAGGTTTGACAAAGTTTAAGGAGAGCAAGGACAACTCAAGCCAAGCTTGCTCCACCTTGCATTGACTTGATGCACAACCCTATTTATAATTGTCCTTCTAAAAAGATATTTATACCTAGTCTATCAAGGTAGAGTGTGCCGGGCTATAGTGGATTAGATCACCTAGCTTGGGTCCCACTTGTCAAAACTAAAAACCATTTATATTAAAGGTATGCCTATATCTATACTATATATAGGCAAGTAGCACGTACAATTTTCGCTTGTGATTATTTAAAAGTTACGAAAAAATATTTTAAATAATAAAATATATAAAAACTCAACTTGGCTTTATGGTTAGCCAGGTCCAGTTGACTTAAACCTGAATGAGATATGTAAAAATTTATAAATTGTTTCGACAAGGAAACAAAAGTATTTGATTTGGGAAATAATCTTATTCAAACATAACAATGAAATAATCATAAAGACAATCGTCATACTTTATTGATTCTGAATTCATTTACATCCTTTAGTATCCCTTGATTCTAAGATAGTTTACAAAGAACTTATTACAAATATCAATTATTATAGCTAAATATAATTTTCGGCAGCATAACGGCAATGATCTCAATCATCTCCAATGACTTGGGAGGAATAGACAAGTTAATCAATAGTCTTCAAGAGAATGAAGATTCCGGCAGCATTTCGGTACTATTTTGATCATCTCCTGAAACTTAGGAGGAATACGCCTCTTCGTCGATGACTCTTTTTTTCTCTTGATTAAGAAGAACTTGAAGCTTTGAGAACTCCCATTATTCCGACAGCGTTTCAGCCCATTGCTGTCAAAAACTGCCAATCAATAGGTTTGCGCGGATCCGCGCAAACGATATGCTTTGCGCGGGTCCGCGCAAACCATAAAAGCACTCAATCGCTTTGCGCCGACCGGCGCAATCTTCCAGGAGTCCAATACTCCTTTGCGCGTGGTCGCGCAAAGCGGGAGAGTCCGGCCCTCCGCACCTTCTGTCTTCTCTTTGTCTTTGCTTCACTTCTGAAATCTTCGAACCCCTTTTTAGAGAAGGAACGGGGTATTTATAGACATTTTCTCTAATGAAAATCTCAGATTTGGTCGATGTGGGACAAAAATATCATCCAATCACTTTTATCGCACTATCATAGACTTTGCGCGGACACGCGCAATCAATATACTTTGCGCGGTCTCGCGCAAACCTTCAATCTCGCGCAAACTTCTCCTCTGTTCAATCCGCGCAAACTCTTCACTTTGCGCGGTCTTGTATAATTATTTCACTTTGCGCGACCCCGCGCAAAGTGGTCTTGAAGCTGTTTTCTTCCATCTTCAAAGTGATTTCTTGATCTTTTTCTTCTTCTCTTCCTTGCTTATTTTATGCCTCAACAGATGCCCCCTTGATCCGTTCTTTGTTTGTTTTAGAAAATCAAAGAAAAGGATCAAATTATTCTTTTTCTTCAAGGTTTGCGCGACCCCGCGCAAAGCTCCGGTCGAGTACCGTACTCGGCCATAAAGCCTATAAATAGTCCAACGACTTGGTCATTTTCACGAACTTCCCTCTGCTGACACTTGCTCTGGCGATTTTATTCCGCGCAAAGCTTCCACTTTGCGCGACCTCGCGCAAACCGTTTCGCTTTGCGCGACATCTGCTGAACTTGGAATTTTCTCGCGCAAACCATAGACTTTGCGCGACCTCGCGCAAAGTACCTTGTACTTAGAAAATTTCCAAACTTTTTTCCCAACACTTAACCATTTCCTGACTTTGTCTTCTATCTTTCTTTATGGCTCGTATTAAACAAACTGCTCGTCTTATATCTCCTTCAAACTCACCTCCTTCTGACCAACCACCTGCTAAAAGAATGAAGACAACTTCTAGAAATCCAGCTTATTTTAAAGAGCCTGTTCTCCCCACCTTTGACTTTTCCGACCGTATCAAATCTTTACCTTCTCCTATTCACAGATCTATATCTTTGGGAGATATTAAATGCCCACCAAAACATGGAAGGGAATATGACTGGGATGAATGGCTCAAGACCACAGCCCACATTCGCACCGATAGTGAGAGGCCATCTGTCCGAGAAGATACTCCTCCCGCTTCCCGCCCAAAGAAAACTCGCCGCAATAAGGCGAAAGAATTTGCTGAAAAAATCAAAGAACACGAGAAGAAGCGACTTCAAAACTCGTGGGATTCGGTGCGAGTTGTTGAAGGAGTCATGAAGTTCGACAACCCTCATGCAGAGGGCATGACAATCATTCCTATAAAGGTGTATCGCCATCAGTCTATGCTAGACTGTGAATCCAGAGATTGTGTCCATGGCGAAAGGTTGATGTATACCGAGTCATGGGTCACAAGAGAACCACGGATTCTTGAAGGAATCATTCAGACAAAGAAGCCGCGACAGAGGATCGGAGAAGTTCATCCCATGATTTTCTTAACTCCTTCCCATAGTCCTCATGATCTTTTTCCTTCTCATTTTTATGAGACTGTGAGACAGCGCTTCAGAGATCGGGATCAACTCTGGGGCTGCATGCAATTCCGCATCAGAGGTCTGCTAATTGCTCGTCGCTATTATTCGGAATGGGCGGAAGCTATTTTGCTGAAACATACGAGCACTCTTGCAAAAATAGGTCTTTATGATGCTATAGAAGTAACCTCAAAATACTTCTATCGGGAACCCAATGTTCTGAAGGGCTTCCTTGAGTATTGGTCACCCACAACCAACTCCTTTCATCTTCCTTACGGCGAAATGAGCATATCTCTTTGGGACCTTCATTGTATAGCTGGTCTCACAATAACGGGTAAATTCTACGATGAATTCATTCCTACCAACAGAGAATTGGCCTTTGTATCTTCTCCGGATCGCAAGCCCTCCATATCTGAAACTACCATAGAGCTATTCAAAGAGATGGGCAAATTCCCCAACTTCCACAAAATTCCCCCTCTTCAATGGCTGGCCCATTTTTCTAGGGGTCTCAGGTATTTATCAATCTGATAATCGATCTTCCTTTCTGTATTCTTAGCCATTCCTGCATATTAATCTCCTCATTTTTATTTCCTTTGAAGGTTTCGCGACTGCCATTCTAAAGAACTAACAAAGCTTCGGGATGCAGTAAGAGGAAAACCGGAATATAGCTCTTTTGGAGAGCTTGCAGCGTTCCTGGCTTATTGGCTAAGCTTGGTCGTTTTGCCCAGCTCCAAATGGGCAGATGCTGTTCGTCCGAGTGTCTTTGTTGTGGCTGGTGCCTTAGCAGAAGGACATAAATACTCTCTCGCTCCTCCAGTATTGTGTTCTATCTACCGGGCCCTTGGAGAAATAGCTAAATGCTCCAATTTTCTATAAAGTTATAGTGTTTCTAGTTGCATTGGTTCACCTGGATATCCTGATCTAATGGATTGATCTGAACTATCCACTAAAATCATAATAAAAATCCATAGGCTATGATGAAAGAATGAAATAATCAATTGCTCTAAATCTATCACACCCAGATCCATAGCTCAAGTGGTAGACTGAGTGAAAGATTCCTCGTGGGTGTACTAACAAGCTAACCAAAATAAAAAATAAAAAATTGCTCTAATCTATCCTTGATTTGGTTTTGTTCTTTTAGCCATCCATTTCCATAGATGGGATGGTTCCAATTGCCTAACAAAAAGTGATTCATTAGAGTCATAAGCATTCCATCATGGATTAAAATTCGTTAGTGGACCTATTTTATGCGAATGATGTTGACCATCTATATTAAAGACTATTGATAAAATGGCTATATCTGTTAAATAAATGTGATGTTTGTATGGTAACCAATGAATAATCTATGCTTTTGACCTAGCGAACAGTATGGATCAATGGATTGGACGGTTTAAGTGTCTCAATGCAACTAGGAGCACTATAACTTATAAAACTCTAAGAGTATTGGAACATTTCTCAAATTTAAAATAGAAATAGATATTGAGATTTATTTTTTCCGCAAAATTTGTGAGGAACAGACATTTTACCAAATAACGCCTCCATGATTAAAAATCTCTAGGGGGCACAACTTTGAGCAGAAGTGGGCATCGAGTCGACTCGATCCGATTTTTGTAAGTACCTGACCTGAACTCGATCCGATTTGGGACCGAGTCTAGCAGAGCTGACTTGATCCAAACCGATTCCTTACTAATTGAGTTGAGTCTGTCCGGTCAATTTGGACCGGGCTGAGTCAAGCCGAGTCGGAGACTCTAGCGCTAGAAAGGAAACATGAGGAAAATCAAGAGAGAAAGAGAGAGAGAAAGGAGGAGAGGAAGTCGGCTTGGGTTGTGGTGCCACATAGGTTCATTTGGCGGCACCGGATCGGGTAAGGTTAGGGTTCGGGTAGAACAATGGTAAGATAAAATAAAAAATTAAAAAAAGAGAGTAAAATTTGACTTTATATTACCCGATTTCGGTTTGGATTAGACTGGATCCGACCAGATTGAATTCCGGATCATTGGATCGGATCGAGTTGCTACATGATTCAAACTCGACTCGGTTTGACGTCGGATCCAAGTGGGTCTACTCTATCCGACCCAACCCTAGCTTTTGGTTCGGGTTAGATCGGATCCGACCGGTTCAGTCGAGTCGGATCAGATCCTGCCCACCTCTAGCTTTGAGGAAGGAAATAACAAAAATGCCCTCCTACATTTTTTATTTTCTTTAAAAATTAGTGAGGTCAAGACTTACAGGGCCCACATGATACGCGTGTGACAACCCAGCCATCAAACACATGCAGCCCGCCATGGTGATCTGATGATCTAAATAAGAGGCGTGTATGTTATTTTTAATGGAATAGCCCACCTTATAACTAGATCGCTAATATTTTCTGTTTGTGTGGTAACCGTGTTGGTATGCACCTGTTGGATGGGTTGGATGCAGACACATACCACGTGGGCCCAATAATTCTGAATTCTCCACTTAGCAAAAAAATAAAAATAAAACTGATTGCAGTAAGGTAGCTTCTCCTTTGAAAAGGTGCTGCCTAGGAACATGACCCCTGGGGCACTATCTGGTAAAATCTGAATCACAGAGGCATTTTACGGTAAAAATTCCATAAATATTTAATGTAATTAAAATAATATATGTACTTTAAAATTAAAATAATATAGGTACTAAAAAAACACAAAAAATCTGTCAACTTGCCATTGGTTGGTTTTCTGGTTTTCTAGTAAAGTTCATTTGTTCCTATGCAAGTAGTTGTGTGTTTGATTCCCTTTAATCATTAAGTGACTCGGTATCGAGTCAACTCAACGGGTCATGCTTAGGGCCCATTTTCCAAATGACTCACTCTGCATCACATCATATATATATATATATATATATATATATATATATATATATATATATATATATATATATATATATATATATATATATATATTGAAAAGGTACAATGCGCTGGAGCTGACAATAAGCTCCCGTGAGGTCGAGCTGTGTGGGCCTCAACGTGATGCGTGTCGACCATCAATACCGTGCATTTGATGGGTCCCCTTTAAATTATGTGATATTCCAAAACTTAGCCATATACGGAACTCAGGTGGGCTATACCATCTAAAATCATGTGAAGACATGCCAAAAACATATAAAAGCACTTGGTGGAGCCCACCTGAGTTTTGAATGCTGCTGAAACTTGGTCTGAACCCTCATCCAAGTGGGACCCACATAATGGATGGGCTGGATTTGCAAAACACATCTCGGTGGGCCCAAAAAATGATTATGAATGTTTTAATGGTGCACGGCCCCTCTTCACTTCTGTATGTGGTGTGGCCCACACAAGTCACGGGTTGACTTGATTTTTAAGGCCTAGGTCCACAATGGAATGGTGCATCTGACTGATGGGGTAGATGTTAGAAACACATCACGGTGGGCCCACACAGCTTGACCTCATGGGGCGTTAAAATCAGCTGGGCACATTATACCTTTTCCACACACACACACACATACATATATATACATATATATATATATATATATATATATATATAAATTGATGGGATCTTCCAATTTGGGAAACTTTGGAACACCAGGTCTTACAAGGCCATAGGCCTACTTGCTACAATGAAACATAATGCAAGCCAAGTATCATATTCCTCACAAGTTGGGAGTGGAACTGGTCGCCACGTGATTTATGCACACGTGTGACACATGTATCAGATAGGTACCGTTCATTTGGCATTTTCAAAGGTAGGTGGGCCATGGTACAAAGAATATAATGTTTGTAACCACGTAGGAGTTCACATGTGGTCCACATTCCTTGATTAAACAGATTTTCAATGACAGACAAAACAAGATGTCAGATTAGGCAGCTTCATACCTCTGGTTTTGGCTTTAATAGAGAAAGAAGCTACTGATAAACACATGGCATGTCCCTATTTCCTTGTTGGGGGCTGCTTGGAGAATATCATGATACAAATACAACTTGGAGGAGTAAAAAAAGGGGTGAGGATTCAATCAGGTTGTGACTGTGGGGCCTACTTTGGTGTATTTGTTGTATATCCACACCATTCGTCTATTTTTTTTAGTTCATTTTAGGACTTGGGCCTAAAATTGAAGCAGACCTAAATCTCATGGACCACACTGCAGGAAATAGTGGTAGTTGAACGGTAAAAACTTCTTGTGGACCACGAAACTTTTGGGTCAAGCTGATATTTGTATTTCCCTTCATTCAAGTTTGTTTGACCATATCAACGGATTGGATGGCAAATTTAATTTATTATGGGCTGTAGGAAAATTTTAATAGTAGGCATTTGATCACCACTGTTTTCTGTAATATGGTCCACCTGAACTGGGTGTGTTGTATATCTACACTGTTCATCCATTTTTTTTCAACTCATTTTAGGACGTGGGCCTAAAATTGAAGTAGACCCAAATCTCAGGTCAACTATACCACTACAAAAAATGGTAGGGCCACAAAACTTTTGGATTAAGCTGGTATTTATATGTTCCCTTCATTCAGTTCTGGTTGACCTTATCAACATATTATATGGCAAAAACAGATTTTAGTGGTCTGCAGGAAGTTTTTAATAATAGGCTTTCAATCACCACTGTTTTATGCGGTCTGGTCCACCTGAATTTGGTGTGTTACAGATCCACATTGTTTATCCATTTTTTTCAGCTCATTTTAAGACTTGGGCCTAAAATTGAAGTAGACCCAAATCTCAGGTCGACTACACCACAGGAAACAGTGGTAGTTGAACGGTAAAAACTTCTCGTGGACCATAAAACTTTGGATGAAGCTAATATTTATATTTTCTCCTCCATTCAGGTCTGACCTGAATGGACAGATTAGATGACAAAAACAGATTATAGTGGTCTGTAGGAAGTTTTTAATAATAAGCCTTCAATCACCGCTGTTTTATGTAGTGTGGACCACCTGAATTTGGATCTGGAAAGGTCTCCAGCTGACTTAGCGCACCCCAAAAAAACTAAAGAGTCTCTTGGAAAAACAACTAGACGTTGCACATAGGTTGAATTTGGTGGACAAAATGAAAGTTTTAGTCTACTTGCAGAGAGAAATGCTCGCTTGAATTGGCACTGACACGTGTTGAGACTGATGAAGTTATTCACAATAGATGGCTCACGTGTGTGAGATCAGAGCCATTCATAGTGTGGGGCCATGTTAATGAAAATTAGATCTAAAAATTGATATAGTGATAAAAATATTAAGAAAAAATTCAAATTTATTTAAATAACTAAAAATTAAAAGAAAATATTTTTAAAGAAATTAAATTACGTTGGTAATCACTCAAAAAGAAGCGACAAATGAGTCCTGTACGCTGACCGCTGCACTGTACCGAACCGAACCTGTGTGGGCCCCATCTGTCTGGACCGCACCAGACAATCATGGATCCGCACCCTGCCTGTCAGTAGTCTCCTGGCTGGTGAATGGTCACAACAGCGGTAGCGGCATCCACAGACGTCACACGCTCACTACATTTGCAGTGCTCGCCAGCACATGACACGAGGTTCATCACGTGCCATCGACAGCCCTTGTCGTCTCTTGTGAGTGTATTTGGACCGTCTAAATTGCATTTAAAAAATGACAGTGATCATCTAAACCATTCAATTGATGGTTGTCATATATAAGTGACCTTATCAGCAGTAGGGTGACAAATAAACATTATAGTGGGCATTCTAAAGTTTTAACGGTTGACATTGAATCACCACTTTTTTCCTTTGGTGTGGTCCACCTGAGATTTGTATGTACCTCGTTTTTGCGTTCATGCCTTAAAACGAGCAGCAAAATGGACGGAGGGTGTGGACAAAACACATACATCATGGTGGGGCCCACAGAGCACCGTCCCCTTATATTTGGAAACGGATTGGCTACTGGGCTAGTGGTCGGTGCTTTTTGGGTCCCACCATGATGTATCTGTTTCATCCATACTGTTTACCCATTTTTAATGATTATTTTAGGATTTAATACCAAAAATTAGAGGGGTATAAATCTAAGGTGGACCACACCACAGGAAAACAATAGTGATTGGATATCCACCATTAAAATCTTCCTAAGGCCCACTGTACTGTTTATTGGACATCCAATCTGTTGATTAGGTCATAAAGACATAGATGGAGGGAAAAAAACAAAGATCATCTTGATCTGAAACTTTTATGGCCCCCAAAAAGTTTTTAATGGTTAACCTTCAAGAAACACTGTTTCCTGTCATGTGGTCCACTCAAGATTTCTATATACCTAATTTTTGGTCTTGTATAATAAAATAATCTATAAAAATAGATGGACGGCATGGATGATACACATACATCATGGTGGAGCCCACAGAGCACCGACCATCGGCCATTGGCTGATGGCAGGGGGAGTAGCCAATCCGTTTCCATTACGTACAATCCTGATCTTTTGATCTGTCTCTGCATCACATCAGCAGAAAAAACCCCTCATATTAATTGATGGGATCTTCCAATGTTGGAAAATTTTCGTAGAACTCCACTAACCAACTTGATCTGTGGGCCCACTTGCCACAATGAAAACAATACAAGCCAAGTATCATATTCCTCACAAGTTGGGAGTGGAACTGGTCCCCATGTGATTTCTGCACACGTGTTACACATGTATCAGATTGCTACTGTTCTTTTTGGCATTTTCAATGGTAAGTGGGCCATGCTCCAACAATTTTAATTTTTGGAACAACATAACTACATAAGAGTTCACATGTGCGGTCCACATTCCTTGAATACACAGATTGTCAGATGGTAAACAAAATAAAATGTCAGATTAGGCAGCTATACGTACCACTGGTTTTGTCTTTAATATAGAAACAAGCTACTGATAAACACATGGCATGTCCCTATTTCCTTTAATGTCATTTTGTAGGAGCGGCTAATTGGAGAATATGATAATACAAGTTGGAGGAATAAAAAAACAAGGGTGCGGATTCATTCAGGTCGTGACCTTCGGCCACTTAGATGTATGTGTTGTATATCCATACCATCCATTTTTTATTTTTATTTATAAAAAAAAAAAAAAAAAAAACTCATTTTAAGATGCATGTCCAGAACTGAAGCAGGCCCAAATCTTAAATTTACCGACCATAAGAAACAGTGGCGATTGACCATTAAAAACTTATTGTGGGCTGCAACATTTTTGGGTCAAGCTCATATTTGTATTTTCCTTTCATCTAGGTATTTTTGATCTTATGAACGGATTAGATGGCAAATGTACGTTACATTGGGCCCTAGGAAGTTTTTAATAGTTGGTGTTCAATCATCATTACTTCCTGTAGTGTGGTCCACCTGTGATTTGGATCTGCTTCAGTTTTGGGTCGACATCTTAAAATGAGATTAAACAATGGATGAATGGCATGGATACACAACACATACATCAAGGTGGGCCCACAGTGACAACGTGACCAAAAAGGGTGAGGTTCCCATCTAACTGAGCTGCACTTGAAAAAAGGGAGATTCTTCGGAAAACAACTAGGTGTAGCACATGGGTTGAATTCGGAACAAAATGAAAGTTTTAGTCAAGTTGCAAAGAGAAATGCTTGCTGGAACTGGCACGTGTTGAGATTGAAGGGATGATTCTCAATACATGGCCCATGTGTGTAATATCACAGCCATTCATTGTGTAGGGGCATTTTATATAAGATTTAAGAGAGAGAAGTAAATATGAGATTGCAGCTCAATAGTACTGCTGTTGTATTGATTCATATATATAAAGTTACATTAAATCAGAAATGCATACAAAGTCTTATCTTATCTCTATAATTCAAATACAGATAATAACAAGATGAACAAATTAGAATCTGTTGTGACAGATTGATCCTAATCTGACTTATCCTCTCTATCACACGTTTGAATTTGGATGCCACCTTTATCTTTAACATTTTAATGATAATTGGATGCAAAAATTTTATCGACGAACATATTAAGAGAAAGTTCAACTTTATCAAATAATTATAAACTAAAAGAAAACAATTTTTTTTTTTTTTTTTTTTGGGTCTTAGTTTTGGGAACAAGATTTCCATATTTTAAGATTAAAAATCTCATTGACTCATGATGGTTGCCTACGCATTACAAAATTGCACTCATGGTCAGCATAACCTTCGGCTCTTATGTCACACAAATGTGGCATTTTGGCAATGTTCCTTTAATGGCCAATAACTTAATGGTCCACTAAGATGGATTTAACATTTGTATTATAAAACTCCATTTTAAATTTCCTCAAGTTGCTAATTGAAAATTGATTCAAAATTTTATTTGGGTCTTAGCGTTGAGATGGAGCTTTCCATTTTTCAGATTAAAAATCCCATTGACCAGTGATGTGTGAAATTACAATCATGGTCAGCATTACAATCATGGTCAGCATAACCTTTGGCCCTTATGTCACACATGTGGCATTTTGACAATGTTTCCAATGGACAATAACTTAGCGGTCCATTAAGATGGCTATAGAATTTGTATTATAAACTCCCAATTGACTCTATGCAAGTTGCTTTAAAATTTTATTTAGTGTTAGGAGTGAGCTTTCCATTTATTCTGATTAAAAATCTTTTTGACTATGTTGACACTGGGTTTGTTTTGGTTACGTGTGGTGTGGTGTGTGCAGGCATGATAGAACCGATTGTATGGCTCGCGCGATTCAAACCGAACAACTTAATTCCAAGCACTAAGATAGGCAGAAATGTCAAATACGATTGTATATATGATCGATATATGAGAAGATCGGTCGCCTATTCATCCACTCGCAAGATAATTTTAAGGTGATCAAGCGATTATCGAAGGTCGGGATTCTTCTTATGAAGATGGGTTGTACATTGGCTTTTGTAGGAAAGGACTCATATATGGAAACAGACACGAAGGAAATACTATATGGTAGATCACAGGGAACAACTGTAAGATGTCTTATGAAAGATGAATTGCTTGTATTGAAATCAGAAATAGCCCAATGTAAAAGTTTAGACTCAGATTACAACTAAAAATTATCGCTTTTAGATTACAACTAAAAATTATCACTATTGGATTATCGCTACTTCTATGGTAAAGCTAAGTTATGATGAGGAAAGATAATTTGATAGGTTTGATTGGTTTGCTTTGTTGAATCTCTTGATATTTATAGATTTATCTTCAGGCTATTTGTTAGACATTTTTTTTTTTAATTTAATGGTTACATTAGCTGATTCGTCGCTACGCTTGCTTTCTAAATCCTTTATTCTCTTCTTGACATGTGTCCTTTTAACTGTTCTTTTCACTCATCCACTTTTCACTTCTAGGTTTCTCAGCCGTGTCCTGTCATTAGATGACATGTATAATTAGATCAACAACAGTTGTAATTTCGTGAAAAACTGTTTAAATATCTCTAAAGAAATTTCGTACCCTATATATTTCTTGTGCAATGATACATGTCTTTTTCTCATTGGCTATATAAAGAACATTAAAAAATAGAATACAACACCATCATAATGGTCGCTCATACGTTACGAAATTGTAATCATGGTCATTACAACCTTTAGCTCTTATGTCACGCACATGTGGCATTTTGGCAATGCGTGTTCAATGGATGATAACTTAGTGGTCCATTAAAATGGATATAACATTTGTGTTATAAGCTCCTTATTAACTTCATGCAAGTTGCTTCACAATTTTATTGGGGTTATAGCATTAGCTTTCCATTCATTTAGATTAAAATTTTCGTTGAGTCTGATTGGATTGGCCGAGTTGTGGTCAAGTCATCAAGTTTTAGAATTTTGCCATGTGCATGCCCTGGTGTAAAAAAAAATAAATTTCGTCTAGCCCATTCATCAAACGGACTACATTACACTTTATAAAGTCTATTAGCCTTTTTTTTTTTTCCCTAAACATTTATTTATCTATTTTTCTCATTCATGCTTACTTAGGGCCTATTTGGGAGCATGGATTTAGAACACCCTGGATTTGAAATCCTCATGTTGTGTTTGGCACATTGGATTGTGAATCAACTTTAATCTAAAAGTAGCTATGCATGGTATATTTACATAAGTTTGAATTTAATTACTAAATTAACTTTAATATCTCTAATTAGTGGCGTATGTAATGTTTGATACAATGGTTGTAATAAGCCCACTGAAATATATGCTTTACCTGAAAATGATGAAATTCTAAGTCTCGGATGGACCACAAGCACAAGATCATGTCTGAGACTAATGATTTTTAACCGTTGATTTACATGAACAATGTTTGGACATTGTTGATCATCATATTAAAGTAATTATAGTAATGCAATTGATAATCTAATTGTTTTGGGATATCATTAGTGGGCCATGTGCCCAATAGAATAATAGTATGGTGCCACACATGTTAAACATGCAATTATGGAAATGATTTTAGACGTAATCCAAACTCTCACCATGGATTTGAAACCTCCAATTTGAACGGATTTGAAACCCCGGGTTATTTTATGGTGCCAAACGGCTAAAAAAATTGAAATCCCCGCAAATCCCCTCAAATCCATGGTGCCAAACAACCCCTTAGGTGATATAATTGGTGATATAATTGATACACCTTACGTGAGCACTCATGTGCACCTTTACACACATGTCATGGGAACAAAATTTGAATGGTCCATGTGATGCAGCACCCTTGAAACTCTGCGGCCCAATTTTTAGCCTAATCCAAAACTCTAGTGGGCATAGCAAAGAGAAATGCAAATCAAGGGAGGAAACTATTTCCCTTTGCCATGGCCAACTAGAGTTTTGTATCGGCTTGAAAATTGAGCTTTTGAGGTTTCAAAGGATGCGGCATCACTTGGACCATTCGGATTATGTGTCCATGACACGTGTGTAAAGGTGTGCATGGGTGCTCACTTAAGAAGGTGCGCAAGTGAGCATTCCTATAATTGATTATGTTTGTGTTTTTTTTTCTTTTTTTCATGTTGCCTTTGGTTGCACTAAAATAACGAAAATTTACAATATTTTGAACCAAATTAGCTTGATTAGTTATGAAATATCCTGATATTTGGTGCAACCAAACATAACATCAAATATAAACTATATACGTTTTTTTTTTTTTTTGTGTGTGTGTGTCTTTTTTCTTTATCAAATAAGGCAAACTGAAAAAAACTAATAAAATACGATTGAATTGGCTTTATGAGGCTCACTAGATAACCCCACATGCACCTCAAGCAACCACACGTGTTATTCTAAACTGTATGTGCAAAATCTTAGCCATTTATCACGAGCTGGGACCAGTGTAGATCATTTGGCTGGAAACTTGTATCTATACCGTCCTTTGTGTGGTAAAATCCCAACTATTCCCTTCCAATGCAGTATATTGGGAGGGCAAAAAATGTCAGAAGCTATTCACCAAGTAGGGATCAAGCTAGTTTAGTATAGCCCTTTTTTTAACGGCAATCCATGCATACGATCAAATGAATGTACGGTCCAGGTACAATCTATTTAGAAATATATATTTTTTAAGGGACACGTGATGCCCTTTCCACCGCACATCACTGCACAGCACACACTAGCTGTTATTAATGTCTTGGCGTGTTTGGCCACTCCCATGTGCCCCCGGCAATTCAAGCTGCAGACGTTCTTGGGTCTGCTAACGGCTAACCATGCCCCCATGCCCACATGCAAGCACATTTACCAATATGGTGCACGTGTAAAAATTCGAGAATTTCATGAGGTGGGCCACACCTTTTAGTTAGATATCAGGATGTTTAACCCATCGAGAGGGGCCCACTGCACAAAACCAGCATTCGCTAAAGCTGGGCGTCGAGTTGAGTTGGACTGAGTTAGGGCTGACTCAACTCGATTTGGTTTTGAAACAAGCATGATCTGAATTCAACCTGACTCGATACCGAGTCCAGCATGCCTGATCCGATTCGAGTTTGGATTTGGCTCGGACTAATCCGTACCGAGTCCGACCCGATCACAAGTACCAAGTTAGGTCAAGTCGGCACCGAGTCGATTTGGGTGAAGTGAATATCTACAAACTGAAATCACAACTCAAAACCTAGATTCACTTGATAGAATTGCCGCCTCTCCATCAGCTACAAGGCATCTCAGATCTAAAGTGTCAGATGTGAGTTTATATATATATACATACACAAACACCTTTGCACACGTGTCATTGGCGTCTAATCTAAATGGTCCATGTGATGCAGAATCCCATAAAATCCCAAGGAACAAATTTTCACCATGATCTAAAATTTTGGTGGGCCATAGTAAACAGAAATGCAAATCAAGGGAGGAAACTGTTTTCATTTTTCGTGGCCCACGAAGTTTTGGATCAAAGTAAAAATTGGGGCCAGGGGGTTTCATGAGGTGCTACTTCACATGGACTGTTTAAATTTTGGAGTCGCATAACGTATGACGAGATCTCCAAAAAGTTCACATGAGTTCCGTGCGAACTGGTGCGCGGCTTAGCATTCAGATATATACACACACATGTAGATAGAGAGAGAGAGAGAGAGAGAGAGAGAGAGAGAGGCATGCTCACCTACACACGTGCACACCATTGGACTTGTGTCATGGGCGTATAATTCGAATGGTACATGTGATGTGGCACCTCATGAAACTCCAGACCCAACTTTTACTCTGATCCAAAACTTTGGTGGGCCAGTACTAAGTTGAGTTTCAATACGAGTCGAGTTAGTACCGAGTTGGATTTCGGGTCAAGTCGAGCCAAGTTACTGGGTGACTCGAACTCGACTCGGATTGAATTCAAATTGAACAAAGTCAACTCGATTAGGAAGGACTCACCCACATAGTTCCGATTGAGTTGGATTGAACAAGTCGGATGAGTCGAGTCGTCCTGTGCCCAGCTCTAGGATTCATTCAAAACAAATTCCTTCCTAGCAGTTTATTTGTTTTGTGTACATTGGACAAGCTGTGGAGTGAAACAATCTAAACAGTGTCGTCCATCTGATGGAAAGCCTTGATCTCATACACGGTAGACACATTGTCACGTAACCAGCATTCGGCCAAAACAAATAGATTTCTAGCAGTTTATTTGTTGATACATTGGACAAGCTGTCGAGTGAAACTGCCTTTTTTTAGATTGAAGACCTAAACAGCATGGCCCACTTGATGGAAAGTCCAGATATTATAGACGGGGGATACATTGGCATATGCTTACGTGAGGATGGGCAGGTTCCCACAACAGCGTGGGATTAGCGAGCTTCCTCATTCAATAGATAAAACTTGGATACTCTCACAGATTGATGGATGATACACATATTCCTTTAAAATTATACACCTGTCATACAAGTAATCAAAATCAAAGCGTCTAAAAGTAGGTGTAACAGTTTAGATGTATTACTACCTTAAAAAATATACCATTTCTAAGTCCATGCGTTTCAAGTATCATATGCGGCCAGAGTATCAAATAACTCTCCTATTATTATTTTCACGTGCTCCCAGCTTAATGCCTCATGGTTGCTCTCCTATAAAGAGTTTAAATACATTTATTATAGTAGTAGATTAATGGGTACATTTTACCTACTCAAAATAAGTATTATTCACGCTTTTTTAGAGTGGGCCTCATCTCTCATCTCTAATAGTAGTGTGCTGTCCAATTAAATTTGATCATCTTGTGCGCTAGCCCAGCATGGCGAGGCAAGTACCCAATTCCAGTATACATTTAACATTTTTCAGACTTCGATTGTAGGCCAAGATTATATTGAGCTCCGTAAAGACTGGATGTGACCGAATTTGAATCGGTAACATGTCACTATCAAAGATGAGGCTACACAACTTGTTTGGAAACCTTTGGTAGAAAATATATGTAGCATATCTCTAATATTTGATAGGCCCACACAAAACATGTTTATAAATGTTGGATAGAATATGCATTAAAATGAGCTTATCTTTAACAATTGTCTCCTATCCAATCAAATTTTGCTATATTATCTCTTTGTAAAGTTTGTACAACATACCTAAGCATACCCAATCCGATTCCTGGCTTGTATTGCAACTCATCAATTTGGACAAAGGACATCCATAGAAGTTAATTGGCATTTAAATTAATTAATCTGGACCGTCTAAATAGTGTGGCCATTTGGATGAAGCATCACGCGAATTATGGAAGGGGGACAACAAGAAAATAACGTTGAGTTGAAAGACTATGTAACCTGATTTTCTAGCCATCTATTTGCTGGCAACAAATTGGACGCCCCGGATCACTCAATTAATGCGAATATCATTCTATCCATCCAATCACGACTTGCCCACCATCGATTGGTCTACATGAATGCCACGTGTACGGTAGATGATTTGCCACTACTAGTGTAAGAAGATTTCATTTAGGTATTCTTTCCCACCAAAATTTCACATGCGTAGATGATCCAATCCGTGCAAAAGGTGGGCGGCAGGCCCGATAATGTTAACCTGGTATGAGAATCAGGCCAATCCACTATTCGTTGGATCCGTCCATTAGTCTATTGTTTTTTATGTTGTGCTCATCTCAACCATTGAATCAGCCTAATTTTCATATAAGATGATCACCATCGCGTATCCCATCCTTTTCACGGATTGGATATCATACACGTGTGACATATCAGTGGAAAAAAAGTGTCTGTATAAGAGCTTATGATACAGCCGACCTGGATGACCCGGTCTACCCCTTCGACGTACGGACATCTCAGAGCCTGATTTAACTAAATTCAAAAAAGCAGTCAATGCCTATTTCCATACCTCTTACAGGTTAACGGAATTGATCTTTACACCCTCAATTTTCACCTTTGAAACTAAAATAATACAAAAATGTACCATTTTAATTCAAAAAACAGAAAATAAGTGTCTAAAAATCAATCAGGATGGGTATATATCTTCCTAAATAACAAAAGACAAAAATCTTCGTCAGACACAATGTCGTTAACGAATGGCATTTCCGTTATTCTCTCAAAATCAAGGTATTATTTTCCAATTCTTCCCTTATATAATACAACTACAGACCGAATGCGCTTTCGCTGTAGTAAAAAACCAAACACCCACAGCGAACTTCCACTATGGGTTTTCCTCTCTGCTATTCTGGAATTTTCTTCCCGAAACTCCTCATACATGCATTTTCTCTTCTGGGTTTCATCAGAAAACTCATCTGCTGCATCTTTCGCTATTTGGGTCTCAGCGAATTCATCGAATTGGATGTTACATGGCCCACCAATCCCACCCATCAGCATCGACACCGTTCATTTTCAGCGATGCTGATACGAGAGATCCTGCCCGTTGTTTTATACGAAGATCTACGCGGCGATTCCATGCCAGACAGCTGTGCAGTCTGTCTCTATGAGTTCGAGGGCCGAGAAGAGATCCGACGGTTGACGAACTGCCGTCACGTATTCCATCGGACGTGTTTGGACCGTTGGATGGACCTTGATCAGAAGACATGCCCATTGTGTCGGACTTCTTTTGTGCCGAAAGAGATGCAGGAGGCCTTTGATGAGCGGGTCTGGGTAGCGGATATACACGGGGAGTATCCGTATCCGTCTATGCTAGAATCGGATTCTTTAGCTTTGTAGTAGAAAGCTCAAGTGTATATACAGATTTGAGAGTGTATGTTCGTGAGTTCTAACTTCTAAAGATTTGTATTTTGGTTTTGGGTCCGTTTGGACGTTCCTCAAAATGTGATATTTTACCAACTGAAACTAAATAACTTGTGTTTTGGACAGGAGAAAGTGGGAAAATGGTACTGATGTATTTGGATATTTTGATTTTGGGTGATTATAAATTCAGACTAATTAGATTGAGTAAGGTTGATTTAAGGGTTTGGATCTTCTTTCATTGTGTGTCAGTGGTGTTTGGATAATGGACCGTTGGATTCAAGAGAAGACAAGATAACTGATGTCATGCATGTAGACATGTTGGACGGGGATTGCGTCCTACCCCGCCCGTCTCCAGCTGGGAACGGGCAGGATCTTTGAGTGAAAACCATGATGTATGGGTCTTATCCACACCGTCCATCCATTTTTTCGTATCATTTTAGTACGGGATCCCAAAATTGAGGCAGATCCAAGGCTCAAGTGGACCACACCACATGAAGCAGCGGTGATAATAATTCTCACCGTTGAAACTTTTCTAGGGCCCACCGTGATTTTTATTTTCCATCTAACCTATTCATAAAGTTACATGGACCTGGATGAAGAGAAAACAAAAATATCAGCTCCATCCAAAACTTCTGTGGCCTCCAAGAAGTTTTCAACGGCACTCATTGTGTAGTCCACATGTGTCTTGGATCTACCTTAATTTTGGGCTTATATACTGAAATGATACGAAAAAATGGATGGACGGTGTGGATAAGACCCATACATCACGATGGCTACTGAAAGCTCCTGCCCGTTCCCAGTTGGAGATGGACCGGGGGAGGGCGCAATCTCGCCATGTTGAGAGGCCAATTGCATACAACACCTGTTGCAAGGCACGTGTGCAACAAATATATCTGTAGGGCCCACTGTGATGTTTGTGTGACATCCACTCCGTCCATCAGTTGAGCCAGCTCATGTTAGGATGTGAGATCAAAAATCACGTTAATGAAAAACTCAAGTGGGACACAACACTAGGAACATCTAGGATGCGAACGGTCACCATTGGAACCTTCTTGGGTCCCACCGGAATTTCAAGCTTATACGTACTATTCCTTCATCCATATGGGACTTACCTTACTAACGGTACGGATGGCATGTAAACATCAAGGTGGCCCTAAGATGCGTTTGCATTTATGTGTGGGGCCCACTTGAGTTTTTGGACGGGCCGAATTTTTGGATTCACGTCCTCACATGAGCTGGCACGATGGCTATTTGCGATGTCGCATACATATAATATCAGGCCCAAGCCCAGCTACGAGACCCGAGCCCAGATTCGAAATCAGAAGGGCTGGTCGGAGCCTTCTACCCGAGTGATAGGCGTAGCTGGCATGCACCATATCTCTAGGGGCATTGCTCCATAGCTGTAGCCAAGCTGTCGGTTAATCCTGACCGACCATCCATTGTTCGCAAAGTAATTAGACAATCCTAACCGTTGGGTTGGAAAATATTCAGCAACCGTTCATTTTCTTTCTGACATGATCTTCTAATGGAGTGGTTAGGTTTGTGACATGAGTTTGATTTTGATGGTGTGGCCCATCCAAGGTAGACTACCAAAAGCAAGTCACAGATTTGCGAAAGAAAGTGACAGTCTAAGATAGTGGACCACCTTTTTATATTATTGTTATTATTATTATTTTGGTACGGTAAGATAGTGGACTTTTCTACATTTTTTGGTTCATGCCCTAGAATGGGGTTAAAAAAAGATAGTAACACATATTTCACTCCTATTCTTCCCTTTGTTATTATAATCGAGAGTGGAAACATCGACTAAGGTATTGCACCGGACGTGGCTGTAATTCATTGGCATGCAAATGCTGTCAGTTAAGGTTAAGCATGTACGGAACTTATAAATATTGATGGTCCAGTTCTAATATAAAATTATAATGACTATGGATTACCATATTTATTTCTTATTACATTTGCATTTAATCATAGAATGTTTAAACAATTAATATATAATTGTAATGACAGTGATTTTATATTTACTGATGTAGTTCTCAATCCAATCAGGCACTTAATAGTTCCGGACAATTCGGTGTTATTCCCATTAGCGTAGTTCATTTGAGTATTTTGTGGGGCTGGTATTGTCTATGAGCCCTGAAATGATGTTGAGCAAAAAGAAGATGGATCGTAAATTGACCATAACTTTTGATCGGGTATCGTTATGGGGCGCACAACCTATCAATCTTTACTGAAACGGGCCATCCGAGGTGAACTGACCCACAAAGTGGGTCGCATCTATCCGTTTCGTCAGAAAGCACGCGCTTTCATCTCAAAAACGAATTTTTAGGAAAATTTTACTATTTTTAGTAATTCCGAATTTTTTAATATTTTTAGAATTTTAATTTTCTTTCCTTTTAGAAATAACTTTTAGTTATACTTGGATCTGCAGAAAGTTTATTTGCAATTTTTATTTTTAAACTAGGCCTTAGAAGAGTTTTATTAGAATTATGATTTTTATTAGAGTTAGAATTTTACTATTTTTGGTAATTACGAATTTTTTTTCTTTATTAATGGTGTAAGGAGACGCATTAGAGGATTATCACTTATTCATTAATCTATTCGAATTTATTTAGAATTTATTTCTATTTTCTGCTCTATTTTCTCGTGGATTCGAGAAAGTCTCTGTGAGGAGTCCAGAGAAGTTCCATGGATTCGGAATAGTTATCCTCTTGAGGAAGACGGTGCGACCTCACGTCCTCCCCATGCGTCAGATGTGTTCACTTAATTGATGGGATGGATTTTAATGTAAGATATGGTAGACAATTGATGTAGAGTGGATCGTGGATAGTTTCATGGCCAAGATGAATAAGAAAAGGATCAGTCGACGACAGAAGTGATCCAGACCGTCAAACCTTAGATCGGGCGTTTCTCGCAATCCAGTATGAGTTGTCGATCATTAAATATATGATTTTAGGGTAGGACGAGCTGCTTTAGCCACCCAACTGTGCTATGCCAGGTTGCACAAGATGGATTTGCGAAATACATTCGGATCAATGGTCGTTTCCCTATTTTAATTCTGTTTTTACTATAAATAGTAAGTTTTAGTTTGATTATAATTCTTCATCCGTTGGGCTTTATGAGTTGCGCCCAATGCGAAAAGAGCTTCGAATAATTAGGAGAACAGCTTGGCGAAGCCAAATAGGACACTTACTATTTTTGGCCGAAAATCTTGCACACTAGAGACATCACAACCGTCTATAAATAGTAAATTTACTATTTATAGTAAGATGCAAATTCTAGGAGTTTTAATTATAGTTTGTTTCTGATTTCTCTCCCATTACTTGGTATCCCTATTTAAAGGGTTGTGAACTCATTATTTTCATTAATCAATCAAATTACGAATTTTTTAGAATTTATTTCTATTCTTCTTGCTTTCTTTTCTTGTGGATTCAAGAAGTCTCTGTGAGGAGTCCAGAGAAGCTCTGTGGATTCAGAGTAGTTATTCTTGAGGAAGACCGTGATCGACCTCATCACATTCATCCCTACATCAATTGGTATTAGAGCGAGGATTCCCCTTGGGCCGATAGTAAACAACTAAGGTATGACCCAAAATTCTGTGAATGGTAATCCAGGGATTTGTTATCTTGCGGAAAGAATGAAAGCTTTCCACCTGGAGATTCAGTTGACCATACAAGGACTGTAGGTAACCCTTGACCGTCTGGCAGATGCGCTACTTCCACCTCGAGCCCTATGCGATGCTCCACCACTTATGATTGCATCATGATATAAAGCGGGTCGTGGACAATTTCATGGCCAAGATGGATCAGAAAAGGCCCGGTCGACGACAAAAGTGATCCGGACCGTTGGACCTTAGATCGGGCGTATCTCACAATCTGAAATGAGTTAGCTGATGTAAAATATATGATTTTGGGGTAGAATGAGCTATTTTAGCCAACCAACCCTGCTATGCTGGGTTGCGACGCCCGGAATTGTGAAAAACCTCTGGATCGACGGTCGTTTCCCTGTTTTAATTTCATTTTTACTATAAATAGTAAGTTTTAGTTTGATTATAACTCTTCATCCGTCGGGCTTTAGGAGTTGCGCCCAACGTGAAAAGAGCTTAGAATAATTAGGAGAACGGTTTGGTGAAGCCAAATAGGACACTTACTATTTTTGGCCGAAAATCTTGCGCACTAGTAGACATCACAATCGTCTATAAATAGTAAGTTTATTATTTATAGTAAGTCGCGATTTCTAGGAGTTTTAGTTGTAGTTTGATTCTGATTTCTTTCTCATTACTTAGTACCCCTATTTAAAGGGTTGTGAACTCGTTTTTATGGATTCATTAATCAATTTCGAATTTATTAGAATTTAATTGTATTTTCCGCTTTCTTTCCTCGTGGATTCGAGAAGTCTTTGTTAGGAGTCCAGAGAAGTTCCGTGGATTCGGAATAGTTATCCTCTTGAGAAAGATGGTGATCGACCTCACGTCCTCCCCTGTGTCACATCACCTCTCGTGGTTGCTGTACAACGTAACCCCAATTTTAGTATAACACTACTAGTAGCAAACCGTAGGACTACACCAGATGATTTAAGTTCTACTGATGATGACCTTAATGAAAGCTTTGTTCGATGACCAATCCATGGAGATAATGATTTAGATCGTTCTGAAAGAGATTATCGAGGTAAGGCTGAACTTCCTAGTTTTAATAGTTTATTACACGTAGTCCTCGATTGGCTAGTCAAAATAGAGAGATATTTTGATTGCATGAATGTGTCAGATCATAAAAAGGTAAAATTGGTATCGTTTAAATTAAAATATGGTGCTTCTGCATGGTGAGAGCAATTACAACTCTCACGTTCTCACTAGAACAAGGCGCCCATCTCATCATTGTCACGGATGAGACGCCTTCTTCAATCACAATTCCTCCCCGGTGATTACGAGTAGATATTATTCCAGCAATACCAGAATTGCTAAAAAAAATTGAACCGTTACAAATTACACTGAAGAATTCCAACAGTTGGCAACACGAAACAATATGTCAGAATCTAAGTCACAGAAGGTGACATGATTTAGATGAGGGTTACGATCGACAATTCAGGATCGAGTTCAGATGCACCCAGTCGGGACCGTGGATGAAGTGGTTTAGTTGAAAGGTAGGGTAGAAACGCAGCTCGTAAGAGCTCGAATCAACCTTATTCTTCAACTCGACCCCCCATAATGGGTCTTGCACAGGATCCAATGCTGACACAAGAAAAAGAACCAGTAGGAAACGTCTTCGACCTCCCTCAACCGCAAACCGTGATGTAAGAAGTAGCTCATCTAGGCCTCAACGTATAACACCCACAACAGCGGGCTTAAGTAGGATTCCAAATCCTTACATTCGGCTAAGGTCGAACAAGTTTTACCGTTGTGGCCAACCAGGTGTTGAGGATCAAATATTGCATATTAAACCCCAGTTATTACTTGAATTTACGAACATAATACTGTTTAACGACCCATTTTAATTGTGTTTGTGATACAAGGTGTATTTAAGGGCCTGGACTGAAAAATGGTGTTAAATGCATAGATTTAACGCTCAAACGTTACCAAGGCAAGGGATAGACCCGAGGGGACTGAGATCGAAGAATTTACATACCAAAGATCCCAGAAAATCAGGCCACTCATGTCAAACGAGCCCGAAAATCGTTCAGAATGCAAAATCACAGGGTTCCCATCATCCGTTCGGCTTGAAACTTTATATATGGCCTGAAGACCATAAATTAACCGTACACGTCAAATTTTAGCCTGGGGCCGTGTAAGTTTGCGAACGTGGTGGGCAGCCGTGGAGGTAAAGCTGTGGAGCCTAGGCCGGCACCCCTCTTCTCCGCCTTCTCATCTTCAGTTTCATCTTCCCTTTATTATTATTTTTTAGCTTTAGCATGATTATGTCAGGCTAAACCTCTTAGCTAGAGCTAAGAGGTGAAGCTTATAGCGTTATGGGACGGTTTCTACAGCTTTGATTCATTTATAGGGACTCTCTTTGATTATAGTTTGATTATATAGAATATTCATAATTTTTAATGGTTTATTGTGACTTAAATTACAATGGATCTGCGATAGCTTTGAGTATTTTCTATGCATGTATAGAGGCTATAGTTGTAGGAGCCCTGTTGTTCACCATCGTCTCATAGGCATAGTTGGATGACGGAACCCTTCCCTATGTTCATAACTCTCTCAGATTGAATATGGATTGGTTAAATTCTGTTGTTTACTTTGTCTCCTGGGCATAGTCTTGTGATGGAATCAAGTCTAATTCTCATACCTCTCATCTCTGGAAAACTAGATCAAAGGAAGTTCATAGTTAATTTTTAATGTTATATCTTCCAACTAGATGAAGATGGGACTCTAAGTCTGGTTGTGTTCTTAAATCAAGCGTAGATCTCTCTGATCTCTACAAATGGATCCTTGACACCCTAGTTTTCCTCCTTTAAATTCATTAGTTTTTAGTTAAATAATTTACCATTATTCTCTTAAATCCTTTCGATTTAGATTTCATCTTATTCTAGTTCTGGTTCTGGTTACTTTCAGAATACGTACAAGGTTCAATCCCTGTGGATTCGATCTCGGTCTTACCGAGATTATTACTACATTGCAACCCTATACTTGGGGTGTGAAGTTTTTGGCGCCGTTGTCGGGGATTGACAGTTACGTTTTTATAGGATTAGCTAGTTTTAGAATTAGGTTAAGATTAGAGTTTTTCTAGGTTTAAGTTTTTCTATTTGATTTTTAGAAACTAACCTACTTTCTAATTTTGTCAGATTTTGATATAACTTCCTAAATTGGTAATATCTTCCTAATCCCTCTATCTTGCTATTTTTAGGATTTTGATTGATTTTTTTTTTAAGAAACTAACTTACTTTCTAATTTACGTTTAGAACTTTCCTAATTTGTTTTTAGAAACTTTCTAGTTTTTTTTTTTTTTTTTTAAATTTAGAAAATTTCCTTTTAGGAATTATTTTATTTTTAGAAACTTTCTAATTTTAAGTTTAGTTTTTCTATTTTAGAAACTTTTTAATTCTAAGTCTTCTTATATATATATATATATATATATATATATATATATATATATATATATATATATATATATATATATATATATATATATAGGAAAAAGGTACTATGCGCTTTCGAGGCGATGGGACCGTCCCATGAGGTCGAGCTGCGTGGGCCCCACCGTGATGCGTTTGAAAATCTAACTCATCGATCGGATGCATCATTCCATCGTGGGCCTAGGTCTCAAAAATCAAGTCAATCTGTGACTTGTGTGGGCCACACCACATACAAAGTGGAGAGGGGCCGTGCACCATTAAAATATTCAAAATCATTTTCTGGGCCCATCGAGATGTGGTTTGCAAATCCAGCCCATCCATTATGTATGTCCCACTTGGATGAGGGTTCAGACCAAGTTTCAGCAGCATTCAAGACTCAGGTGGGCCCCACCAAGTGCTTTTATATGTTTTCGGCATGTCTTCACATGCTTTTAGATGGTATGGCCCACTAGAGTTGTTCCGTATACGGCTGATTTTTGGGATATCCCATAATTTAAAGGGGACCCATCAAATGCACGGTGTTGATGGTTGACACGCATCACGGTGGGGCCCACACAGCTCGACCTCACGGGAGCTTATCGTGAGGTCGAGTGCATACTGCATAGTACCTTTCCTAATTTGTTTTAAGAAACTTTCTAGTTTTTTTTTTTTTAGAAAATTTCCCTTTTAGGAACTATTTTATTTTTAGAAACTCTCTAATTTTAGGTTTAGTTTTCCTATTTTAAAAACTTTCTAATTCTAGGTCTTCTTTTATATATATATATATATATATATATATATATATATATATATATATATATATATATATATATATTACAACGTCGCTTCCATAACGTGCCTAAAGCGGTGGGCCCTCAAAACAGCACGGGGACCCTCAAGGACGGTTGTAAAGGTGGACGTCAAAACAGCCCTAAACGTTGGGTGGTGTGGTCCACTTGACCCTCAGACCCGTCTCACCCTTGGTTTCATGCTCTAAAATGAGCTGAAAAAACAGGTGGTCGCTGGATATAAAACAGATCATCAAGGTGGGCCGCCCCGGCTGGGGGCCCCTTGGCCAGCAGCCTGTTTAAAACACATAAATCATGGTGGGCCTTGCAGGTGAACGGCACGGTTGAAACATATACACCATGGGAGGGTGCACAGCGGGCCCCATACTGACCAATACGGCCCATCAATCCTAATGGCCCAAGGAAGATTTCAATGGCTGGCCTTCATTCACAGCATTTCATAAGGTGCTATCTAGTTGAGCTTAGGATCTGGTTGAATTTTGGGCCAGACAAAAGGATGGCCAGTGTGGATTTCTCACGGGCATCACATGGGGCCCACAGCATGGTGGACCCACTCCCAACAAAACTGAAAAAACAGTTGGACAGGGTATATTTGTACAAACATCTTCATGGACTCTGGGAACATTTCGACTACTGGACGTTGTTGTTATGGAAAATGTTTTGATTAAAAATATTTTATATAAAAAGTTATATAAAAATATATTAAAAGTTTTTGAAAAAAATTGACTTTTTGTGTTTGGAAATACTCCCATATCAAAAAGAAGAGAAGAAAATTTTCTCTTGATAAGTAGGGTGTTGAGTATTTTATTAGTTGCTTGGTGAATTAGATGAGTACCAAGACTTCGCGCTAGAACACACAGGCTCGGTGCAAGGGTATAGGTATGTGACAAAGTGTAGTCGTAGAGCTATTAATGACGCACTTTGCACTTCGTGCTAGCAAATCCACCATAATCAAAGCAGTGTAGTGGTCTAATCTAGCAAAGCTAGACTTCCTTTTCTATCTCAAATTTCTTTTTCTATCTTTTTTCCAATTTGGGAATTTTCCTTTTACCTTTATTCTACCAATAAAATTATGTTTACCAAGTTCCATGGATGATTCCTTCATACTTGTTGAAAGCATTCTAGAAGCCTTTGCCCAGCAATTCGCCAAAAGTATCAATTACTTTAAGAATGAGCAAATAATGCTGTGAGGATATCGTGCTCACACGTGCTTCAGCATGTTCTTAATATTTTTTTATTTTCAATTTCTTTCTATTTTACAATAATTATAAATCCGTAATTTGATATTATCAAATTCTCAACAATAGCGACATTGTTTATTATAAAAGCAGTGTATATGTCAACTACAAAAGTATCAACAAAGATATTTATTTGAAGAGGTTACTAGAAGAATTAAAATTCAACTAAAAAATGATGGTGATTACCATGATAGTTAGAGTGCATCATATTTAATTAAAAATTTGGTATTTCATGTTTAAATCAAAAATATTAATGTATAGTATTACTTTGTTCGTAACTTAGTGAGGGATGGACAAATCTAATTGAAAAAAAGTTACACCGCAACAAAGTAACATATATGCTAACAAAGCCGGTTGTAAGGTAGTAATTTATTTGTTGCGGGACTTCTCTTTGGATTATTATCACCAAGTGATTTTAATGTTTGGGTAAATATTATTGGAGTATTTTTTCACTATTAGGGAAAGTTAATCTTCTAACGAGAGAATGTTGTGGTGATGGAGAGGCATACTTAGTTATGTAAATATCCCCGCCATGATCTATGTTTTTTTATCCAGTCTGTCTAATTCTCCGCCTCATTTTAGGGTATGGGCCCTAAAATTAAGCAGATTCAAAACTCAAGTGGACCACACCAAAGGAAAGGAAACAGTAGTGATTGAACGCTCAGCTTTAAAACTTCTTGAAGATTACAAAAGTTTTGGATGAAGCCTATATGTGTTTTTTCTCTTCAACTAGGTCCATGTGACCTAATCAACAAGTTGGATGGCAAATAAATATTACAATAGGCTTAAGAAGTTTTTAATGGTTGGTGTTCAATCAACACTGTTTTAGCGTTGTTCTAAATCTAGATTTGGCTATGGCTCATTTCTGAGCTAATCCCCTAAAAGGAGCTGCAAAAAAGATGGACTGTGTGGATAAAACACATACATGGTGGGCCCACGAAACTTAACATTTAACCAACAAAAGGCCAAATATTCTATATTTAGGATCTTCCATCGCAGGATATTTTTAATGAGTGGGCCATCCACGATGACTTCCATTGCATTTGCGTTTTGGATCTCTGAACCATGGACCCTATTTGTAGAAATTGAAAATCCCAACTTCCACCATATGGTTTTGCAGGCTAACTTGTGAAATGTGCATTCGAATATTTTTTTACTTGGCTGAGCCTGTTTGGGAGATTGGATTTGGAACCCGTTCGGGAACCTCTATATTTGCTTCGGTTGTGTTTGGCACTTTTCGGATTCAGAATTTCTAGTAATCTAAAAGTAGTTACACATAGTATATTTATAAGGGTTTGAATTTAATTAATAAATCAACTTTAACATCACTAATTGCCAAACAGGCCCTGTAGGTTAGAGGAGCCCATGGCATCAAAAGCATACACGGGCATGCAGGAAGACATTTTTTTGAGTAGGGGAGCCGATTTCCCATAATCAAAACCATTGATTTGTTGCATCCTACCCTTTCTACTTGCATCCAATAACTAGGAGTAGAAATGCGGCAATACCTGTTGGGGGCCTTGCACAAAACCTTAGGATCTAGCCCTCCAGAACAAACCAGAATTATGGATAATAAAGCAATGAAAACAATCAATGCATCAATCACACACCACACGAGATTTTTAAGTGGAAAACCCTCAAAGAGGTAAAAACCACGGGACCTCGTCCAAATCAACAATCCATTATGAAGTAGAACGTTACAAACTTCTTCACTCACGCAGGAGTGGATAAACAATAAGAGAAATAGAGAAAACGGAGAGATCTAACCGATTACGAGGACATAGAAGCGCTGGGATATAGATTGCACAGTAGATAATCTCCACGAGCAGAACCTCCCTTCTATAAGCTTCCTCTCTCTCTTCCTCCCTCTCTCTCACCTTTGATAGCCCTAAACCCTTTAGCAAATCCCTTGTAAAGCTTTAGGAAACCCTCTTGCATTCTTGTCATGTCTAGAAAACCCTAGGCAACTCCTTTTATAGTTGAGGAAACTTCCCTTTCACATCCCGGTTGCGAAAGGACTCAAATCCGCAGTTTCGCGCAAAATTGCGGAACAAACTGCGTAACCTTCGACTAGTCGAAGCCTATCCACGACCGGTTGAAGCCCACCTTCGACTGGTCTTGGAATTCCAGGACTGGTCTTAGCCTCTGAGAAAAACAGCATGAACTCGCGGGACTTTGAGTTGTGCCAGGACTCGAACCCACGACCGGTCGAGCGCCTCCCACGACCGGTCGAGCGGGGCTCAGGACCGGTCGAAGACGGGGAAAAAAATCCCATCAATACCCACATTCAACTAAGGGAAGTCTCCAAACTCGATCGAAGAATTCTTTGTACATGGTTCATCCAACGTAGGATAATCCAGAATAATGGTCCACCATCATGTGTGTGACATCCGCTCGGTCTATCATCTGCGGCAGCTCATTTGTATTAGGCTAATATTTTTGTCTTCAGTACATCCCATTGAGAATTACCTTATGAATGGTAAGGATAACATATAAATGTTAAGTGAACCTTAGAAAAGTTTCAACAGTAGGCATTTTCCTTTGGTGTGGTGCGGCCCACTATAGTGTTGAATCTTTTTTATTTTTGGGCTCCTGTCCTAACATGAGCCGAAAAAGACCGATGGCCAAGGTGGATTTCTTGTAAACATCATTGGGACTCACTTATCTTGCTGTGCTGGTCGCAGGCAATCTGCGTCCCTTGCTGGTCCTCATTTATGCGTGAACCAGCAATCTGGGTGCGTCCCTGACCGTAGGGCCACCTTGATGCATGCATTGTATATCCACGCCGTTCCTCTGTTTTGTGAGTTTATTTTAAGGCCTAGTGTCAGGAACTATGATACAACTTTCAGGTGTACCACACCAGAGGAAATAATGGTTGTTGAACACCCACCATTAAAATCTTTCTAAAGTCCACAGTAATGTTTGTTGACCATCCAACCTGTTGATAAGGTCAATTATCAGGTTGATTCAAAACTCTCGTGGCCCACAAAAGCCTTTAATGGTCATTGGTCAGTAAACACTATTTCCTGTGGTGTGGTCCATCTAAATTTTTTTATCTTCTTTATTTTTGGGACAAGGCTGTAAAATAAACTCGCAAAGCATATCGAGGGTGTAGATAGGCCGCACTCACATCGTTGGTTCCGAGCTCGCAGCCAAGTCGCGCTACTTCTGCCTCACCCAATGATGCGGATTTTCATCAACGGTTCGCATCCATCCCGAGTAAGAAAAAACAAAAAACAAAACTATGCGGGGCCCACAATGATGTGTGCATAACATTGGCTCAGTACATGATTTGCAGCAGCTCATTTTAAGAAGGGAGTCTAAAAATATGGCTGATACAAGATTCAAGTGGCCCCACCACAGGAAAATGTAGTAGGAGAACGTCTACCGTTGGAAACTTTGTCCCGGTGGTAGTCACTTTAAGAGCCGGTAGGATCGAACATAGACGTTACGGTGGGTCTCATGAAGGTTTCAATAGTGACTGTCTTCGTTAGCATTATTCCCTGCGGTGTGGCCCACTTGAGTTTACAACTTGGAATCAGATTAGGGCCTGTTTAGATTCGCATACTAGGGTGTATTGTATTGTATGGGGATACTGTATAAGTTTGATGATATTCAGAATACATCCAACTCAACATACCATTAACCCCGGATCCTCCTAAATGGGTGGGAAACCTGATTGTGGGGCCTATTGTGATGAATTTCGCTTCATCTGCATTGAAAGATCATTTTAGGATATGATCCAAAAAATGAAGTAGATCAAAATCACATATGGATCATAGTGCAGGAAAAGTGGTGATTGGCAGTAAAAAAAACTTCTTGTGAGCCACAAAAGCTCATTTGTGTACCTCTGCATCTTAGGTGTTTCACCTTATCAATAGCTTGGATGGAAAATAAACATTCGGGTGGAATTCATGAAGTTTTTAACGGTGAGTATTCAATAACTGACTGTTTCGTGTGGCCTGGTCCACTTAAGATTTGAATCAGCTTCATTTTTGGCATTATCCCTAAAATGAGGTTTCAAAATGGTTGGACGGTATGGTTTAAGGAACACATCACTGTGAGCTCCACAGTCAGGGTTCCACCCATGTTGGTGTATCCGGGGTCTCACCAAATCCGCTTCCTTTGGACTCTGCCTGATTTTTCGCATAACGTCTAAAAATGAGCGGCTACAATAATGTTCCGAGTGGTGTCACACGCATCGCAGTGGGCCCCACTTTTATGGGAGATTCGCGTACCATGGCAATCTAGATCATCTATCCAGTAGGCCCATCCTGATGGGCCATGTGGTCAACAAATCCAAATATTCGTACATGTGTAGCACTATTACGGTAATCTTATCCAATTTAGATTACCTACATAAGTAAGTTCATTTTAGTAATTGTCATCCAAACTCGTGTATATTTTAAATCCTTCAATATCTTCCAATCCCATCTCTTCCCGCTGAAAAATGGAGAGCAATCGCCGGACAACGAAATCAGTAGTCTATCTTTCTCCTTGCCTCCAACGAAGCTGAAGCAGTGCTCCCGCGATCTCCCGCACCTCCACAACTGAAACCCATCTTTTATCTTCCAATTCGCCCAGAAATCCCATCAATAGTTCCAAATCAACGTCCAAAACCCATCCAAAAGCCAAAGACACGAGAATCGCAATCCCAAAATCCAAGAACCTATCAAGAGCAGAAAACCTCTAGACAATGGCGAGAATCTCGCTCGAATCTTCCACCATCGCCAGAACTCCGATGCCGGCGAGCCAGTGAAGCTGAAGAAGATGAGACCTATGGCTGGATCTCCTTCCGCGTGGGCGCTCTCTCCAGGCTGGTCTCCAGCACCGGCGCCGAAGTCCTCTGAGAAGCATAGGATCACCCTGAATTTTTCGACAACTCACGAAGAGAGTAGAAAAAATAAAGCAGGAATTTTTTTATTAACTTCAATGAATTAAAAGAACTACAAGGGGTGCTTATTTATAAGGAAAATTCTATACTGCAAAACTTCGCACTGTACATACTATGACAACCTATTACTAGGCGATGAAGTAAACTAAAATAAAAACTAAACATAGAAATCTAAAGCGTCCACAATGTTCTAAATAATAACAATAAGCAAAATCTAAAATATAAAATCAATCCGACTAGTGGGCCCCCGATCATAAGATCCCATGATGGGCTTTTCTTGACAATTGGACCCACTTTTTGAACAAAAACTTGTCTTCTAACTAGGAGGCCCTCCCTGGACGTCGTCATCGAGTTAGATCGATGGTGGGGTCCTCCTTTTACGTATGTACGTGCGTATGCGTGGTGGTGTGCGAGGATGCGTGTGCATGATGTCCTTATCACTTTGTGTGGCATGAGGCCCACCCCACCATTTATGTGGCATCTAATTAACCTATCCAATAGGATTGCTCTATCAAAATTGGGGTTTTCATCTTTTGATGATTTTTCAATTGAGTTATTTTTTCTTTTTGATTTGGATGTAGAGATTTCCAGTAAAATCTTTTTTTTATTTGATTTGGTGTTTTAATATTGATTTTGATCATCTTCTTCTTATTGTTTTTTAAATATAGCTAACATATGCTTATTTGAATTGTTTATCTGCCATTTTTGCAGGATTAAGAAACACATCATTTGCAGGTTAGTTCTCATTACACAAATTGTGTATGCAAGGCAGTAAATTTTGTTAACTTGATATATGAAACTCGATTGCAGTTTATCTTTCAAAAATAGAAGCCAAAAGACTTCCCAAGGTGACCCATGCGATGTTTATTTCTAACAGCCAAAAGACCTCAAGTAGCCCAAAGGCCTAATGACTAGGCACATCCAAGCCTACCAGTCTTGTAATATTTTGAACCTTGGTCGCCTCTAAATACGTTATCAAAACCGTTGATCTGATGGGCCTCAAATGGGTTTGCTGTATGAACTTCTATATTAAACAATTGCTGAACATTGTAGTATTTACTGATCTGGTTTTTGGGATTTTCTTCTTTCCTACTCAAAGTAGAAATGTTTATATAATGATTATCAGCTATTCATACAGCAAACACGCTGTGAGTGAAATCTGGATTGAACTAAATTCTAAACAAAATGAATTGTAATTTTCACTAATTTCTTTAAAACTATAATTTGATTTTGGGTTTTCAGGGATATGTACTTCTCATAATCCAAGCACATAAAAAGAGCCTGCGGCCGGCATTGCCATGTAAGAAGTCGTCCTGTGTGAAAGGTGGCCAAGTTCTATTGTTTTGCAGTGGAATCTTCTTAATGGCGTTGGGAGTGGGTGGGATTCGAGGGGCACTTCCAGTTTTAGGTGCAGATTAGTTTAACCAGAAGGATTCCAAGGAGCTTTTTTTTTTTTCTCGATAGCAGGCACATTTTTTAAAGAAAGCTCAAGGTCTGTCTTCTCTCTCCGAAAGGTTCTCTAATGGGCAGGTGAATTTGAATTTCCTTGGAGTTTTATTCTCTCTGTCATTTTAGGGCAGGCGATTTTGATTTGTGCAAAATGCGGTTATTGAAAGTGTCTTTCATGCAAGCAATGGATAATCTAGTGGAAATTATTTGCATCGATTTAGAGGTGGTTTGGCAGCTTGGATTTTGACAATTTTGGTGCTTTTAAAGGAAACAAATATTCGCATACTTCCCCTTTTGCAAGAATAATGGAGGGTGGTTATGCTCAGCGGCTTCTACAAGTAAAGTTGTTTTCTTGTATTTCTTTATACTTCACCGTTTAGCATATAGATTGTGGAACCACAATATGTTTACTTAGTAGCAACCATGTCTGAACAAATGTATTATTATTATCATATCTGTTATTATTATTATCATTATTATTTGTTTCTCTATTGCTTTCTCATAATTCAATGCTTCAGATTCAGCATATCCTATAATGTCAAATGTTAAAATGTCTCTTCATCCACATTAACTTTCTCTTCTTTAACAATCCTACAACACATTCACATAATTTTTATATGTACTTTGTAATTGTGGGTGCTATATTCGTATCCATGGCCATGATATGTTATTAGTGTTATGTCAAGCAACCTTGGGGGCTATGAAGGTTCTGCTTGTTGTAGGTGTAAATGTGGAAAAGGATGAATTTTGTGTTGTACATTTGACTTAATTACAAATTTAAATTCATGTTTTCAGCTAGAAAAAGGTGTAGATGGGCTATTTGATAGTTTTGCTAGATTGGAATCACGTGTCTCTAGCGTGGGACTGACGATGCAGAAAAACTGAATTCTTCTACTTGTGGCAAGCAGAGGATCCAGATTCATGTTAACCCTTGTCTTTTGTTGTTCTGTTTTTAAGACAAAGATTACCAGATTTTGTACTAAGACACTGTTTTTGTCATCTAAAAAACATAATTTCTTATCATTGATTTATGTTCTCTTATTTAGTAATTTTCAGGTAACAAGTTTTAGAAATTCCAATCTTAGTTCTACAAAATGGTTGTACATCTCGTTTGAATGATCAATAAAGTTACGAGTGGCATGCTTGCACTTTTCTGGGAAAAAAAGTATTGTATTTTTTGTGAGCATGGTATTTTTTTTTTTTTTTTTTTTTTTTTTTTTTTTTGTTGACTCCTGCTGATAACACTGTATTTACTATTTGCATAGGAAAAGGGCTCAGATGAAATTGTCTTCAAGGTGATGGGAAGAGCTATAAATAAAATTGTTATGATCGTGGAGCTGATTAAGGTGGAGTATCTTATATCAATATTCCATGTTTCCTTCTTCTTCTTTTTTTTTTTTTGGTTTTTAGTAGTTCAGTTCCAAGTAGTAAAGATGGGAAGGACCACCTGTATTCATTATCAACTCATGTTGCTGGCTGCATTCTCATTCCTTTTATGCAGAGAAGGATTGTTGGTCTTCATCAGAATACATCAGTTGAATCAACTGACAAAACTGTTTCCTATCACTTCTTATGTTGTTAGTCTCCCGATATATTGTTACACATACAATTTGTTATTGGCAGAGTCTCATGTCTTATCTAATGGCATAATACACACTAATAATTAGCAATTTGCATTGATTAGTTGGTGCCAGGTGTCACAGAGTTCGTGATAGCAGAACTGCTTTATTTGCAATGGATGGGATCCAAGCCAGCCAATTTATCTTTACATCAATTCAACTGGAACAACTCATGATGATAGTGAAACAGTATGTTGGTATTCATTTCCAACTTGGTTTAGTCTTAGACTCAGCTGGACAAGGTTATAGGTGCTTCAAATTTAGGTTTTCGAATCTCTACTATTCCAATTTTCAGAGCAACTGTTGAATTTGTTCAATGCAAACCTGGATCTAGTGGTTGAATATTGCATCAATTGAAAGCATCTTTATGCCAAATTATGTGACCTAGAATATAACTTCCATCCAATCATGTGCATGTGACTTCCCTTCTGCATTTTTTTAAAAACTTTCAATCAATGATTACTATAATGCCTCTTATACAAATCCTATACATGTGTTTCCTATTCCTTCTTTCCTTTCTTACCATTTGTATCTTATGATTTTTGTTTAATGCAATCATCATTTATATTCATAGGTTTGTATATAGCTATCATGACACAAACAACCTCATTATCTTTTGCAACTTCATGGGGGTTAAGAATCAAAACTTTAATTTATGACTGACCGAAGCAAAGGAGAATTTTGGTCTTTAGATTTATGACTGACCGAAGAAAACTTTAATTCATTGGTCTTTAGATTTATGACTAACCGAAGTAGAGTATTTGCACTTTTTAGTCCAAAAATGGAAATGGGTGTGGTGTTTGTAAATCAAAAGGATGGGTGTAAATAGTTGATCCCTTTCTTCAGAGGGTTATTTGTGGAACAGAAAGGAAAAAAGGAAAGAAAAAAGAATACCAAGTTGAGTTCTATGATTGCCCATGTCTACCATTTTTGTTTTTGGGTGAATTTAGATATCGTATTTTATTTATGTATTTTGTTACATAGGACATGATGGAGCAGGAATTCTAACAGGTTCGCTTGCAGGATTGTCCATTTTAGCTTTAGTAGTCTTACCCAAATGGTCCACATTTTCTCTTCGAAGTGTAGAGGGGTTTTATTTATTCTAAAAATTCTTTTTTTTTTTTCAATTTTCATCATAGATAGAATTTTGTTAGTTCCTACTATTTTAATCATGATGATTATGCTTGAAAATTGAATTATTTGGAGTTCCAATGTTGCGACCAGGTTGGAAATTTTAATTGGGCTTTTCAGTTGAAATACTCTTCTGATTTTGGAAAGTAGAACTGGGAGAAGGAGCCGACAAATTGATCTATCTGCAATTTGCATTTTCAAAAAACGTATTTTATGTCTTTGGTTTGACATGAGTTGATTGTGCCAGGATTTGATATGCAGAACTCTTTCTATAGATGTTTCGATTCAGTATATGGCATTCATATGCCATTACCTTTTATTTATTTATTTTTTGCCTTAAAAAAATAAATTGAATTGGGTTCCTTCTGTCACACTGTTTTGTTTTTGTTTTTGCTTTTGTTGTTCCCCCCTAAATTCATGTGGGGTGCTTATGGGTTTATTTCTCTCGTAGTTTTTTTTTTCCCTTCTTTTTAATGTTGTTCTTGTTGTTGATATTTTTCTCTTGGGTGTCTTGTTCTTTTATGTGTGATGCTTCCAATGATACATTTTTATTTTCCTGTGGGTTGCTCCCATTTCTATTTTATTTTCATTGCTTTCTATTTTGCTTATAATAAGGCTATTTGGTTTTATTTATATCAGGCATAGGTGGACTGGTAGATATGAAGCTCATCTATGGGACAACAGTTGCAAGAAGGAAGGTCAGACTAGAAAAAGAAGGCAAGGTTAGTAAAACAATAGGAGGATAACCATTTTCAGCATTGTTGGTTTTTCCCTTTCGCTTTCCTCTTCTTTTTTTTTTTTTTTTTTTTTGTTTTTTGGTTGAGTTTTTTGAATTGTTGGCCTAACTGCTAAGATATGTGGTTTGTCTGGTTGTTTGCATGTGCGATTGCAATCCAATCGAATGCCTAGTGGTTTATTTGGGTGAACCTTTTCTTTCATTCCTTCAAGTTTTTGAAATTTTCTTTAATCATCCAATACAACATCATGTTTATTTATTGAATCTTTTATCCACATCACTGCAGTGGATCATGGCGAACCTAATGAAGCCTCAGGATATGTAGGCCAAGCTGGTGGAAGAGATAGATCGGGTTGTGGGGGATGGACGAGAAGACATTGAAGAGGAGGATTTGCAACGAATGTCATATCCGAAGGCAGTGATCATTCGAGAAAAGACTAAGGAATCGTTGGATTATAGAAGCCTAGAAATGAAATGTTGAATTGAAATTGGAAATTGAAATTGAAATTGAAATGTGTACTAGAAAAGAAGGAAAGATTATTATGTGTGTGAATCATTCTATTGTCGTTTTCTTTTATTTGTGTAATTATTTAGCATATAATACAAGTAGATTACATACCTCACTCTCTCTCTCGTACAATAAACAATGGGGTTTAAAATTGTTATTAAAATTGTCCTAAAATCTGACCGTTGGCAACATTAATAGGCGTTCAAAAACGTTTCTAAAATTGTGCCTGAAATATGACCATTGGCACCAGAACGGTTTGAAACCGTTCTTAAAATTCTGTTTTTAAAAATTGAAACAGTACCCAAAACGGTTTTGAATTGTTCCTTTTTCTGCGATGCCTCATTTAGGAACGGTTTGAAACCGTTCCTGAAGCATTTAGGAACAGTTTTAAACCATTCCTAAATGACAATTTTGGTGTAGTGCAACTATCAGCGAAAATCATAAACCCGTATGGAAATGTGTTCTTTTGATACAGGAGTGTACATGTAGGTTAGTGGTTAGCCTAAGAGAAATCATTTTAAATGTTTGAGGTAAACCTAATTTAAAACATCCGATAATAAATATATTGGTACACTCAAGAAGAGTATGTCCAACAGAAGTAGAGTAGGTGAGTAGCTGAACCACTTATATATTTATGTTTGTGATTGTTATTTGAATACATTTTTATTCATGGTTATGAATTTGATTGATTCAATAATTTAAATGTTTGAATGAATTGAATACTGAGCATCTAATTGACCTCACACACACACACACACACACACACACATATAAGAGTAGTATCTTATTTTATAAGCTAGTTGTTTACATTGTTGTCTTTTATAGTTTATATGATTGTACTCATTTGGCTTGAAAAGTTCCAATGTTATTTATCTTATTAATTTAAAATTTTAATTAATTTTTAATTAATAAATTTGCAAGAGATCTTATTCACCATTTCTTTAGGACATAGTTATAATTTTAAGCTCCATTAAACTTCCGCATGTACACAATTCACACAATTTTACTGCTCACATCCAAAGTTGGGCCCACGTGATAGATTGTAGTTGTTAAGGGTGGACAAAATCGAAGGATAAATACTCATGTGAATGTTAGAAACCAACATAATATTTCACTTTTTGGTTGACCAAACAGTAATGATTAGAAACCAGGATAAGCTGACTTACGTAAAGTAACTTAGGATCTAAACGCTGCCCTATGTGTCGCGGAAATAGATAGGCTACTCCCCTAGCCCTCAGCTCGGTGGCTAATGGTCGGTGCTATGTGGGCCCCACCATGATGTATGTGTTTCATCCATTTTGTTCATCCATTTTTACATATCATTTTAGTGCTTGATCCTAAAAAATGAGAGGGCTATAAATATCAGGTAGACCACACCACAAGAAAATAAATAGTGATTGGATATCCACCATTAAAATCCTCCTAAGGCCCACTATACTGTTTATTTGACTTCTAATCTGTTGAGTAGGTCATATAGACCCAGATTAATGGGGAAAAAAAAAATAAAGATCAGCTTGATCCAAAACCTTTATTGCCCCCAAAGAGTTTTTAATGGTCGACGTTCATTCAACACTGTTTCCTATAATGTGGTCCACTTGAGATATATGGACGGCATGGATGAAACACATACATCATGGTGGGGCCCACAGAGCATAGACCATTAGCCATCGGGCTAGTGGCAGGGGGAGTAGCCAATACGTTTCCAGGTGTCACACCTAATGGACGGTGTGGATCTCATGAACACGAAGGCCCTTGTTCGTAGGTATTTTTGGAATCCTCGGGCGGAACTGAAGAAAGGAAATGGTGCCATCTTCTCTACCCTGACTAGAGCTGTACACGAGCAAAGTTAGCTCGGTTACTCACTCGACTCGACTCGGAAATACTCGACTCGACTCAAAATGAGTTTGAGCCGAGCACGAGCTGAATTTTGGTACTCGAAATGAGTTCGAGCCGAGCACGAGCTGAATTTTGGTACTTGAAATGAGTTGGAGCCGAGCACGAGCTTAACCTTGCTCGGCTCGGCTCGACTCGAATATTATTCGGAATCGACTCGACTTGTACTCGACTTAGTATAGTGACCAGGGGTTTCAATGGTTCTGGTCATTATTACCTCTGATTCCTGCAGTGTGGTCCACTTAAGCCTTGAATCTGCCTAATTTTTAAGTTGGTGCTCTAAAATGATATGAGAAATTGGATGAACGGCATGGATAAAATCCATACATTAAGGTGAGCTCATAGACACTTTTCCTGGACTGAGTCTGTCCGTGCAGTGACTGGATGCAAAGGAAAAGAATGTCCGTGCAGTGACCGGATGCAAAGGAAAAGAAAGAAAGAAAGACAGGAGATTGCGATCGATGATACGTAGACACTTGGAAACTTAGAAATTGAATATATGTCACAAAAATTAGTAAATTAAATAGTAAAAAATTATAATTCCCAATTTAGATATATTATGAACTAAAAATTTATGTTATTTAAGCATCCTACAGCTAGATCGATGGACATTTATTGGACGTCAAAACTGATAAAATAAAGTGTCATATTTTAACAAAACCATGTCCACAAATCAGAGGTTATAATAGTTAATACAATACTATTTTTGGTAAAAGTGAGATAAAGCCAATGGGTAAAACAACATGTCGATTTATTTTGTATTAAATGCATACCAAGTATGCATTTTAGAGGGCTTATGTATCAAGAGTCATACACTAGCTGAGTATCATACGACAAACCTCCCCAAATTTCCCGCTTTGTATAGGACGCGTGGCGATACTCCATTGGTCAAAATAGCCATACATGGATGGCCATCGATAAACACGTTGGACGCGGGTTTCCTGTGCTAGGAACCTAGGTGGGGCCTACTGTGATGTTTGTGAGAAATCCTACCCGTCGATCCGTTTTTCGAGTTTAATTTAAGACGTTGCCAAAAACGAACGGTTTCCAAAGCACAAGTGGGCTGAAAACTTGATAATTAAATGTCTACAGTTGAAATATTTGTGGGCCACAGAAGTTTTGAATAATGCTAATATTTGTGATTTCAGTTCATCCCAGTAGGAATGAAGTTACTAACGGTATGGATGGCATGTAAACATCACTGTCGAACCTAGGTAGGTTTCAACGGTAGGAATTTTCCTAACCATATTTTCCTTTAGCATGGCCTACTTAAGATTTAGATACGGTTCATTTTTGGCATCATGTCCTAAAATGAACTCACAAAACTAATGGAAGGGGACGATTTCTCACAAACATCACAGTGGGCCCCATCTGAGTTCCCAGCGCAAGAACTTCCCGCAGGGAATCCGCGTCCAAACGCATTACGGTAGTAATCTTTCCTTCCTAAACAAAAGTCTCTGGTCTTCACTGCCAATTTTTTTCCGTTTGTCTCCGCCTCCTTCCGTACATATTTTCTCTGTGGTGGTCGCTTCATCTCCTCGATTGGGAACGGATAGGGATCTCTAAGGGCCTGTTTGGATGCCTGTAAGTTCTTTTAAGTTGTAAGTGACTTACCTTGACTTACAGGTGAAAGTTACTTACAGGTAATCTGTTTGGATGTAAGTTGTAAGTCACTTACAGGTAAGTTAGTTTTTCCGTTTGGATGACTTGTAAGTTACTTACAGATAGAAAGTTGTATATTCACATCGAGCAGAGCCTAAATTAGGGAATCGTTCTAAAATGTTATAATCATATAAAAAAAACATGGGATCAAATATGTTATTTTGTTAAGCTCATCAGGATGAATGTTTGAGATAATTATTAAACCAATCATCAAGTGGGTTATAAAAGTGGGCCCACGAATTCAAAATATCTATAATATGGAGTAATAACTCAATTTAAGCATTGGGAATAAACTTAAAAACATTAATAGAAAATCTATTAATTAAATTACATTACCAATGTCTTCTTTAACTATAGAAATTACATTTAAAACATTTCACTTGCGAATCATTCTCTCCAATCATTCATTTCTTTGAATAGGACTTATTCCAAAGTGTACATCAATGACCCGCATTAAACTGAAGAAATGCTATCTATGGTCAGCCCTGCTGCGGCCTATTCATCTGGATTGCTGAACCATGGCTCCAGTTATAGAAACAATAATCAAATGTACCGTGGATATTTGCAGTTGAACAGTTATTAATGATCAAGTGAATAATTGGGACATGGTCCATCCATAGTGGGTCCATTTGAACAATGGCCTTGGTTGCAAGGGCCATAAGAATAAATAGGATTTATGTACCAGATACATGATGAATTTATGGTTTTTTGATTCAGGCCACTGCTCCATATAAGGGAACTATGGTTGTTGGTCAATGAAAACTTACACTGTAAGCATACGTCCTATCAATCAAATCTCAATGGGCTTTTATTATGAATGGAAATGTCCCATAGTCCATGCAAACTAGAAAATCAAACCATCTGAAAATGTCAAGGAAGGTGGGCCTAAATTCCTTGATGGAAAAACTACATCATATTTTAACATGCCATTTTTTCCTCCGTGGAAAACTTAGCAACACAAGCAAGGTGGGCCTAAAATCCCTCATGGAGAAATGATTGGGCAGGGTGGATATATAACACATCATCAAGGTGGGCCCACGGCAGGGGTAGCACCCCACTACCGTGTTACTAGTAACGCAATAGTTGCTGCAATACTTATTTATTTATTTATTTAAATATTTACACTAAGTAAATTCAGTTGGCCCATTGTAAATGTATACGGTTTATCCAACCCTTCCATCCATGTTTTTTCATCTAGATGTAGACGTTGAGCAATAAAATTAAGAATATCCAAAGCTCAAGTGGACCCTACCACAGGAAACTGTAGAAATACTGATTTGGATAGTTGAAACCTTTCTAGTGCCCATAGAGATCTTTATTTGTCATCCAACATGTAACCGAAATAACAACACCTGGATGAAGGGGGGGAAAAAAAATAATTATCTTGATCCATAACTTCTGTGGCCCCCAAAAATTTTCATTGGTATACACTCAATTCACTTTATTTCCTATGTTGTGGTCCACTTGATCTTTGGATATAGCTAATTTTTAAGATCAACACTTAAAATTAAGTATTAAAATGGATGGACAGTGTGGATCAAATACATATATCATGGTGGATCCCCAAGAGTTTACGCATTACTCAGCAGGCGATCCCTTCCGTTTTCAAATGAGAAAAAAGGGTGTAGATGAAACCGGGAACGGATTGGCTACTTCCCCTGATACCAGCGAATGGCTGATGGTCGGTGCTAAGTGGACACAATTATGATGTATGTGTTTCATCCATGCCATCCATCTGTTTTTACAGATCATTTTACGTTGTGAATCCAAAAATGAGGTATATCCAAATCTCAAGTGGATCACATTACAGGAAACAGTGTTTAATGAGGGTGGACCATTAAAAATATTTTGGGGCCATAAAAGTTTTGGATCAAGCTGATATTTGTTTTTTCTATTCATCTGGGAATGTATGACCTAATCAACAGATTGGATGTCAAATAAACACTATAGTAAACCTTAGGAGGATTTTAATGGTTGATATACAATCACTATTGTTTTCATGTGGTGTGGTCCACCTGAGATTGATATCCCTCTCATTTTTGGGATCGGATAATAAAATGATATGTAAAAATGGATGAACGGGATGGATGAAACACATACATCATGGTGGGGCCCACAGAGCACCGACCATCAGCCACGGAGCTGGTGTCAGGGGCAATAGCCAATCCGTTTCCGATGAAACCCTACCGTTTTAGCAGGAGAAGAGACGGAAGGCGGTAACTGCAGCGAGAGATTGCAGAGACGGAGAGAGATTGCAGAGAGGGAGGGGGAGAGATTGCAGAGACGGAGAGAGACTGCAGAGAGGGAGGAGGCGAGATTGCAGAGACGGAGAGAGACTGCAGAGAGGGAGGGGGAGAGATTGCAAAGACGGAGAGAGATTGCCGTTTTCAATGGCTGGTGCATCTTCTTCATCGGCTGGAGCTTCATGGCTATAAGGGTGGTTGGTGGGTTGGTGCGTTTCTCCCTCTTCCCCTCTTTTAAAAAATCTGACCATTGAGCCTGTAAGTGACTTGCAGGGAAGTGACTTCCCACCCCCATCCCCCTGCAGTTTTTTGGTAGATTTTCCTGTAAGTGACTTACAGGTGATTTTTCTCCCCCAAACACCACCTGTAAGTCACTTCCCACTTACCCAACTTACAGGCATCCAAACAGGCCCTAAAGGAGGTTTTTCTTTTTCCCTCTTCCTCTTCCTCTTTCTCCCAAAATCTGCATTTTGATTTCCGAAAAAGGCTCGAAGACTCGAACTCGGACGAGCCGAGCACGAGCTGCTGTTTCGAGCTCGAAGGCCGAGCCGAGCATGAGCTGGGACTCAAGCAGTCCGAGCCGAGCATGAGCTGGGCAATACTCGGCTCGGCTCGACTCGTGTACACCTCTAACCCTGACTGCTTTTCTTTTCCACATCTTCCGTCTTATTTCGCAATTTTCTCGTGGAAAGCCTTTCCTTTCGAATTTCAGTTCACGGTTCATTGAGCTTCTCTTTCTCTCTCCTTTGCTAGCTCGAGAGAGTACTGAAATGGAGTCCACCTCAGAGACTAATACTGAATCAGCTTCATCTCCCGTGATACCACCAAATCAAGAGGAGAAGCCTCAAATAGAGCCGTTGAGGCTGCCAACGGTCGAAGAAATCCGTGGCCAAGACATCTGGAACAACTGCGCTGTTCGCAGTGCTGTCAGCGGTATCATGGGTGTGTCTCTCTTCTCTCTCTTAAAAAGATTCTATTTTGGGTTTGTTTCTTCTTAAACAGAAATTGGGTCTTTCTTGGATTGTTTTGTTTGTGGGTTTCTCATTTCATTGCATATATTTGCCAATCTTTTGTTCCAGATTATGGGTTTTTGATGGTCTTTTACTTTGCAAGAATCTTTAGGAGGTGGGCATTTTCATTGACCGTAGTCAGAGATAAATGCATATGCATTCTCTAGATTGTTAGGAAATGTCATTTGATGTGTTCAAGAACTCACACTGCATTCGTAGATTTTCGAGAAAAATGGAAAATTGAATAAGGAATTTTAGTAATGGCCACTCTCTTTAGAATGACTTCAAACACAAAAGAAAGGCACCTACACTTCTCATTGGGAGCGGCATTTGTTAATTGGTTCCTGTGATGGTTTCATTTGGTTAGTGATACAAGGAGGAATACTGAAATAAGTGAACAAACATGAACCCTTGAATACAAGGACTACCTCACATTCATGCACCCTCTTCGTCTTATCATTTTCACCAATAGCATCTCACTCGAACCCTCTTGCTGAACACTGCTTCAGAGCATCTTGAGATCATCACCACCAACCCCCTACACGACCATCATAGTCATCTTTGCCGTTGTCTCGTCAATTTGGTATTGACTTCTAAATAGTAGATTGGAAAAGAGTTTTGTGGTCAGTTGCCTAGCAGGCACAGACTTGACCTCCTTTGATTCAGGAACCAGCCATGATGGAGCTCACATTGACACCACTCACATGCCAAACTGGTCTAACCACTGTGGATGACTAGCTGGGGGTGCAACTTGGGTGGGTTGGGTTCAGGATCATCTCTAGTCCGACCTGACCTCAAGAGGACCCAACCCGCAACAGGACCCGACCAGAATTCCAACCCGAGGTGCCCAACCTGAACCTAGCCCGAATTCTTCTATACTCAACCCTAAACCAACCCAATCCAACCTAACCCAAATACATATGAGAATTCCCAACCTGACCCAATGTTCGAACTATCGGTGTCGCGTTATGTATCACACCCTTGGGATACAGAAACGTATCGGTTATTGCATGGGATATATCGGTTTTATCGCATAATGTGTTGCTATTGTTGGAAACATGGGGAAACATTGGAAATTGGCCGAATTTTTCAACAAAATTTCAGTGATTGTTAAAAAAGACATCAATACACACTTACAAATCAAAACATTACAAAAAACAAGTGCACATAATAGGTTTTCTTTATATGAGGTCGTAATCTATGCGTTGTCTAAATGAATTGATGTAAGTATATTCAAAGTCTATTCAAATAATTTATAAATGTAAGAAGACGTGTGGAAACACAAGCAATACATTCAAAAACAATAGAAGAATCACGAGATTAGGTTACATACATATTTGATTTTGATTTTTTTTTTTTTTTTTGTTTCAATTTTCGGCAACTCGATCTTTCTCCTCCAAATCTTGAAATCAAAGTTCCCAATCCATGATTTTTCATGCCATGCAAAACATGAAAAATCATAGATTTGTAACAATTTGACATTGATTTAACATGATTTATATATAAAAAAAGGATAAAAAATTAAAAAAATGCTCATCAGATCGAACATGTGTGATATATCCCACTAGTATGTTTCATATCGTGCAGGTGGGATACAAGATATATCGTGGGATATATTGGCTGATATCGTCGATATTTAAAACACTGACTTGACCTGAATTTGCTCAACCTGAACCCAATCTGATTTCATATTGTGTAGGAGTTTTCCAACCCGAGCGGGCCATACCTAACCTGAACTCGGATTGGGTTCGGGTACGGGCTCGAACCCAAGTTGCAGCCCTACCTTTAGCCCAACTATTACATGCCCAACCTAATGGGCAAGTGAGCAAAGAGTGCCATGCAAACTGCTGAGAATGAAGCATCTCAAAACCATTTTCAAATGGGAAATTAATGAAAGCTTTATGATCAGTAGCCACTGGAGAACAACCTTCTTCTTTTACCTAGGTTCTATAATTGGACATAGTAGAGGCATACATTGACGACAAGTTCCTACTCACCACTAACCTTCAACCGGACTAATACACCTAACACGCCAAAAGGGCAAGGATGCAGAGGAGGTCATGGAGGGAGTTTCCAAACATACCACTGAGAATGATTCACACACACACACATGTAGTTCCCTCATATTATGTGATAAAAATGGTAACCCAAGCTGGCACTAACATAGAATCAAATGTGGAATGGTCATGCTCAAGTACTTAACATAAATAATATGATAATGGACAACCGACCGGTGCACCAAAAGCTCCAGAGCTGATGGGGAAGGATCGATTTATCCCTATATGCAAGTCCTCCTAGTCAAACCCAGACAATACCCCCCTGTGGCAACCCTTGCTTCGCATAGGTCCTCGAATCGCACGGTCTCACAATGGGCCCCTTTTGTGGCAACCCTCGATTCGCATAGGTCCTCAAATCACGTGGTCCCACAATGGGCCCCACCTTGTGGGCCACCTCACCTCAGCGTGAAGATATGATGCATCCTTGGAATCACACTAAGATGCCCCTGCATCATCTACCCACGCCGGTGATTAGACTCGAACACTAGGCTCCCGCTCTGATACTATTTTGATAGAGGACAATTGACCAGCGCACCAAAAGCTCTAGAGTTGATGGAGAAGGACTGGTTTATCCCTATATGTAGGCCCTCCCAGGCAAACCTAGGTGAGACCTCCCCGTAGGCAACCCCTACTTCGCATGGGTCCTCGAATTGCATAGTCCCACAGTGGGTTCCACCTCATGGCCATTCTGCATTTCATAGACCCCACCTCGTGGGCCACACCACTCCAGTGTGGAGATATGGTGCATCATTGAAATCACACTAAGATTCCCCTGCATCAGAATAACATGGAGCCAATTGATACATTTTTACTTGACATGGCAGTGCTATCATGTCAACACTACACTTTAGCCTAACCATTGTGCATTACCCAAAATGTGAATTTGCTAATAATTTGACGATGATGGGATGACCTCTACCTCCATGTTACGTAAGGAGAGGAGATCTTGAGTACGCAATGCCAAACAAGCTTGCGAAGCATGAATTTTACGGCTTGTTTAAACTAAACTAGAGTAGGAAAAAAGAAGAAGAAAAAGAAATACTTATCAAATAAAACCAAAGGGAAAACAATGTTCTCTCTCTCTCTCTCTCTCTCTCTCTCTCTACAATGATGGAGTGAAAATGAAAGGAGGGCATTCATGTGGACAGGGGTTGCAGTTTGTGGACAAAATGTTCAACTCAACGAGTATCTAAAATTATGACTTGCCTAGAATAAGATTATGAAAATATATAGAATTGTTTTTTTTTTTTTTTTTTGATGACAACAGGGTGTCCTCACCCCTTTTTAAGGCAAGACTATTCCCTGCAGATGCATGCAATCACTTGCAAACCACGTGCTTTGAGTAAAGCAAGGGAAGGGGAATCAAACTCACGTCTGTGGGGAGCAAACCCATGACACTAGCCATTTGCCCAAACCCCGGCAAGTCAAATATACAGAAATGTTAGCTTGTAGGTCATCTAAACTACATACTGCCATAGCACACCATGCGGGGGTAAAAAAAAAAAAAAAAAAAAAAATCTTATTTTGGGTTCAATTCTAAATAATCAATTGTAATATGTTTGTTTTGATGGGTCTGCTAGCAGCCTAGCACCACATGTACGTTTTCACAAAACACACATGCCAACCTGGAACATTTTGTAACTTCAACCCTCATGCACTTTTAACTTCAACCCGGAATTAGGGGACTTCAAACCAAGAAATATCAGCTTAAAACCCCTATTTTCTTTCTCCCTCTTAAATTTGCACTTTTTTTTTTTTTTTACCGCCAATCTTGTACTCAATTCTTCTTTCACAATGGAAATAATTAAGAAAAAGAAGCAATCACCCCAAAAACCCAGCAAAGTAACTGAGATGGTTACTTTATTTAAACTTCCTTTCACCACAAGGCTATGGCCATGAGATGTGAGATAATGCCTTACTTGCAAGGTATCAAGTCGAGGGTGCTGACATAGAGCAGTCCAGACTTGTATGGATAGAAACAAAGTGAAAAATAGATAGGGATAGGAAGCATATAACCATGTTAAAGCCACCCAATGATTATTTCTAAGCCTACTACCATTGTCTCTCTTTGACCAACCTGGAGCCGATTTTTGTGCCAGTAAAGGAGACTGGGAACTTGCCAAGAATGATGGAATCTTTTGAGATCATAAGGGGTGCCTTTGATGTGATTTATAGTTACTCTCCACATGCATTTCTACATTTGTAATGTTGTTAGCTGCAATAGAAGTTGTTACCTCTCACCTTATGTTCAACCTTAGGCAAGCCTAGCATGTGATTCAGAGACTAATTCCTTTAGGATTCTGATTTCCTCCTCCTTGTACACACTAGAAACAAGCTTCCTAATATTCTCTGAATTTCAATTGCAAGATTCTTCTATCAAGGTGTCCCTCCTTCAAACTGACGCTTCAGATGTGTGGTCTTGCTTCTGCTTCCTAGGCTTTACAATTTCTAGCATTTTGAAAAGACGTTGCCTTGCTCCAGACTCCAGTACCAGATTCCACTTTGTGCAAGTAAGTTTTGAACCTCCTTTACCCTGTGTACTCAATCATGATGGCTTCCCTCCTTGTCGTACCCTCTTCATATATGATATTGCATAATCATCATCATCATCATCATTTTATTGGTATATTATTATTATTTTGTTTTCAATCTATACTAATGTTGTTATTGAGGGCATTCTATCCTTTGTCAAACACAACACTCTTCCCATAGTTCTTAGTTGCTGAAAAAAAAATACTACATTACCCCTAATATGATATCTCCTTCCCTTTTTGTGCCCAAAGTCAAATTCAATATTCTACCATGATTTTGATCATGTCAACCACCCTCAAAATTGCGGATGTTATCTCTCAATCTCTTGAGTTTCCCCATTGTCAAAGCTAAGGTCCATGGCCTTTTCTGTTTCAGGCCTTAGGAAGTCTTTGTAGTCATGATATCCCACCTACCTCATCTGTGAGATTTAAAATGAAACCTAGATTGAGTATTGGTGCCATATCAGCTCCAACGAGAACCCGCCTGATGAACACCTACCTATCACCACATTTAAGAGACATCCTCAACAACCCCGACATGGGGCCAGCCACTCTTGCCAACTCTCCATCCTCTTCTAAGCTGGACTGGGCTTCACCTGTGCTATGAACCTCCTTCACGTTTTCTCTTTTAGATGGACAACACATGCTCTTTTTGCCCTCTACAATCGAAACTTAACTAGCATTCAATAAACCATCAGGATGATAGAAGTGGCATTGGAGTCTCTATTTTCTATCCACATCTTAATTTGGGACCAAATGCTTTCTGCCTTTAACCCAACCTTAGATTTCATCCCCGTCCCCTCCCCCCGCATTGAGACAGGTATTTAGGGAGGCAAACTTGATTACTTCTATCGCCATCATAATCTGTGACCAGATGCCTTCCACCTTAAATGCCATCTTTAAGCCTACAATTGAATGAAAACAAGAGCCACTGCTCTAAAGTTTTCTTTCACCCATTCACGAGTGTTATTCCATATGGTAGAACCCAAACTCCCTTGAGATCATGTTCTACATTTGTACTTACTGAGCCAAGCTTCTCAATGATCCTTTAAGTATCTCAGTACCCTACTTTAACACTCTCAAGGCATCAAACACAAACGACAAAAGAATCGCACCCTATTTTCCACCAAAAATTCTTTAGAGAAAAAAGACCCTGCCATGCTTTTCTCCCACCCACCAACTGGTATTGTTTTTGCCACCACCATTACCTTTTTCCTTGATTGTCTTCCACCCAGCCATTAATTCCTGGGGTCAATTAGGCGTAGACTCCCAGAAACATTTTTGAGAGACATGCGAGCGGCTTCAAGCACCCATCCTCAAAGTCCCATTTTGAGTGGTAACCCACTTGGTTAGCACCTCTATTCTTAGGGCTTGTTTGTTAACGCTGATTTATTTCACTTAACGTGGAATTGGGAAAATATTCCGTGTTTAGTGGTGTTTGTTAATGTGTTGTTAACGCGGAAGAAGGAAAGCGCTAAGTGGTTTTTCACTGAATTTTTTCCACGATAGGAGTCTGGCTTAATGGTGAACGCGGAATGCGCTCAGTGAATTTTTTATTAAACAAGAATTTTTATTTCCAAAATTACCCCTTTTCTAGTTACTATGGAAAATTTTTTCTCTTAGAATTGTTTGTGCAGTACAAAACCAATTTTTAACATGTAAAACTTCTTTATGCCCCACCATGATTTATGTGTTTGATCCACACCGTCCATCAACTTTTTCATATCATCTAAGGTGTGAGCCAAAAAAAGAGGCAGGTCCAAGGATTAATTGGACCACAAGTTGGGGATTGAATGTCCACCATTAAAAACTTCTTGGGAGATGGAGAAGTTTCGGATAAGCTGATATTTGTATTTTTATTTCATCCATGTCTACATGACCTAATGAATAGGTTGGATGGTAAAAAAAACATCACATTGACTCTTAGAAAGGTTTCAACGGTGGATGTCATTATCACTGCAACATCCTTTGGTGTGGTTCATCGGAGCTATGGACCTGCTTAATCTTTAAGTTCATATATTAAAATAATACGAGAAAAATGATAAACGGCTTAGATAAAACACTTAAATCATGATGGGCCCCACAGAGCCCTGATGGTAATCCGTCTGGGCGGGGTAGGACGCAATCTGTGTTTGAAGCGGATGGGCAGGGACGGACGCAGATTTCCTGAGAAAGCCTTCTGCGGTAAGTTCTTGCGCTGGGAACTTAGGTGGGGTCCACTGTTATGTTCGCAAGAAATCATCCCCGTCCATTCGTTTTCTGAGTTAATTTTGGGACATGTTGCCAAAAATGAACCGTATCCAAAGCTAAACTGAGTGGTACTAAAAGAAAATGTGGTTAGGAAAATTCCTACCATTGAAACCTTCCTGGGTTCAACAGTGATGTTTAGATGCCATCCATACTGTTAATAACTTCATCCCTATTAGGATGAATTGAAAAAAAAAATATTAGTATGAATCAAAACTTCTGTGGTCCCACGAATATTTCAACTGTGGACGTTTAATTATCACGTTTTCAGCTCACTTGAGCTTTGGATACAATTTATTTTTGGCAACATGTCCTAAAATAAACTCATAAAAAAGATGGACGAGAAGGATTTTTCACAAACATCACAGTAGGCCCCACCTGGGTTCCCAGCGCAGGAACTTCCTGCTAAAAAGGCTTTCGCAAGAAATCCGCGTGTGGCGGGGAGCGGATTGGCTGGTGTATTGACATCAACAAGTTATGTGGGTCCCATCATGACGTATTTGTTATATCTAAACCGTCCATCCACTTTGCGAGCTCGTCGTAAGGCTTGAGCCGAAAAATAAGATGGATCTAAAGATAAACTGGACCACACTGCAAAAAGCAGTGGGGGATTGAACGTCTACCATCGAAACCCTTTTGGGGTCACAGAAGTTTTGGATCAATATGATTTTTTTTTTTTTCCCTCTTCATCCAGATATTTTTGATCTTATGAATAGATTAGATGGAAAATAAACGTTATAGTGGGCCCTGCAAATTTTTTAAAGGTGAAAATCATTATCCCACTGTTATTTTCTAGTCTCGTTTAGCTCTGAGTTGTACGAACGGTTTAAAGGAGGGGAGAATTTGCACCTGGTGTAGTACCACTTCATGTTTATTTTTTAAAAATAGGAGATGGGGGCAAATGTGTCAAATTAACATATTTCAGACATTTTAGATGTTTGTTATCAAACAAATTGTTTCAAATTCCGTACATAATTTTCAGAATTCAACCATAATTACTAAACAAGTTTTTTGACTTCAGATTTAAGATTCAGGCTTCAGATTTCAGATTCAGGCTTTAGACTTCAGATTTAACAAACGGGGCCTTAGTCTCTGATGTGTCCTTTTAATTTTTTTTTTTTTTTTTTTTAAATTTATAATTTAATGATGACAGGGTGTCCCAGACTCTTTTTAAGATGGGATTATTGCCTGTGGATGCACACAATCACCCGCAAACCACGTGCATCAGCTAAAGCACGGGGTGGGGAATCGAACTCACGTCTGTGGGGAGCAAACCCACAACATTAGCCATTCGCCCAAATCCCAGGAGGGTTTGATGTGCCCACTGTTGTCAAGTGTGGTCGCATATGCGAATATGCGATCGCATATGCACATAATGGTGGGCCGATCGCATATGCGGCAGTGGCATATGCGATCTTGGCCAGTATGCGATCGCATATGCCACATGTGCCGGCATATGCGATTGCATACTGGCCAATGGTCAGATTTCTGACCGTTTTTTGACCTTTTTTTTTTTAATCTAGATTTTTTCTCTATAAAGATGCATTCTAAGCATTCCTAAATGCAAAAATACCTCAAACTCTCTCTCAATTCTCTAGTTCTCTCATTCCTACATATATTCTAAGAGTCTTACAAGTTACATGATCCACTCCTCTCCATCTAATTCCATTTCCAATTTTTCATATTTCTTTCTTTCAACATTCAAGAATCAAGAATCAAGGAAGGGTACAACCATACAAGAATCAAGAATCCACCAAGATACATGATACATTATTGATCATACCATCCAATCCATATTCATTGTTCAAGAATCAAGATTCAAGACGAGTCAAGACTCAAGAGACTCCTCACTCTCCAATCTCCATCCACTAAGTTTTCTAAGTTCTAAGTTCTAACTTCTATTCTAATTTCTAAGTTTCTAATTCTAAATTCTAAATTCTAATTTCTAACAACTTCTTTCTATCATTTTATTATTATTATTTTGTTTGTTTATTGATTCATTTGTTAGTTGTTAACAACTTAAAAGTTTGAACTTTGAAGTTACAACTTACAAGTTACATCTTACAAGTTACAACTTACAAGTTACAAGTACAAGTTACAACAAGAATTCAAGAACAAATACAAATTATACAATACTCAAGTGAAGAGGCAAAGGTGAAGAGAAGACAAGTAGACAACTTAGACAAGACAAGAATTTGGAATTTTGGAAGTTGGGAACCCGAACCTCTTTTAGATTTGTAATTTTAATTTTATTTGTGTAAATATCTCTCTCTCTCTCTCTCTCTCTCTCTCTCTCCTTCTCTTTCTACAAGTGTAACAACTCTCTTTTTCTCATTTTCTTTTCCCCCTTCTTCTCCCTTTCTTCAAGTGTAAGTGTGTAACTCAACTCTCTCTCTCCCTCTTTCTAGTTTCTACAAGTGTAAGTGTGTAAGTGTGTCGTGTGTGTGTAAGCGTAACTCTCTCTCTCTCTCTCTCTCTCTCTCTCTCTTTCTCCTTCTCTTTCTACAAGTGTAACAACTCTCTTTTTCTCATTTTCTTTTCCCTCTTCTTCTCCCTTTCTACAAGTTTAAGTGTGTAACTCTAACTCAACTCTCTCTCTCTCTCTCTCTTCTCTTCTTCTCCCTCTCTAGTTTCTACAAGACTACAAGTGTAAGTGTGTGTGTGTAACTATCTCTCTCTCTCCCTCTTTCTCTCTCTCTCCCTCTCCCTCTCTCTCTCTCTCCTAACCCTAAGTCCCAAGTTCTAGTTTTCTTTTTATTTGTAGTTTACTTTCTAGTTTCTACTTTCTAGTTAGTAGCTAGCTAGTTACTTTTTAGTGCTAATAGATACACACACCACCATCCACCATCATAATGCCTTCTTCCCAATCTTCCTCTTTGAGGCCCAAGTCGAATGACCCGGGTTGAAAGTATGGGCACTACCGTAGTGCTACCGAAAAGACTCATATAGTACGTGATTTATGTGGATTTGTGAGTTCCGGTGGCATTGCAAGGCACAAACAACACCTTGCACATTTACCCGGGTCCAATACAAAAACATGTGAGAAGATTACTCCAGAAATTCGAAGTGAGATCGTAGAGTATATGGATAAACAATCAAAAAAGAAATACGATAGTGCCATACGTCAGGAGGAATATATGGAACAAGATGCATATGAAGATATAAGATATAAATGTAGTAGATGTAGATGTAGCTAGTCCCACTCCCCCTACTTCGACAGGCCAGTCTAGACCACAAGTACAACCATCGAAAAGAGCCCGGGGGCATGGACCCTTAGATAGATGGTGTAGACTATAACTCGAGGATGTGGTCGACCAAAGGGGTAGAGGGAAAGGGCCGGCTCAAACAACTTTAGAGAACCGGTATAAACAAAAAGATAGGAAAACCACAATTCAATATATTGCTAAGTGGTTTTACTAAACCGCCGTTGCTTTCAACGCTATTAAATCGAAAAGCTTCAAAGTAATGATTGAGGCTATAGGTCAATTTGAACCTGGGCTTAAACTTCATTTATATCATGAAATGAGGGAGACATGCCTTAGAACTGAAGTTGACACAATCCTTCATAGCTGAATATAGGGAATCATGGAAAATATATGGTTATTCACTAATGGCCGATGGATGGACCGATAGATCCGGTCGGTCTCTCATTAACTTCTTGGTAAATTGTCCAGCTGGGACAATGTCCTTGAAGTCGGTGGATGCGTCGGGCCATTCACACACAGGAGAATATTTGTTTAACTTACTAGATAGTGTGGTTGAAGAAATAGGTGAGGACTACGTTGTACAAGTAATTATAGATAACGCAGCGTTGTATGTAATGGCCGGTCGTCTTCTTATGGAGAAGAGGCGACGTTTATTTTGGACTCCCTGTGCGGCCTATTGTATTGATCTCGTGTTAAAAGATATAAGTAGATTATTTATAAATGTGATTGCAAGGGCTAGATTATTTATAAATGTGATTGCAAGGGCTAGAAGAATCACGGTCTTTATGTACAAACACGCCCTTCTTCTTAGTCGAATGAGAAAACACATTAGGGGTAACTTGCTACGTCCAATGTCCAGTTTCCCGTTTATTCTGACCTTTTAACACTATAAAGGCTATATGCAAAGAAATCAGAACTTAGAAGCTTTGTAGTGTCAGATGATTTTACAAGTGGGCCTTGGTCAATGAAGGTTGAAGGGAAACGGGTTCAACAAACAATTCTTTCTCAAAGTTTTTGGACTCAAGTGGTAAATGCGCTAAAATCATCCGAGCCCTTAGTCACTGTGTTGCGATTGGTGGACGGGGATGAGAAGCCCACAATGGGCTACATATATGATGCGATGGAGAGGCGAAAAATAAGATCATGGACCATTTTAACTATAGAGACCGTGATTACAGGTCCAATTTTAGAACTTATAATAGAAGATGGGGCAGCCAAATGTCATCCCCATTGTATTCGGCCTTTGCTTATATCATTAATCCCCTGTTTATTCACTTTATTGATCTAGCGAAGCACTAACTGTGCATATGGTTGGATTTATTGATGTCTTGGAAAGAATGATTCCAGATAGAGGAGAACAGGACAAGATCTCAAGTTTGCTGGACTTCTACACAAAAAGTGAAGAGATATTCTCAAGGAATATCGTAATAAGACATCAGACAATGAAATTACCCAGTAAGTACTTCTATGAATGAATGTTAGTAGTGTACTGAGCTCTTACAAGAATTTTTTCTACAAAGTGTCTCTAAGAGACTAAGACTCTAACCTATACTTAAACTGTTTTTCTCAGCTGACTGATGGACTGCCTATGGAGTGGACTCGAACAGGAAGGATCCAGCTTTAAAGAAGCTGGCTATGAAGATTCTTGGACTCACGTGTTCTTCCAGTGGTTGCGAGCGCAATTGGAGCACGTTCGAGACGGTAAGTTTAGACTGTTTAGTGTTTACTAATTGTTTTTTTGTAAACTTTAATTTTTTTGTGGCCTAAGCTAAATTAATTACCTAAATAGCTAATGCCAAATGCGCTTTCTTTCTTACAGATTCATTCCAAGAAAAGGAATCGCCTTGAACAAAAAAAGCTCAACGACTTGGTTTTCGTTCAATACAACCAAAAATTGCGAGAACGATTCCAAAGTAGGAAAGAAAAGCTCGGTTTCTTTGACCCTATTTGCTTAGATGAGTTGGATGCAGATAACGAGTGGCTCGTCGAGACGGAAGACCCAGTATTTGTTGGAGAGGACCTGACATGTGCACAAGTTGAAAATGCCGCATATGGATCGACGCCTAGTGAAGGTAGTAGTACCACTCGAAGGCGAAGGACGGGGGGGAGCCGGGGTGCGAGTAGTAGCCGTCAACCCGTTAATGAGATTGAGGAGATTGAAGAAGGAGAATGTGATAATGATGATCAAGCTGAAAAAGATCATCCACCATTTGATATTGATGAAGTATTAGTACGTACAGATGATGAAGAAACGGAAGAAGAAGAAGTGTATGTGGAAGAAGGAGATGACTCGACTGATGATGATGATGGTGGTGGTGGTCGTAGACCTGGTGGTGATGATGTGCCACAATGGATGCTGGTCGTAGACCTGGTGGTGATGATGTGCCACAATGGATGCTAGATCAATGTATATGATTAATGATTATTGATTAGATAAATAAAATAATAAATACATTATACATAACTTCTTAATTTTGTTTAATGCTTGTCTCATAAGTCTAAGTGTGTTGAATGTTGATGTTGATGTTGTTGATTGTTGAATGTTGATACTTGATAACTTGATATCAAGTTATCAACAAAATGTTAGTTAAATAAACTTAAATGTAAAATGTTAAATGTTAATTGTTAAGAACTTAAGATTTAAAAAGTTAACTATATTGTAATTTGTAAATGTATCATTGTTCATAACTTCATAGTTCATATGTATGTAATTGGTTTGTTTTATTTTTTATTTTTACTTAAATTAAATGTATTTTATGTCCCAATGACATATAATAATTTATTATGATTTTTCTGATTTTTTTTGAATTTTTTATGATTTTTCTGATTTTTTTTTTTGAAAAAATATGAAAAAAAAAATAAAAAAAATATGCGACCGCATATGCGATTGTGCGATCGCATATGCGCACACGCATATGCAATCGCACGGGATCGCATATGCGATTTGACAACATTGGATGTGCCCTTTTCTCACATCGGGTAACACCTCTATTCTTAGTCTCTGATGTGCCCTTTTCTCACACTTAAGTCTCTGATGTGCCTTTTTCTCACACCTATCTTTTCTATTTATTTTAGAGAATCAAAGTTTGCCATCTAGTCAAACCTCAATTCCTCAAAACTTCCTTCCATTTATCATCTCAGTAACTTGCATCGTCTCTGCTTTTGATGCAAATTGAACAAAACACAAAGCTCTGTCTTTCATGCCATATTCTCTTCATGAATGAACTTATCCATTATTTTATTCCTCTTAACTAGCTATCAAAAACAACTTCATTCTTCCAGTTAGAGATGGAGGTTCCTTGAACATATTCTAATTTGCCATTGATGCATCATGATTTGATCAACAAAGAAGGTCTAAGGGCAGTTCCTTGGCTGATTGATTGAATATTAGTCCCATCCAAGGGTCCTGATTGAGGATTAGGTCCATTTAATGGTTTCAATTGAAGATCTAGATGACATTGTGGTTCCTATTGGACTGATTAAAGATCTGGAACACTTCAATGGTTCCCATGTAAGATATTGATCAAATTAATGGTCCAATCGGAGTGCGGGGTCCACAAATCCAATTGGATGGCCCAAATAGAAGATCCAATTGGAATCTGGGGCCCACAAGTCCAACTGGCTGAGTATTTTAGAGTTTATACAAGTTGCATGTGGTTGTGTACAAGGAGTTTAGATAGTATTTTTGGAGTATTTTTAGATTATTTTCCTTGTTTGTGGCTTTTCTTCTTTTGCTACAAGCTTTTTAGGATTAGAGTGAGTTAGGTTAGGAATGGTAATTATTCATCATCATCGTCTCTGCTGTCGTCTTCGTCATCGTCATTATAATCCAAGCCCTATCGCTTGTTAAATCACACCTTTAAAAAAAAATATCCTTGTTAAGCCATACTTCATCAAAATCTTTTCTTACCTCCATCCATGTACTTTTGGGCATTCCACTTGTACTTTTGTATCCTTCAACTTGAACCAACTCATTAAACCATAAGTTCCCTCAAATGTGTTCATTTCCAATTATATTGCCACTTATCCATCTTTGCATCCTCATATTATTTTTCAGCTACACTCATTTTATGAACGTATTGTTCCTTGACTAAACATTTTGTCCTATAGAGCATGGATGCTCTTATGCCCATGCTTTAAAATCTCCCCTTCAGTTTGATTGGTATGCGGTGATCATATAAAACTCAAGGGGCACATCTCCACTTCATCTACTTGGCTCTAATTCTATGAGCAACATCCTTCTCTTCTCTCCGTTCTCATGGATTAAAAACAACCCAAGACATCAAAAGTGGTCATTTTGGGGCACTTCTTGACCATTAGTCTTAACTAGTTCCTTGTTATCACTCTTATTGTTACTAAAATTTCATTTCATCATAGGTTTGCTCCCTATAGGTGAGGGTTTGATTCCCCTCCTTGGCTTTACCCGATACATGTGGTTGTGGGTGATTGCATGTATCCGTAGGGATTAGTCTCACTTCAAAAAAGAGGTGGGGACACCCTGTGTCTTCAAAAAAATAAAATAAAATTGCATTTCATCATAATCTATTTTTGTCCAACTAATTTTAGAACTTTTAGATTCGAAAGCATTCCTCCAAAGTTCAAGATTTGTGTTTGCCCCACTCCCTTGTCTTGTCAATCAAAACTATGTCATCCGCCAATAGTATACACTAGAGGACCTCTTCTTGTAAACGCCTTGTTCACTCATCCATAACCAATGAAAAAAGATACACCTTCAATGCCGACCCCTGGTGTAGGCCTATTGCAATTGGGAACTCATTTGTCTCTCCACAAGTGGTCCTCACATTAGTAACCGACTTACCACCTCCTTTTATATGTCCTTAACTATGTCAATGTTTCTTCTTGAGAGTTGAGACTTTTTTTTTTTTTTTCCAAACATCCACTAAATTATCTTTGAAGGCTCTATAATATGCTTTTTCCAAGTCGACAAAGACCATGTGGAGATCCTTTCTCCTCTCCCCAAACTTCTCCATTAACTTTCTAAGTTAGAAAATGGCCTAGATACTTGACCTCCTTAACATAAACCGAGTTGATTTTCTGATACATTTGTCTCATGCCTCGATTTGTGCTCAGTCGCTCTCTCCAAGGTTTCATAGTATGACTCACAAGTTTAATCATGAGATAATAGCGCAACTTTGTCTCCTTTATTCTTGTAAATAGTTGTCATGTTACTTTTCCTCCATCTGGCAATCTTGTTGAACAACTTAGTTAACAAAAATAAGTCATTCCCTTTCATGCACTTCCATGTCTCTGTTCATATGCCATCTGGTCCTAAGGCTTTTCCTTACTTCATCTTTCTCAAAATTTCTTTCACTTTAGATATCCTAAGTATTTATTATCTTATCTCCGACCTCATTTGAATGCATGATTCCTTCTGTCCCTAAACTTTAAGAGGTCATCATTTAAGAAGTTCTGGAAATAAATTCTCCACCTTTCATTAATCTCATTATCCTTAACCAAGAGGAATGCTCACCTGCGCACTGCATCAACCGTGATATGAGCCTAAGACCTAAATCGTCCATGTGATGTAGCACCCCATGAAAACCCTAGGGCCCAACGTTTACCCTGATCCAAAACTTTGGTGGGCCATGGCAAAATGAAACAGTTTTCTCCCATGATTTGCCTCCCTCTTTTTCCATGGCCCACCAAAGTTTTGAATTAAGGTAAAAGTTGGGCCCTGGGGGTTTCATGAGGTGCTGAATCATGTGGACTGTTCAGATCTTAGGTTCATATCACAGGAGATGAGTTCTCAAAAAGTTCTCACGAGTTCATGTGAGAACTGGTGCGCAGGCGAGCATTCCTCCCTTAACCAATGTCCTCTGGTCATTGTTCTTAATGCATCCAACAAAATCTAGGTCCTTGTTCTTCCTCCCTCTCACTTTTACAATTTTGAAAACATCTTTCTCACCTTCTCTTGTCCTCGATCTATTGTACAGATTATCATATGCCTTAATTCAACCTTGTTACTTTCTTAGCTTCATCTATATTTTTGCTAAAATTTTCTCGCTTCTAGTCCCTTGTCACCCCTTTTAAACCTCACTATTCAACAATCAAGATTTCTTGTAAGAATGGCTTTTCCCTCTAAATAATGAAAACTTATTTCGCCACTTTCTGAATCAACTCATCCATTTCATTCCACATAACATTAACTTCTTCCTCTATATTTCACTTTCCTTTTATTGATTTATTCCTAGATAACATCGCTCTCTACAGTTAATTCCACCTTGTCCTTGGACACCTATTAATTTCTCTTAAACATCCATAGCAATTAACTTAGGTTGTCGGTCAAACTCTTCTTAGTATAACCTTTTAGTCTTTTACATATTGATCCACTTTTGAAGGTTCTTTATGTTCATCTCTCTTTTAAAAATGTGTTTGCCATTGTAAGATTGTATACAAAAGCAAAATTATGGATAGCATCCACCATCTCTTCTTTTATCACCGAAACCATATCCTACATGTATATGTTCATATCCTAGATTCTCTTTTCATACATGACCATTTAAGCCCTCTTCTATAAATATCCTCTCCCTATTTGGAATTCCTTGTGTTAGTCCATCAATGTCCTTCCAAAATTGTCTCGTAATTCTCTCATGTAATTCTATTTGTGGCGCATATGCACTAATGACATAACGTCATCTCCCATCACAAGATTTATTAATAAAAGCCTACCACGTTTCCTCTAATGTCTAAAACTTTATCCCTTCTTTATTCATCACTATTGCTGCCTCATTTCTATTGCTGTCCTTTCCTATATACACAAATTATATCTATGAATTTCCTTAGCTTTTGCTCCTTTCCACTTAGTCTCTTGTATGCAAGTTAACTAATGCAGAGGCATTTTCACACTGGGCTCAAGTGGGGTTGCTTGTGGGATGCAGGGGCACACTCGGGGCGGATGACTCATGTGAGGCGGTACCCATGTGATGTGGGGCCCATGAGGGGGGTTCCGCCGAGATCCTAACACATGGGATGTGGCGCCTAGGCTATGAGATAAATGGATTAATTCATCATGATCTATCAGTTTGAGCTTTTAGAGCAAGCGGCTAATTATCCTGCATTAAAGTGGTATCAGAGCAGGAGGTCTCGTGTTCGAGACTCCTCACCGGGGGTGATTAATGCAGAGGTATTTTCACACTGGGCTCGAGTGGGGTTGCCTGTGGGATGTAGGGGCACACTCGGGGTGGGCGGCCTGTGTGAGGCGATACCCATGTGATGTAGGGCCCACGAGGGGGGTTCGGCCGAGATCCTAACTTATAGGATGTGGGGCCCACAAGGGGGGTTTGGCCAAGATCCTAACTCATGCGATGTGGGGCCTGGGCTATGAGATAAATGGATTAATTCGCCATGCTCTATCAGTTCGAGCTTTTAGAGTAAGTGGTTAATTGTCCTGCATCATTGACTATCGTATCCACTAATTCCATTCTCTTACCCATCAATGTTCCTTCATTCTATGTGGCAAGACAAATCTGTACAATAATTAGAATTTAAGATAAAACACAAAATAACAATCAATTTTCAGTGTGGTTATTCATCATAAATAAGAATTATCTGAAAGAAAACTTATCAACGATCATGGTCATCCATTACAATCATATAGTACTAAAGATTCAAATATGAAAAGTGGATCCTACGAAAGATAGGACTTTCATGTCTCACAAGGGCCAATTCAACCATCCAACATGATGATCAAATCCTTTAACAAACTGTTAGATCAAATAAGATTATCAGTTGGGGATGTTTGAATAGATCTAAGAAGTAGGAAATTCACAAATAGAATTCCAAACTTTTGCAAATAAACTAGATGGAAGAAAGAAAAAGTAAGAAGAAAATTATAATGATTAAGTAGAGAAAGAAAGTAAGAGTAAGAAGGTCTCACACCCGGTCCTGGAAAAGCTTCGTAGCTTTATTCTTTTCTCAAAAAAAATAAAAATAAAATATCAACTACAATGTTTATGGCTTAACTCCCTTTAAATAGAACTTGCAAATAAAAGGAAAATACTAAAATACCCATAGTTAGTTTAGAAACAACATAAACAGGAAACTAACAAAAGCCTTAGTTTAGAAACAACCTAAGTAGGAAACTAACAAAAGTCTTAGTTTAGAAACAACCTAATTAGGAAACTAATAAAAATAGAATTTTCTTAAAACTAGAATTTTCTGAAAATCAGGAAATTAACTAAAATAGAAATTTCTAAAAATAGAAATATCTAAAAATAGCATTTTTTGAAAATAGAAATTTCTAAAAATATGAATTTCTAAAAAATAGAAATTTCTGCAATAGGAAATTAACATAAGACTGACAGACTAAAAATAATAATTCTACAACAAGTTTCTCTTGATCTTCAATATCATCCTATCCATAGTGATGCTTGTGGGGCCGCTTCCATCGATAACAAACTTTAAACGGTTGGATGTCCTCATCAGGGTTCTTCTTTGTTTCTGTTTTTGTTTTGTTTTGTTTTGTTTTGTTTTTTTTTTTTTTTTTTTTGAGTTATGTATACAAGGGTTCTTTGTTTCCTCTCTTTTGTACAATTCCTTTTTGTTTTCTTTTCTATTCGTCTTCTTTTTGGGATTTTTAGTAGTTTCAGATTGCAGGCCTTCTAATTGTTTCTTGTATGGAAAATTTGTAGGAGGTGGGCTTGGTTTGTTCATGGGTTTGTTTCTTGGGGCTTTGGATAATCCCTTAATGCAAGAGGAAATGATTGCAAAGCAGCAATTCATTTATACTGCCAAGCATATGGGGAGAAGAAGCATTAATTCTGCCAAGATGTTTGCTGTGATCGGCTTGATTTTCTCCGCTACCGAATGCATTGTAGAGAAGGTGAAGAGGAGCAAAAGGAAGATAAAAATGTCTTATTTTGTTCTTTATTTTGCAGATTTGATTACTTTCCTTGTAGTTGACTGGTATTGTTTGTGTTTTAGACTCGGGCAAAACATAACAACACGGATACTGTATTGGCTGCGTGTGTTATTGGAGGGGCAATATCTGCAAAGGGTAAACTTTTGTCTCTGTTCATTTCTAAAAAAATTGAGAACATGGGTGTGTTGTGAAAGAGAATATTTGACTCTTGGCCCCAAAGACCACTACTTAGTTCAGGTCAGCATTTCATACTAGTGAGCCCCGCCTTTCAGTGATCCAAACTATTCATCTGTCCCCAGCTATCCGATTTTGGCCTGCAAATGGATGGGTATGATTAAAGTGCAACAAACTGTCAATGGAAAGAGTTGATCTGTCAGATGGCTGGGATTTTTTTATGGATTTGTCATTTTCTCCTCACCCTACCATGGTGAGTTGACAATCTTAATGAGTAAATGGTGGGCCCTTATTGATGGATCTGTTAGTTTTGACTCACCCATCCATCATGGGCTTACCAGATGGGCGATCTTGATGGCTGAATGGTGAGCCCAACCTTAATAAAATGCCGACTTGAATGAGAAGACTAATTCAAGTTGAGCATTGCATACTAACCCATGATAAGATTGGTGAAAAGAAGTGGCTAGATTAGATTTATTCTTTTTTCCCCTAGGAAGCTTTTGTTGAACATATTGTCATGTTATGATGATGGTTAGCACACCAATATAGGGATATCTTTGAATATTGATTATGTATTGTGTAGTGGTGGCTTAAAAGTTGAAATGAAGGAAACATATGCGGGAGAGTTTTTACTGTCTTACCCATATCAATTTGTGATGCTTATATTGAACATATGGTCATTTAATGATGATACTCCAATATGCCCAGAGATGGGGATATATTTAAATATTGAGTACTTCTAATAACACTAATTTAGAATCTGAATTGTATGCAGTTGATGTTCCATATAGTAGCTATAGATGAAACATATGAGGAGATTAGGCCTGTGAATGGCCCAGCCCAGGCCGTGCAAAATAAATATTGTGTATAGAGCTTGGTCGAGTAGTTCAAAATCTAGGTAGACAAACCGACCCATGCCCAACCTGCTTGATGCAACAAGCTCAGAAACAAAATAAGATCTGCCTATATGTACCAATTGGAAGTCCAAAACCTTATAGCAGGTCCCATGGATGAAGATAAAATGCGTGGTTGTTGGTGTAAACCAAACAACCTAACCGTTAATCTTTGAAGGAGATAATCAATAGATGATGGAAACAAGAGAAACACATCCTTTGAATTAAGATTGTTATTAAAAAATAATAATTCATGTACATGGTATGATTTTAGAGGCTTTTATATGGGCCATTATACATCTAAGAAGATCTCTGCTCCTATAGCTCCATCCATGCTGGCTGTATTTAATCAGATCTCATCAAACAAAAAAAGAAAAAGAAAAAAAATCCTAATCTAGAGAAAGAAAATGGTATTAGAAATTTGTCCTAAATGAAGCAATTAATAAAGACATCCAAAACTTTCCGAAATCAACTTATATAGCAACCATGAGTTTCCGACACCCATGCAATATGGCTTCTAAAAACCGTACAGTTGGTACTTGGTATGGAGTCGTCCTTAAGGGCTTCAATCGGCTATCATTTGGCTGCTTGGATTGGTGGAATCCTCTTTTCCACAATGGAAATAATTTTTTTTTTCCTCGGATGTGATGTTTTCCTCCGTTAGTGAAAACAAAGTCAGTTGTGGAAATCAATTTCCATTTTCACAGTTTTCCTTGTAAAAAGGCAATTTCTATTTTTTGAAAGAAAGAAGAAGAAGAAGAAGAAGAGAAAAAAGAACTTGTTACATGGAGACTTGACCTTTTTGAGAGACAACTAATGCTCTCTAACCATCGACCTTTCCACATTTCCATGGAAATCAAGTGTGCTAAAGCTAACAGGGTCTTTTGGATCTAATACTTGTACCCAACCACACCCTTTTGTCAGCCATTAAAGTGACCTCAAGAGGTGTGTCAAAGCCATCACACGAGGACTATGAAGTCCTTTCATAACCACAGGTGTAAGAATTAATCAAAGCTACTGCATGATCAAGTCAATGCAATCAACGCATGATGGGCCTCTTGATTAGGAGACTTGATGTGATCCTTACTAATATCCCTAAACTAGCGAACATCTGCATTCCCATTTGATGAAGGGCATAGACAACGAGATAGCCCATGGTGGAGATTAGTCCATCCCAAATCGTCGTTGGTTTCTCTTGACACAGGATAATCACAAATATCATCAAGGGTCACCCAAACCCACTTTAGTGGTCATGGAATTTAGGTTACTCAAGAACTGTGGTACAATAACTCTTCCTTAGCCTACTTGGCCATTGTGTCCATTTCATTCTTTTCCTGATAGGCTTATTAAATTGTCTCCATATTGGGATTTATGTAACCTACTAAAAGTATAATGCCAAGTTTCACACACAATTAGTAATAGAACCTTGAAATTAGAAGTCACCAAGTGTTTAATTCCAATCATCCCTAAAGCTGACGAGTGATCTAGGTCCAATGACCTAGGCCTGATCGGCTTTCGACAGCACATACATCCAACACCATTATTGTAATTTTCAACTCTGTCGGTGTTAAGAGAGGATTCATTGGTAAATTCAGCAAACAATTTGTTTCTAGTTCCCTATCCTAACAACATTTCCATAAGATGTTCCTTTCATGACGAAGAAAGGCAGACAAAGTTTGCAGCACAAATCTGTACATTTTTTTGCACTTTCAGCCTAACAAATGAGGAAATGAAAATTTGGATGACTTGACCAATATGCAAACTTCTACTAAAACATGAGTGGTATTTCTTTTGAATTCTCTAGACACTTTCTATGTATGATCTAATGTCATTTTTTACACCTAGCACTTCCATGGAAAACATCTCCCTCGCCAACGTCCTCCAATTTGTCTGAAAAAAATGAGTTTGACTGTAATTGTTCAATGCTGTTGACGTGATTGTTGTTGCTTATCTATATAAGTTTTGTTTAATAGGAAAATGGGAGTAGGGCAGATTTGCCCCGTGATTTGTTGATGTGAAGCAAAGTATTGTTGTCTTGGAGTTATTAGTTGCAAGACCTGACACCTTTGTGTTGCTCCTGCTTCGAATTGCCCTTAATACTCAGCTGCTGCCCCTACGCCTTCCTAGTTGTTTATGCTTGCTAACACTTTGAAACAGATGCTTCCCTGCCCCTGCACCTGAATCCATTGCTGCTGTCTTTCATACTTCGTGCAATTGTTCTTGGAATTGTTACAACTGATTGATTTCTGACACTTGCATTTTTCATCCACTAGAAGTTGTTTTGCATGTTTACTGAACTATGGATGTGCTAACCTCTTCTTGAACATCTCTACTTCTAGGTGGACCAGAGGCTGCGTGCGTTGGTTGTGCGGGTTTTGCAGCATTTTCAGTTCTGATCGAGAAATTCTTGCACAAGCATGATTAATTAATAGGTACTCAGTTCCATCATACTCAATTTTGAACAGTCATCCTTTGCTGCCATTTGACCTGGACAAAGAGTGGCAATTCATGTGTGCCTTGCAATTATTCGATCAGAAACTTCATCTTCCTTATTTTGGGCCCCCATTTTCTTCCCCCCCCCTTTTTTTTATTTAATTTGAAATTTCCTTGATTGGATAATGATCCTTCGACATTGAAATATTTAATTCATAGGAAGAGTTTAGCACTAGGCAAAGTTGAGTAGATAGAAAACATATATGGTTCGGAATAATACCAATGAGACAGGATTCTCAAGAATTTTGTTGTCATTCTGATTTCTTGCGACTTGTGAGTGATTATCTTTCGGTTATGGATGTTCCTTTGGGGCGTGTTTGGATTACCAAATATCATGGTACCGTATAAAAAGGGTCATTATTATTTTTTAACCATACTTGAATAGAATGCAAATCTCGATGAATTCCCGTCACCCATTTACAGTCTAGTCACATCAATATAAATCAATGACTCTCATTCAAATCTAATGCAACTTACCACCGTATCTCTATGACAAGAGAATTGACCATTGAATGGATCGGGTACATTTATGTACATTGAAATAGAGATGCTCCATCAAGCTTTTCCTATTAAATTAGTGATGCTTTCAATTTTAATCTCACAGACCATTTTCTACGGAGAAGGGAGAGAGTTCTATTCTGATTTAGCCCCTCCACCTCCTTGCCGGTGACATACAATAGCGACTACCTTCCTCACACCTACCTCCCTCTTCTTAATTACATTTCTACCCCTTCCGCCCGTGGATGAAGAAGAAGAAAAGAGAGAGATCTTGCCAAAGCAGCTAACGAGCTCTAGATATACTTCAATCGAAACATGGATATAAAGCAGTTTACGTACACGGACATGCACCAGAAAAGGAAAAAAAAAGAAGAAGAAAAGAATAAAGAATAAAAAATAGCATTCGACATCCAAACACAGTTCTGATATATATGGTCTACATCCAAACATATGTCTACAACCCCTACTCATATTCGTAAGTTGGTTACAACGTATCCAAACATTGTTAAAAGACAACATTGTTAGACCGTAATTAGCATGATATAAGGATATACATTACTATACGACGGTATTTGGTAATCCAAACAGGCCCTTGATTATCTATATGAAGGTTTCGTGAATGTCTCAAAGATTGCCAACCATGAAGCATTCTCCTGTATTATATATGTAGTTATAAGATAAGGTTGGATGAATTACTACTGTTGTAATAGACTTAGATGACAGTAACATGTGGGTTTAAGTGTCATGACAAGCACGTATCCAAGATTTCTTCTCTTTGTATTGATACTATCATAGAATTTATTCAAGTGACCACCTTTTTTTAAAAAAAAAAATGACGAAAGGGTGTCCCCACCCCTTTTGAAGGCGTGACTCTTCCTTGCGGATGCACGCAATCACCCGTAAACCACGTGCATCGGGTAAAGCACGGGGAGGGGAATCGAAACTATGTCTGTGGGGAGCAAACCCATGACGCTGACCATTCTCCCAAACCCTGGGCGGGTTCAAGTAACCACCTCTTATATGATGGTTTTTGCTAAAAATGCCATTTGGTTTGTAAAATGATCAACATCTACCGTTTTAGTTATATAGTTTTGAAACGAGTGAAGTCTTCGTTATCTCATCTTGACAGTTGGTTGAGCTGGCTTGAGTCAAGTGACTTTCTGATCGAGTCACCTTTCGAGTTTGAGTAAGTTCGCAGATTGCTTCGACTAATTTTATTGGGAGAAAAAGGTTTAGGCTGTGTTTGGTGATTAGCCACAGGTTATATTGAGGTAGAATCATATTTTTAACACTTTTCTTTTCGGCCTCAAGATTTGTACTCTCTCATTGTGGTAGTGAACCCGTGGTCAAGTCTTTGGGTTATAAAATCTTCAAGTTTTGTTTTCAATTCTGTTGTCCTTTGCTCTGTCACTGCAGGTCAAGACCTGTATGAGTTTCAATGCAATCTTAGAACTTGTTAGATGGGTGCTTACACCACAATATAACCTGTGAACAGTGTTAAGAATATCGGGGATATTATTGATAATATTGCCGATGTTATTGGTTTCTCTAGGTCAGTGATATTGAAACTACGAGTATTTAAAAAATTTCAATATCACTTATGTTTAAAAATATTGGTGATATTTTGAGAAGAATCCCTTATAAAAGTTCCCTGGTATTGGTGATACGAGTAATGGTATCCTCGATACTAGTTAGACATCCCTGATACTAGTGAAACATTCATAAATAGGTCAAAATTGACAGAAAATTGGAAAGAATCCGCTCTCTAAAAAAAAAAAAAAAAACCTCGAAAATTTTAGGTGATATTGATCATTCATCTTTGTTTTTGTTGAATCAAACGTTGAATTTTGAAGAGAAATCTCAACTTGAAACGGATCTAGGGTTGGAATTAGAAGGTGGCGAAAAATCCATAGAAACTTCATTTTTTATTTTTATTTTTTTCAAATGTTAGCATGGATCTTAATGGAAATCTATGTCTATGCATGATAATGACATAGATTTTTGGTGAAAATAATTAACATTTGAGGGAAAATGAGAGAAATCATAATGTCCTTCATTTTTAACCCTTAAATTGAGAATGGATCTGTGCAAATTTGATATGTTTATCATTGAGGGGTTATTTATCAATTGGCCATAATTTTTCCTTTTTTTTTTATTTTTTTATTTTTTTTAACGATTTTTTAAAAATTAAAATCTATTTAATTAGAAAATATGTGTTTTTCACTGTTGATTAATATGGAAATTTGTAATATGATTAGTGTTGGGCGATCTATTGATTGGTTACAAATTTTATATATTTATTCTATATTGATTTTTTCCAACAACACATGATTTAGGCCCCCCATAAAATGGAAACTCATTATGTATAGTTACTTCTTTTTTTTGGCAATATTTTATTCTTAGATGTGTATACTTGTGTCTTTTAATATTTCTCGAAGTTTCATTGAAAAATCCACCTTTTTCCCAATAATTCCCTAGTATCTCCCTTACACACCTGCATTTTTCCTAAAATCGGCGATAATATTAGTGATACCGATACATGTTTCCTTATTCTCTGTCATTAATACATGTATTGCTACTAATACTCTAAACACCGTCTGCAAATAACCACCAAGGACCAAAGCAGCCTTGTTCTTTTTGCCTTTTCTTCTTATAAGAAGGGGGTGTTTTGTGTTTATTTGGTTTTGTAATGCAGTATGTTCGAAGTATCCCCAATATTATTGTAATGCAGTATCATAAATTCTAGATATTGGTGATGCATTGATAAGGGGGTGTTTGTTTTTCAATTCCCTCATGTAAATGCATATAAATGGTAATGATTAATTACCAATGTAATTCCTACACCTTTTTCTATGTTGACAATGACTGCTTTCTTTTTCGACGCTAAAATTGAGGATTGTGCGAATTTCATGTGGGGCCTACTATGATATATGTAGCTTATCCACACAATCCAGTTATTTTGCCGGTTGATTTTAGGGCATGAACCCAAAATTGGGGCAAATCCAAAGCTCAAGTGGACCACACCACACGAAAAAGTGGGTTGAACGCCTACCGTTAAAAATCTTTTATGACCACGATTTCCTATCGTGTGGGCCACTTGAGCTTTGGATCTGCCTCATTTTTGGTCTCATGGCCTAAAATGTTATGATAAAATGGATGGATGGCATGGATTTGTCACAAACCTTACAATGGGGCCCACGTATTTAAGTCCATCCTTTTTAAATGGCTTTTCAAGGAGAAAATACTCATTTATGCCAAACATTTGTAAATGGTAATTAGTACCCATTTACTTGCATTTACAGAGTGGAATTGAAAAACAAACATTCCCTAAGTATCACCAATGTATCATCAATATTTTTGACTATGTAAATTTCATGGGTCACTTGTATTGCCAATGTATCGCCAATATGTTCAATTGTGTAAATTCTAGGCATCGCTTGTATCGCCAGTGTATTGGTAATATTTTGATAATATCACCAATGTATCGATATTGCCAAAAATATGTATATTAAAAAAAATTCCATTTCAAAAATTTCTATGGGCACATAGTTGTATGCAGTGGTCAAATCATCAACGATATTATCATTTTGACGTAGCATGGGTGATATCATGATCACATTCTTTCGTCTCCTTTTTTGTTGTCGAAGATTTCTCTGCGAAATATCGTGTGGTGTCGATATTATGAAATTCTAATGGATGTTTGGATGGATGGATGGGATGGTCGGACTGATTTTTTACAACAACACCTGCTTTTAAGCCCCCATTAAATGGAAACTTATTATTTATGCATTATTTTTGTAATTTTTTATTTTTAAATATGCAAGTATATATATTTTAGCATCTTTTGAAGTTTCATTGAAAATTTCCACCATGTTCCCCATGTTTCCCTAATGTTTTCCTCCATTTTCGATTATTAGTGATATTATTGGTGATATCGATATTGTTTCCGTATCCATAGCTAGCGAAACTTGTAGCGATACTGATACTTCAAACACTCCATTGCTTAAAGTATCCCTGATTTATCAAAATATCTCCGATATTATCTTTATCTCCAGCCCAACGATACCGATAAAATTAGTAGTGATACTGATAACACTAGTATTATCATAAATTTTAGGTATCAGCAATGTATTGCTAATTATTGCCTATGTATCGATATTGCCAATGTTTCACCAATATTTTCAACTGTGTAAATTCCAAGTGTCGCTTGTATTGATATTGCCTATGTATTGTCAATCTTTTCGATGACGTAAATTCTAGGTGTCACTTATATCACAAGTGTATCGGCAATATTTCGATAATATCTCCAACGTATTGATATAATAAAAAGTCTCTTAAAAAAAAATTCAAATTTTTTATGGGCACATGGTTGTATGTAGTGTTCAATTTGTCGATGATAATATTGATAATATATTGATATTATCGTTATCACAACATGCGCAATATCAAGACCACGATATTTTGTTTCCTTTCCATCTGTCAATGATTTCTTGGCGAAATATCGTGTTGTCGATATTCTAAAATATCAATGGATGTTTGGATGGATGGATGGTTAGATGGTTAGATGAGATGGTGTTGGACTAATTTCTTATGACGACACATGTTTTTATGCCCTATTAAATAAAAACTTATTATGTATGCATTCTTTTTACAATTTTTTAATTCCTATACAAGCAAATACATGTATTTTAACATCTCCTGAAGTTACACTAAAAATTCCACTGTTTTCCCACATGTCCGGTTATCAACGATATTATTGGCGATATTGATATTGTTTTTGTATACCCAACCAATGAAACTTATAGCGATACTGATACTTAGAACACTTATGCATGACTTTCTTTTTTCCATTTACGCTACATTCATATATTGGTTAGTGCATAACATGGGTATCATCATCATCATGTAGTCCTTATCCTAACCATTGCTTAAGAGTGTCCTTGATATTATTGAGATATCCTTGATATTATCATCTTCAGCTCGGCAATACCGATAACTCCAGTAGTATAAAAAATTCTAGGTATTGGCGATGTATCGCTAAGTATCACCAATGTATCGATATCGCCAATGTATCACCAATAATTTCGACTGTGTAAATTTTAGTTTTCGCTTGTATCACCGATGTATTGATATCTCCAATGTATCGTTAATATTTTCGATTGTGTAAATTATAGGTGTTGCTTGTATCACCAGTGTATTGGTGATATTTCAATAATATCGCCAATATATCGATATTACCAAAAAATTGTTTATTAAAAAAATCCATTTCAAATTTTTTATGGGGCGTGGTTGCATGAAGTGATCAAATTATTGACGATATTATCAATAATGCAACATGGGCGATATCGAGACCACATTCTTTCATTTCCTTTCCAGTTGTTGATGATTTCTCAACAAAATATGGTGTTGTTGATATTCTAAAATGTTGATGGATGTTTGGATCAAAGGTTGGATGGATAGATGGGATTGATAGGATGGTTGGATTGATTTCTTATAAAAACATATGCTTTTAAGCTCCCATCAAATAGAAATTTATTATGTATGCATTCTTTTTGCAATTTTTTTTCATTCATAAATATGCAAATATGTGTATTTTAGCATCTCCCGAAGTTTCACCGAAATTTTTACCATTTTTCCCATGTTTCCCCGTTGTTTCCCCTCATTTCCAGTTATCGTTAATATCGATATTGTTTCTGTATCTGTCCAGCGAAACTTATAGTGATACCGATACTTCATACACTGATCCCAGCTAATTGGGGTTGGCTATGTGGAGCTGTATATGCCTATGTATAATATTTTGAAATATTACCTAAACACAATATTATCTAAACACCTAGTCATGGAGTCAAATGGACCTGGTTGGAAATCGAGTCAAAAGTCAGGTTTTGAGGTTACCGAATTATCTTAGCAATGCGGGCTCGATGTAAGGATCCTACAAAATACATGTCAAAGATTTGAGGGGGTTTATGGTTCTACATGTGTGCCTAGAAATCCAAAAGCATTTGGAGAGGAATTGGATCATGTCCCACAGTCCAAACCTAATGGTAGGGCTGACCGTATGCTTTCGACAGCTCTAAGAATTGATGGTGCACAGGGGGCATGTTGTTCGTACACATGGATATGGGTGAAGAAGTGCATTGGTTTTGGTTATTGTTGGGACAGATGGGTTGATTGTTATAGAGATCTGATTGTTATTATAATCACCCTGGAGTCAAGTTTGATGTGCTTGAATATAAATGTAGGTACAATCAGTGTTCGAAATATCGGTATCGTGTTACGTATTGCATCCTTGGGATACAGATATGTATCGGTTATCGCATATGATATATTATTTGTGTTAGGTAATTTATTGCACTTTTTGGGAAACATAGGGAAAAAGAAGTGCATATAATAAGTGTCCTTTGTATAGCGTCCTAAGCTATGAGTTGTCTGACTTAATTAATGCAACTATATGCATATTGAATGCATATCATTTAGAGTGTAAATACTTCGAAATTAGTCTCAATTGACAGCTGGTTGAAGGGAAATTTTGAAAAAATAAAATAATAATATTTTAATAATATTTTATTAATTTTTACTTTAAAATGATTTTTATTTTCTAAAAATTGACAAGGATTTAATAAATCAGTAGGTCAACCCTCATACATACTTGATTTCATGTTTGGAGTGCAGCATTGCAAGCAATTTGGGAGAAATTGGAGATTTAATTTAATTTTTTTTTTCAATTTTCCCCAAATCAGACCACCTACACTCAAATGTCGAAATTAGAGTGTATGTGATGATCATTTCATCAAATACTTGTAAATACTTCGAAATTAGTCTTAATTGATAGCTAGTTGAAGGAAAATTTCGAACAAAACATGGAGAACATGAAAAACCAATGGATATCGAAATCAAAGTTGCAACTAGAGGTGTACACAAATTGAGCTAGCTCGGTTATCTCGCTTGACTTGACTCGAAAAAGCTCGATTCGACTCGGTTCGAAGCTGAGTTCGAGCTGGCCCCAGCTCGATTCGGCTCGGATTGAACCCAGCTTGAATCGAACTCGGATCGAACCAGTTCGGTGACTCAGTTACTTTGATATCGATGTTGCTCACCAAGTGTTTGATGAAATGACTTAAAGAAGTGTGGCTGGTGGCAAGGTATGTATATGAAACCAATACCTTTTTTTTTTTCTTGATTTTTATGTTGCTTAGAAGGTGTTTGATAAAATACCTATAAAACCATTGCTGCTGTCTCAAATACACTGAGATTTTGAAGGCGCAGTCTAGGTGTTTGTGAAAATGCTGCAATGGCGAACTCGGCCTCGGCTCGATCTTGGCTTAAACTCGGCTCGAACTGGCCCAAGCTGCTGGCCGAACCAAGCCGAGTTGGCCAGTCAGGGTCGAGGACCAAGCTGAGTCGAGTTTGAGCTGAGGTCAGCTAGTGGTTGAGCCGAGTCGAGCTGAGGCCATCTCGATTCGATGTACACCCCTAGCTGCAACTCCATGATTTTTCATGCAAAACATGAAGAACCAATGGATTTATAACCATTTGACACCAATTTATCATAATTTCAAAAAAAAAAAGATTGGAAATTGAAAATGCTCAGCGGATCGAACATGTAGGATATATCGACACTAGTGTGTTTTGTATTGTATAGGTGAGATACAAGATATATCTTGGGATATATCCACCGATATTGTCGATATTTAAAACATTGGGTACAACATGCTAGAGTGGAAAAGGTAGAATATGCTAACGTGAAGATGGAGAAGGCTGCCACCAACTGTGTAATGGTTTCCAAGAAACCAATCAATGATCCAGTCATGGTATGATCAACAATTGGGAGGACATGAAAGTGGAATTTTGGAATGTTTCCTACTTGTTGATGATGTACAAATAGTGGAGAAAGATCGTATCTTACTTCAACATAGAAAGCAGAAAATATAAGAGATGAATAAAAAGATTTATTTTTTATTTTTTATATTTTTTGAAGGGTAATGAACTTATTTTATTAAAATGCTGAGAGGCGGAAGCGACAACAGCAAAGAATACAACGCGAACCAGCAACTTTACAAACCCAACGTCATTTTAGCCAAAATAACATCCACATGAGGATTAAAAGATTTTACCATTGTTTTTCAATTAATATATGGATAAGAAATCTAGTTCTTATAGATAACAATCGGTATATGAAAGGGACACAATTTCCTTTTTGTATAGAGTTCTTAGAGTCACAATCAGGAAATCAAAAGTAGAGAAAGTGACTTTTTCTTGATTCCTACTTTTCATGAAAAGGTGGAAAGTAAACAACTTTCACCTATTAGGGAGTACACAATTTTTCTTGGAAACTTCTTTCCCCCTCCTTTTTATGTAGTTTTGGGAGTTATTTTCTTGGAATCTACACTGAAATAAATGATGGTCTGTGAACTGTTCTTGTATCTATAGGCTCCACTATGTGTAGGGCTAATTTTTAATATTAAAAACCACTTGAATCAAATGATCATACATATATGACCAATGCCCAACATACTAGAAAAGGTCTAATCATCAACCAACCTTTGATTGTTCATCCCTCTCAAAAACTACTCTGATCAAATGATTCCAGCCACTTGGAGAATGTATGGTCCATGTTGAATATACTAGAAAAGGTCTGCTCATTAATTTAGCCATCTATCATAAGTGTCCCACCTTTGATGGCCCATCCCTCTTTAAAATGGACAATTTCATAGAAGGAGAAAGGAGAAGAAAGATGAGAGGTGAAGCAGAAGAAGTTGCGGAATAAAATTTTATTTGGAAATGCAAAATTGGTGGGGGAGAGATTTTGAGGGGATTTTCTATGGGAGAAGTCAACTCCCAAACAGGAGAATGGGATTTTCTTGGAATTATTTTTAGTGTTGAATGGTCAGGATATTAACTATTGGCCTATTTGGACCTGTCGTAATGGGACCCAAGGTGTACTGTTATCATTCTACCTTTCAAATACATAAGAATAGTTTATGTAGTTCAGCATTGTTTATAATACAAATTCCTAGAAATTTCCAAAACTGCAGAAAAGGGTAAAAGAAAAAAGCTTTCAAGAAAAAATTGTAGAACTCTTACATGGGTTAAAAAAAACCTTTTACTCCGGCCACCTCAATCTGAGGGAGCATCAGCAGCTTGGATGAATAGCTAGATGATGATTCATTTTGAACCTTTTATCAGACATCAACAAGCTAACAATAGAAACATGGTACAGGGCACTTTCTTGATCTTTTCTAGGAACTAAACGAGGATCAAGCTCAACATGTCTTGTACTAACATGGAAGATTGATTTTCGAAAAACTTCATAGCGCTTTGATTGTCACAATGGCATACAAGTGCCACTATGAAACCTGAACATGTGAAGAATATGATCCAGCTACGCTACTTCGGCAGCATTATCAGACGTGTGGAAAAAAAAAAATTTTAAAAAAAGGAAGAGAAGAAAAAGTAGTGGAATGCCAAGAATGGAGATGAATCTGAAGACGAGATGTTCTAGTGGAAGAATAGCAGATACCAGTATATCACAGTGGATCTTTTGCTTAACAGGGTGGGAAGCTCATGGAGCATGGAGGAACTAACCAACCTGAATTATCGTCAAGATAATGTCAGGTGAATCTAGTGATTTGGGATCTGATTAAAAAATACTTACCCATGGGCTGTTGGAATGACATGGCATTTCCATGGAATGTAATTTTCTGTTGATAGTTTAATGAAGTTGAGTTTGGGCAAAATGGATTAGGGTGTAGAGGCAGATGAAATGAAAGGAAGAAGATTTCGTTGGAAGATGGTTTTGTTGATGAAGGGGGACTGTTAAGGCTTAAGTATTGTCCAAAACAGATGCAAATCGCCCAATGCATGCTGGTATCGTCAATGAATGACACGGCTGTATCAGCCGGAAACAGCCCAATACCTAGTGATGCAGGGAATATGTAGGTTATATTGGTGGCTAATGATACAGTACCTGATACAGGCATCACGGAAGGCCCCTTAAAAATTAAGGGTGGCCATACGACTCCTAACCTTTTCCTTTGACGTGACCCACCAAAATCACAGGTCAGCTTGATTTACTTTAATTTTAATTTTTTAAAAAAAAACCTCTAGAGCTCTGGGGCCTCCTTGTACTTGCACCAATTCTAAATTAAAATGCAGTCTTTTAGCGGTTCGTCGTCCTTCTGGACAACGTCAAGGAGATGGGAGGCCAGCTTGAGTCTTTCTTTTCCTCCAATAAAGTTGGTAATGAATACCTTGTTGAGTTGTGTAAAAGACCTGATCGATTGTGACTTCAGTTGTCAGAACCACTTCCGAACTGCTCCTATTAGGGTTAAGGAAAATGCTTGGCACATGATTGCGGTTGATGTGCCGTGGAGTCTCATTCATGCCCTAAGGACTCCAGATGCTCGGCTGGGTTGATTGTCCCAGGGTACGGGGTGATCTGTGGCATTCAGAATCTCGGTGTTAGCTGAGCGTGCATGATGTCGGCAATGAATGGAGGCTTGGTTTCCTCCGGTATCGCTTCAATCGAGGTCGGACCAATCGTGCGGTAAGCCTACTGTATATCACTAATTTGGCACCTCAAGTCGTTGAGCTCAGTTTCCTAGAGGTCTCCGCTCTCAGCCATCACCTCGCCATTGCTTTGAGAATTTTGCTTCATTTCTTTCTCCAATTCGTGGCGTAGGTAAGACGTGGCCAACGCAGCGGTTCCCGAGACGTGAGAAGGTGGTGGCTTTGAGGTTCCGATCTGCTTGCTTCTTTGAGAGCCAACAGGCACTTCGGACTGGTCGGGTACTTCTGTAGTTGCTCGTCTTGAAACTTGCATAGTCCTTTGGACGGGGCAAGGTTGCAATTATTCCAATAATTGCTTCATTGAGTTCAAGTTTTTATTTAGAATCTCAACTTCATGTTCGAGTGAGACAAGCTGACCTCCTCGACTCCTAGACCGCTGCATTGGTCCTGCGGGTGAGGAGTCAGCCTGAAGCTGGGATGAGGAATCCCAGTGGCTAGCAAACTGCTCTGGTGGCACGAGATCAGGGGCAGCGGTGGAGGGGTTTGTCTTCTTCTTCCTTTTTGCCATCATTGAGCTTGAAGAGACGAGAACAACTTTTAATGTTGTTCCCACAGACAACGCCAAACTGTTGATGCAGAAATCTGGTTAGCCCTCCCCGGATTGGTGAACATGCACAAAGAGTAAACAAGGAAGACTCTGACTCGTGCAGGGGACCCTCCGATGCATAAGTCAGACATGGAATTTAGGTTTTTGTTCAAAGGAGAACTTTGAGTTGGAGATTATATGTACCTTTCACCATCGGGGATACTCTTATTTATAGGTGGGAAGAGGCGGTGGTGTGGAGGGCATCTCCCTGTTTTGGTAAGGAAAGATTGTAGTAGGATTCAGACTCCTTGCTTGGCGGGAGGATCTTTTTGGGTCCTTGGCTAGAATCCCGAGTAGAGCTGTATTGAGGTCGGTTTCCTGAATTTTCGGCTGAGATCACGGACAGATCAGATAGAGGTCAGGTGGGATCCTGTGCAGGGCGGGTCTTACCGACCTGATGTGATCTGACCTGGTTCACACGATTGAGGTTAGGTCGTATCCATTAGAGGACGGGTCTTGCTGACTTGAGGTGAGTAGATCGTTCCTTTCAAATCATGGTTGGTCAACGTTTATCCCGACCTTATGCCGAGAGATGAAGCTTGACCTTTGTCTACACTTGGTCGAGGAGATGAGGGTCGGATCATTGGGTCGCACCTCCTGCTGTTTGAAGTGCTGACCTGGCCTGCAGATAGTTGGTCGGTCCATTTTTCTTATAACAAACATCATGATGGGCCTGTCAAAATCAAGAGCGGGGTTTTTTCATTCTTTCTTAACTCTTTAATCATGCATGAGACTTTCAATTTTGGTGGGGCCCACCATGATCCTTATGTGACATCTATTCCAATCATTAGATGATTAATCCTAGTTACACCAAAGGAAACAGTTGGGAATTGGGTGAGAGACACCTGTTGTGATTAGAGTTGGGCATGAACCGACTTGACTCGCCAACTCGACTCGCCAACTCGACTCATCTGACTTGACCCGAAACAAATGGGTGAGTCGGGCTGAATCGAGTACGCTTCGCCCAATCCGAACTCAAATCGAGTCGAGTTTGAGTTAACCAGTAACTCAACCCAAAACTTGATCCGTCAGACTCGACCTGATCCAAAACCCAACTCGACTCAGGTTGTCGGTATGGTGTGTGTGTGTGTGTGTGTAACATAATTCCTAATCCTCTTTACCCTACCCGCCGCACACCCCGATCCGAAAAACCCAATCCCTTCCCGTCCAACACCCATCGGCCATCCCGTCCCATCTGGCAGGCGGTAGCAACCATCCGAGCTTCCTCATCCTCCTCTCTCTCTCTCCACCACCCACCCCCCCCCCCCCCATCCGGCATGCGGTAGCTAACGGCCCATTAGGTGCATTTTTTTTTTTTAAAAATATTTATTTTAATGTTAAGAGGATGGACCACACACAAGAGATGGTGGAGATGGAAGGAAGCGGGTTGCGTCACTCAGTACACTTATCATACTGAGTAAACTCTGTGAGGAACACCATGATTTGTGTATTTTATGCCCTCGGTCCATCCATTTTATCCCGATCCCACTCGGTATTTCTGACTGGGTCGGACTCAGTTCGGATTAGCCCAGCCCAGACCTGGACTTGGATCGAGTTAGACATGCTGGACTTGGTACTGAGTTGGATCAAGTTGGAGTAAGGCATTTTTCAAAATCGGATCGAGTTGGTTTGCACCTAACTCAGTCCAACTCGGCTCGATGCCCACCTTTAGTTGTGATGGTTATATGAAATCCACTATAACCATTAGAGTCCACGCAAATAGGCTTGGGGCCTAAAACTCAGGCCCACATCTAATTCAGACATGTACTATCAAGGGAAACAGTTTGACAGGTGATCTTGTCACAGATGGGGTGATTTTTACGCTCTTCACCTAACTAGAGGTGACGCACCAGGTGGTTAGGAACTTAGGATTGATTTTAGATAAACATCATGGTCTGGACCTCGCAATTGCTCGTATGCACACCCAACCGCCGTTAAAACATGTAATGAAACATAGGTACCGAAATGTAATTTACCTATTAATTAGGTAGTTGTTTGTAAAATTCCAAAAAGAAAAAACTATCAGACAATCCTGTCCATTACTTTTTCCACAGTCGTTCTAATGTGTGGACCAGGTTTGCGCATGACCATGCCACATGTACAGTTGAGATGGGGACGCGGATTGCGTCCTACCCCCGCCGGACGGTAATCCGTCCGGGCAGGGCTCTGTTGACCGTGATGTAAGTGTTTTATCCACGCCGTTCAAAGATTTTTTCAGATAAATTTAGTATTTTAACCAAAAAATGAGGCAAGTCCAAGGCTTAAGTGGACCACAAAGTGGGGATTGAACGTCCACCGTTAAAAGCTTCTTGGGGGCTGGAGAAGTTTCGGATCAAGCTGATATTTGTGTTTTCACTTCATCCATGTCTACATGACCTTATGAATAGGTTTTATGGTAAAAAAAAAAAAACATCACGTGGGTCCTTAAAAAGGTTTCAACGGTGGGTGTCATATCAGTACAGGTTCCTTTGTTGTGGTCCACTTAAGACTTGGACTTGCCTCATTTTTTGGTTGACATATTAAATTTATCTGACAAAATTCGTTGAATGGCGTGGATAAATACTTACATCACGGTGGGCCCCACAGAGCCCTGCCCGGACGGATTACCGTCCGGGTGGGGGTAGGACACAATCCGCGTCCGTTGAGATGGCCCCACCATATTCCCTATTCTTCCGTCTCCACTGTACATCTTCCTAAACTGTGGATGTCTGCAAGAGTATAGTCCGCATACACCTTTACATGCATGTACCTCGATCTAGACCGTTCATTTCTCGTGGTCCAGGGTAAATGGGGCTTAACCTGGAAAAATGACACTGGTTGCATGGTTTTAACCATCCTATGGAGTAAACCGTCTCTCCGTTAATCAAGTCCATCCATCTAGTGGGCCCATCATGGATAGCTCATTCTTTTTTTGAACGTAAAAATGGATGGTTCATATTCTAAACACAAGCATATATTAGATAATCCTTGCCGTAACCTTTCTTCACTTCCATCTCCCTCAGGGCTTTGAATACCGTTGATCGGATGGCTAGGATTATATGATATATATGCAATTTTAACCATTTTCTGAGCAATTGAGGGAGGATGATTGCGCGGGGTCACACACCACTGACCTCAGTGGTGTGTTGACGTCACCAAGTACTGTGGGGCCACTATGATGTATGTGTTATATCCACGGACGTGGATTGCGTCCTACACCTCTGTGGGGCCCAAAGTGATTTAAGTATGTTATCCATGCAGTTCATTGCTTTTGTTAGACCATTTTAAGTTATGACCTAAATAACGAGGCAAGTCCACAGCTCCAGTGGACCACACCAAAGGAAGCTGCAATGATAATGACATCCACCGTTGAAACCTTTATGATGGCCGCTGTGATGTTTTTTTACCATCCAACCTATTAATAAGGTCATGTAAACTTGGATGAAGTGAAAATACAAATATAAGCTTGATTCGAAACTTCTCCAGCTCTCAAGAACTTTTTAACTGTGGACGTTCAATTCCCACTTTGTGGTCTACTTAAGACTTTTATCTGCCAAATGTTTTTGCATCATACCTTAAAATGATGAACGGCATGGATAAAACACTTATATCACTGTGGGTAGGACACAATCCACGTCCTGTATCCACACCCTTTATTATTATTATTATTATTTCACACCCTTTATCTATTTATTTATTATTTTTATTATTATTTCACACCCTTTATCTATTTATTTATTATTATTATAATTTCACAGCATCGGCTAAAAAATGAGGAAAATCAAAAGCTGGATTGGACTTCATTACTTTAAGTAATGAGACATTGACACTTATTGTTGTGCGACTACCATGTTCAGCTATGCATTGGACAAATGATCCAATCCATCATTGATTGGGCCTTATTTTATGTAGTCATTCCTTTTCCAAGCCATATAAGGATATCAGTGGATTCCATTAATGAGCATATAGTTTAATTTCTCAATGAGTCAATCTTGATAATTGTCCCAATGAATGATCAAGAGACGTGGGTGTCTTTCAAATACAATGATAATTACACACTTCACTTACATGACACACTTGATTTCAATGATGAGGAAGATGTTAGTTTATTCAAACCTCAATTCAATTTAGAAAGAGAATGTGAGGAAAGCGATCCCATCCCAAGTGTGCACTACACGAAATTAGACGATGATGCGTATTGGGATGACGATCATGAATGTTCAATCCAAATTTCCCTAGAATCAATCTCAAGTATGGTCTAGGTCAGTGATAAAAAAGTACACGAAGTAATCAGTTATCAGGATCTACTCCATTCATCCGACATGCCTAATTTAAAAGTGGAGGATGAGCCCATTACAACCGATACTTTTAACTTTTGTGAGACATGTTTGGACCACTTTCCTGAATTGAATGATAATATGATTCAGGAGAGGGATGAATCGCTCGATATGACTCTGGAATTTAAAACCACCCAATTGAGGCCACCATCTGAGCTGTACACTTTTGACGATTCAATGCCTCTTCTGAGTAGTATCAATGAACAGAGTCCTTACATCAATACTTCGTCTACTGACCCTCAATCTGTCTGTGTAAGGCTGGAGCAAGAGAGCGTACATCCATCTACTTTTAAAGACGATGAATTCCTTGAGAAGATAATCACAAACTTCAATGTGGAGAATGAGTCACTCTCAGCTGAATTTTCTAACTCTTTGGATGATTGTTTGGCATACTTCGTAGATTCAAACGATCTCATGATAAGAGACATAGTGAATGTCTTGTAAGATAATATCTCGGTAGTTATCATTGACCAAGAGAACCCTTATTTTGAAGCCCCTCCTTCCCCAAAACTTAAATGTCTACCATTAAAGAAGGAGCTAAAAGTGGAACCGAAGTTTGGAACTTCGGAATGTGTTGAGACTACATCACTTCCTGAATTTTTTTTTTTGAATTTTATCTACCTGTAGTCTCTGATTCACCATGGGATACTAACTTTGAAACTTTTTCTGACATATGTGAATCATATATACTTTGGATACCTCAGGTGAATCAAAGATAAATTTTTGCTAAGGTATATAAGTTTATCTGAACATTCATGCTCCAGGGCATCCAAGCTTATTGCAAATGGGCTTTTGGATGATCCTGTTGAGAAACCTACTGAGAAATTTATTCAGATATTGGCCGGAAGAGGAACCTTGCGGCATAACTGAGTAGCTTTTCCCCTGCTTTCATAGGACTAGAGTAGTTTGCTTTATGTTGTTCTAGGTTAGTCGGTTGTATGTCATTAGATTAGTTTGCTTTCTACGTTGTTTTAGAATAGTTTGCTTCTGTTGGAATAACTCTTGTGCCGAGCCGCCTTCATGCTGAAATTTCTTTGGGAAAAAGCCGCTTTACTTCGTCCAGGTACTATCGTTCCATTACTTCTCTTTTATTTTTATTGTCCCATGTGCTTTACATGCTTATTCTTTTACATTGATGACAATGTAGATTTTAGGTTGGAGATGGGAGATTAAGTTACCTAATCAGTGCTTTCTTAGTCTTAAGCAAAAATTATGAAAATTTTTAAATTTTTCTAGACTGCTTTCTTGTGAATTCGAAGTAATTTTGAAGGATAGTTGTGATTTGAGAAGTATAAGATACGGAATGTTGGTGATTTACGACTCTTGGATTTAGTTATCTATTAGATTTCACAGCTATGTTCGAATTATTAATCTATGATTAGAAGTTGTAAACATTGATTGAGTCATGATTTCACATGTCACATCTTACTTACACATGAAAGTTTCAATTTGATATTGAAGGATTAACTTGGTAATCACTAAACATGAAAGGAACCAGCCGGAGAAATTTGCCTATCATGCTCAATAAAAAATAAATAATATAAAAAAGAATTGAAGAATAAGAAAAAAGAATAAATACCCAGCTAAAAAACAATTGCCCATGGAAAGGGTTGGGCGAATGATCTTCACCATAGGTTTGCTCCCTATAGGTGAAGGTTTGATTCCCCAAGGTCGACACGGCATGAAAGCCGCCGATGAAAAAGATGATCCATAAGGGAAGTTTTGGTTTAGGTTTTAGATGTCCTAAATGCTCTTGTTAGTTACCAATGATATCATGAAGTAGAGAATTGAATCTTTGAGGGTGATAAGTCGAGGTTACACTATACACCTATGGATTTTAATGTTTAGAAGTTTTCTAATTGGTGGATTAATACCTTAAACTTGATTATGAAGTTTACCATGTAGTTGAGTTCTGGAGAAAGTAATGCCCAACATTCATGAATCTTAGAATTTTATTATTTGGATTGTTTTTCATAAATCACTCGAGTTTATAGAAATTGTCCTGTAGTTCTCAACTTATTTTTCTCATACTTTGCTTGGGACTAGAAAAATGCTGGTTGGAGATTGTGTTGAGGGTCAAATACTACATATTAGACACTAATTATTACCAGAATTTACCAACATAATATTGTTTAACGGCCCATTTTAATCGTGTTTGTGATGCAAGGTGTATTTAAGGACCTGGACCGAAAAAGGGTGTTAAATGCATGGATTTAACGCTCAAATGTCACTAAGGCAAGGAACGGACCCGAGGGGACCGAGATCAAAGAATTTACACGCTAAAGATCCGAAAAAATCAGGCTACTTATGTTAAACGGGCCCGAAAATCGTCTAGAATGCAAGATCATAGGGTTCCCACCATCCGTTCGGCTCGAAACTTTATATACGGCCTGAGAACCATAAATTAACCGTACACATCAAATTTCAGCCTGGGCCATGGAAGTTTGTGAACATAGTGGGCAGCCATGGAGCATTGGCCGGCATCCTTCTTCTCCGCCTTCTCATCTTCAGTTTCTTCTTCCTTTTATTATTATTTTTTGGCTTTAACATGATTATGTCAGGCTAAACCTCTTAGTTAGGACTAAGAGATGAAGCTTGTAGCGTGATGGGACGGTTTCTACGACTTTGATTCACGTTTTAAGGACTCTCTTTGATTATAGTTTAATTATATGGAATATTCATAGTTTTTAATGGTTTATTATGACTTAAATTACAATGGTTCTGTAATAGCTTTGAGTATTTTCTATATATGTATAGATGTTATGGTCATAGGAGCTCTCTTGTTCACTATCGTCTCACGGGCATGGTTGGATGACAGAACCCTTCCCTATGTTCATAACTCTCTTAAATTGGATGTGGATTGGTTAAATTTTGTTGTTTACTTTGTCTCCTGGGCATGGTCTTGTGATGGAATCAAGTCTAATTCTTATACCTCTCATCTCTTAAAAACTGGATCAAAGGAAGTTTATAGTTAATTTTTAACGTTATATCTTCTAACTGAATGAAGATGGGACTTTAAGTCCAGTTGTGTTCTTGAATTAAGCGTAGATTTCCTTGATCTCTACATGAGGATCCTTAGCACCCTAGTTTCCCACCTTTAAATTCATTAGTTTTTAATTAAATAATAAACCATTATTATCTCAAATCCCTCTGATTTAGATTTCATTTTATTCTAGTTTTAGTTCTGGTTACTTTCAGAATACATACAAGGTTCAGTCCTTGTGGATTCGACCTCGGTCTTACCAAGATTATTACTACATCGCAATCCTATACTTGGGGTGTGAACACTAGACCACTTATCAAACACTTGTCCTTAACGTCCTATAGCATACTTGGCCATAAAAGAAAGGGGCACTGAAGGTGAGGCTGCAGAAGAAGACCCCGACCTTGATGAACATGAGCAAGCCATTGAGGAAGGAGCATATGGCAATGAGTTGACGGTCCAGGATCATGGCGAATCTCTATTTGTGAGGCGATTACTGTATACCCCACGGAAGGAATTACATCCACAACAACACAATATATTTTGTATACGGTGCACTGTTAACGAAAATGTATATGATGTGATTATAAACAGTGGCAGTAGCGAGAACATCGTTTCAAGAGTGATGGTGAATAAGTTGTAGCTATCAATGACAAAACATACTTCCCTATACTCAATTGGTTAGATATAAAAGGTAAACGAGACCAAGGTAACTGAGCAATGCACTATTTCATTTTCAATTGGTAAAAATTATAAGGATCAAATACTTTATGACGGTTCGATAAGGAAGCATGTCATATGTTACTCGGTCAACCCTGGTAGTTGGACCGTGGTGCGACCCATCGAAGACGAGACAATGTCTACATATTCATCAAGAATAGTCAAAAAATAATCTTTGCCCCTATGACACCAGTGAACCACCTTAAAGCTTCTAAAGTGGAGACCTTATTGACCATTCGAAATTTCATGGAATTCAAGAAAATCGACAAAGCAGTGGTGAAGGGTGAGGAATCGGAACCCTCAAAGATTCCTCCAAGTTTAAGGCTATTGCTAAACGAATTCAAAGAAGTCTGGCCTGAAGATTTACCCGATGAATTGCCCCCATGATGGACATCCAACATCACATCGACCTCGTCCCCGGGGCTTGCCTGTCCAACCACCCTCATTATCGGATGAGTCCAAAAGAGTGTGAGATACTTCAGGGGCAAATGGAGAAATTGATCTGCAAGGGTCTCTTGAGAGAGAGCATGAGCCCATGTGTTGTACCAGTATTATTAACACTAAAAAAGAAGAAAGCTGGCACATGTGTGTCGACAGTCGAGCAATCGACAAAATTACCATCAAATATCGGTTCCTACTACCGCAATCGGACAACATGCTCGACATGTTAGAAGGGGTCAAGGTGTTCTCTAAACTAGACCTAAGGAGCGAGTACTATTAGATTCGTATCCGACCCGGTGATGAGTGAAAAATGGTATTCAAGACCAAGAAATGGTTGTATGAGTGGCTGATCATGTCCTCTGTTTATCGAACAAATTAAGTACTTTTATACATTTGATTAGTAAAGTTCTAAAACCGTTCATTGGTTGATTTGTGGTAGTATATTTTGATGACATACTGATATATAATCAAGATGAGATGGAGCACAGGAAACATCTCAGGCAGGTGCTACAGGTTTTACAAATTAACAAGTTGTACATCAACTTGAAGAAGTGTAGCTTTTTAACGGACAATCTGTTGTTTCTACGATTTGTTGTAATGTTCACGGGCGCCCGTATGGACAATGAAAAGGTGCGATCCACTAGGAAATGGCCGATCCCGACAAACGTTAATGAGGTGAAGAGTTTTCACGGGTTGACGACCTTCTATCGTCGATTCATGTGAAATTTTAACACAATAGTTACATATATTATAGATTGCATAAAAAAAGGATTGTTTTAGTGGACCGATGAAATTGACAAGAGCTTTCATGAGATCAAGTATCGTTTGTCCACAACACTAGTCTTGGAGCTTCATAATTTTGACAAGTTATTTGAGGTTAAGTGTGACGCTTCATGTGTCAGAATTAGAGGAGTATTATCACAGGAAGGTATATCGGTAGCCTTCTACAATGAGAAGCTCAGCAAAGCTCGAAAGAAGTGATCAACGTATGAGCTTGAGTTATACGCAGTTATTCAGGCACTGCGACATTGGCACATTATCTGATTCAAAGAGATTTTGTTCTGTACACTAGCAATTAAGTATTAAAGTTTATTAATAGTCAGACTAATATAAATCGTGTGCATGTTAAATGAGTTGCGTTTTTACAGAAATTCACGTTCGTTCTGAAGCACAAGTCAGAGTACCAGAACAAGATGACTAATGTACTTAGTCATCGTGTATCACTGCTTGTTACAATGAGCAATGGGGTGGTTGACTTTGACTGTCTCAAGAAGCTGTATGCAGAGGACGAGGACTTCAAAGATTCTTAGATGAAGTGCCAACAAGGTCATTGGGATGACCTTTATATATAAGACGGTTTCCTCTTCAAAAGGAATCGATTGTGCATATCCCAAAGTTCTCTAAGGGAGCAGATTATTTAAGAGATACATGGAGGTGACCTCGGTGGACACCTTGGGCAAGAGAAGATGCGAGCTCTTATGGAAGAGTGGTATTATTGACTACAATTGTTACGTAATGTTGGAAAAGCTATACAACATTGTCATGTTTGTCAGACCTCCAAGGGGTAATCTCAAAATACGGGCCTCTACATCCTGTTACCTGTACCTGACGGTTCTTGAGAGAATTTATCTATGGACTTCGTACTTGGCCTCTCATGAACACAACATAGCATGGATTCAGTGTTCATGGTGGTAGATCGTTTCTCCAAGATGACGCAATTTATTTCATGCAAGAAGATCCTTAATACAACACACATGGCGAATCTATTCTTCAGGAAAGTCGTATGATTACACGGGTTCCCGAAGACCATTACTTCTGATTATGACACGAAGTTCATTAGCCGCTTTTAACGAACTTTATGGACTTGATTCGGTACACGATTTCAATTCAGCAGTACCTACCACCCACAAACTGCTGAGTAGACCGAAATTGTGAATCGTAAGTTGGTAAACCTCATTCGCTGTATTTCAGGAGAAAAATCGAAGCAGTGAGATTTGACCTTCCCTCAAGTAGAGTCTATATTCAACAACATGGTGAACCGCTCGACAGGAAAATTACTGTTCCAAATTATTTATGGACGAGTGACTTGCCACACACTTGACTTGGTCCCTTTTTCCAAGCTCCCAGGCATGATCATTGCCACAGAACATATGAGAGATACGATCATGGGCATCCATGCGGAGGTACAAACCAAGCTACATGTCTCGAACGAGAAGTAGAAGGAACAAGCGAACAAGCATCGGCAACAAAAAGTATTCGAGGTGGGTGACCACGTTATGGTCCATCTACACAAAGAGAGATTTTCGACCGGGACGTACAACAAATTGATGAATAAAAAGATTGGACCAGTACCAATCATCCAAAAGATCAATGACAATGCTTATGTTGTTGATCTTCTAGATGATATGGCGATCCCATAGACTTTCAACGTCACGGACCTAACCGAGTATTATGAACCAGAGCAGGACGATAACTCGAAGACTAGTTCTTTTGAAGTGGAGGGGATTAATGTAGAGCGGATTGTGGGTAGTTTCATGGTCAAGATGGATCAGAAAAGGTCCGGTCGACAACAGAAGTGATCTAGACCATCAGACCTTAGATCGGGCATATCTCGCAATCTGGAATGAGTTATCGGGCATAAAATATATGATTTTGGGATAGAACAAGCTACTTTAGCCATCCGACCCCGCTACACTGGGTTATGTAAGCCAGATTTACGAAATACCCTTGGATCGACGGTCGTTTCCCTATTTGAATTCCGTTTTTACTATAAATAATAAGTTTTAGTTTGATTATAACTCTTCATCCGTTGGGCTTTAGGAGTTGTGCCCAACGTGAAAAGAGTTCAAAATAATTAGGAGAACAGCTTGGTAAAACAAAATATGATACTTACTATTTTTGACCGAAAACCTTGCGCACTAGTAGACATCACAATTGTCTATAAATAGTAAATTTACTATGTATAGTAAGTTGCGAATTCTAGGAGTTTTAGTTATAGTTTGCGTCTGATTTCTCTCCCATTGCTTGGTATCCTTATTTAAAGGCTTGTGAACTCGTTATTTTCATTAATCAATCAAATTATGAATTTATTAGAATTTATATATATTCTTCTTGCTTTCTTTCCTTATGGATTCGAGAAGTCTATGTGAGGAGTTTAGAGAAACTCTGTAGAATTGGAGTAGTTATTCTTAAGGAAGACGATGATTGACCTCATTACGTTCATCCCTGCTTCAACAACATTGCAAGATCTCTGCTTGTAGGCTATTTTAGAAGGAGATGAGAAGTCTATACTTGCTAAAATGAAAATTTCCCTTTCCATGGTCAACTCAAATTTTTTATCCACCTCATTTTTTGTCTCACCTCCTAACATGAGCTCTTAAATTGGATTCACAGGTGGATTTCTCCGAAACATCTTGGTGGCCCCATAGTGCATCCTTGCTAAGGAACTTACTGCAAAAGGCTTTACCATGAAATCCACGCCCATTGAAAAAATGCGGGCAATCACGCGGACAAGCATATGTGGAATCGGATTGGTTGGTGTACCACACACCAGTGATCTAGCTGGTGTGTTGATGTAGCAAGTTCTGTGGTTCCATCATAGGGTATGTGTTATATCCAAGCTGTCCATCCATTTGGCTGGCTTATTATAAGGTTTGAGCCAAAAAAATAAGATACATCCAAAGATCAAGTGAACCACAGTGCAAAAAGAATTGGGGATTGAACATCTACCATTGAAACACTTTTGGAAGTCACGTAAGTTTTGGATCAATATGATATTTTTTCCCCTCTTCATCCAGGTCTTTGTAACCTTATTAACAGATTTGATGGAAAATAAATATTATGGTGGGCCTTAGGAATATTTTACCGGTGAAAATCATTATCCCCGCTGCCATTTATAGTGTGGTTCAATCCAGCTTTGGATATGATCATTTCTTGGCTCATTATCTAAAATGATCTCGACAAATGATGAACGGTGTGGATATAGTAAATACATTATTTTGGAGCTATGTTATTTTGATCTCCTTTGAACCGTCAGTACAAGTTAGCTCGAGGAGCGTCAGCGGGGCGCGAATTAGATACTGACAGCGTAAGTACCCAAATCCCTACTGAAGACATCACCAAGCTCTGTGGACCTCATCATGATACATGTACTGTATCTATACCGTCCATCATTTGGAGAGATCATTTCATAGCATGAGAAAAATAATGAGATAGATCTAAAGTTCAAGTGGACCCCACCATATAAAACAATGGGGACAGTGACATCCACCGTTCAAAACTTCTTAGGGGCCATGGAAGTTTCCAATCAAGCTTATATTTTTGTTTTCACTTCATCTATCTTAATTTTAACTTATGAATAAGTTGGATCTAAAAAATTACATCATGGTGGGCCCTATAAATGTTTCAACAGTGGGTGTGACTGATCCCACGGTTTTATGTGGTGGGTACACTTGAACTTTAGGTTTATCTTACTCTTTTCATCATGCCATAAAATGATCTCTACAAAAGGTTAGACGGTATGAATACAACACATGCATCACGGTGGGGTTCACATCTTGGTGACATTACTTCAGTAGCAATTTGGCTACTGACCTTGTCAGCATCCAATCCGCGCCGATACCGACAAGGATTTGTAGCCAAATTGCTATGGAAGTGATGTCACCGAGCTCTATGGACCCCACCATGATACATGTGTTATATCCACATGATCCAACCATTTGTAGAGATCATTTTATGGCATTACAAAGAGAATGAGATAGGTCTAAATTTCAAGTAGACCCACCACAGAAAACTGTGGGAGCAGTCACACATATGGTTGAAACATTTACAGGGCCCACAGTGATGTATTTTTGAGATCCATCCTATTCATAAGTTAAGATAGGGATAGATGAAGTGAAAACAAAAATATTAGCTTCATTGGAAACTACTGTGGCCGTTAAGAAGTTTTGAATGGTGGATGTCGTCCCCACTATTTTCAATGGTGGGGTCCACTTGAACTTTAGATCTATATCATTCTCTTTGTAATGCTATAAAACTATCTCTACAGATGGTTGGACGGTATGGATACAACACATGCATCATTGTGGAGTCCACAGAGCTTGGTGACGTCACTTCAGTAACGATTTGGCTACTGACCTTGTCAGCATCCAATCCGTGCCCGCGTCAGCGCTCCTCTTCGCACGACACGTGCCTACACCAGCTATATAGCTGTTGTGTAGTACAACAGCCAATCCGTTTCCCACGTGTGGACGGAAAGACTTCATGCGAATAAGATCCACTCCGTCCATCAGGAGACGCGGATTGCCTATGCAGCCAGTGGCTATTGGATGGTGCTCCATGGCCCTATCATGATGTATGTATTTTATTCACACCGGCCATATAATTTTTCATATTATTTTATGGCAGGAACCAAAAAAATGAGGCTGATCCAAATCTCAAGTCGACCACACGGTCCACACTACAAGAAACCAAACTTTTATTGCCCCGGCAAGTTTTTAATGGTGGGAGTTCAATCACCACTATTTCCTTTAGTGTGGTCCACATCAGATTTGAATCTGCCTCATTTCTGGGGTCCTGCACTAAAATGATTCGGAATAATGGCTGGACATGGTGGATAAAACACGATACATTATGGTAGGCCATTAGAGCACCGTCCAGTGGCTACAGCCGTTGTGGCCACTCGATGGTGCTATGTGGACCTCCCCATTATGTATTCGTTTTATCCGCATCATCTATTTATTTTTTCAGATTAATTTATAGCACTAGGAAGGAAAAATGAGTTTCATCCAAATTTTAAGTGGACCATGTTTACACTCATTTTTGGTGTATATATATATATATATATATATATATATATATATATATATATATATATATATATATATATATATATATATATATATATGGGAAAGGTACAATGCGCTCTGGTTGGCTATAAGCTCCCGTGAGGTCAAACTGTGTGGACCCCACCGTGATGTGTTTCGACCATCAACACCGTTCATTTGATGGGTCCCCTTTAAATTATGGGTTGTCCCAAAAATCAGCCGTATACGGAACTCAGGTGAGCCATACCATCTAAAATTATGTGAAGACACTGTTAAAACATCTGGTTGGCTATAAGCTCCCGTGAGGTCAAACTGTGTGGACCCCACCGTGATGTGTTTCGACCATCAACACCGTTCATTTGATGGGTCCCCTTTAAATTATGGGTTGTCCCAAAAATCAGCCGTATACGGAACTCAGGTGAGCCATACCATCTAAAATTATGTGAAGACACTGTTAAAACATATAAAAGCACTTGGTGGGGCCCACTTGAGTTTTGCATGCGCCTGAAACTTGGTCTAAACCCTCATTCAAGTGGGACACACATAATGGATGGTCTGGATTTGCAAACCACATCTCGGTGGGCCCTCAAAAATAGTTATGAATGTTTTAATGGAGCACGACCCCTCTCCACTTCTGTATGTGGTGTGGCCCACAAAAGTCACTGATTGACTTGATTTTTGAGACCTAAGCCCACGATGGAATGGTGCATCTGACCGATGGGGTAGATGTTTGAAACGCATCATAGTGGGGCCCACACAGCTCGACCTAATGGGGAGGTAAAATCAGCTCGAGCGCATTGTACCTTTTCCCTCTCTCTCTCTATATATATAGGGAAAATGTACAATGCGCTCGAGCTGACAATAAGCTCTCATAAGGTGGAGCTGTGTGGGCCCCATCGTGATGTGTTTCGACCATCAACACTGTGCATTTGATGGGTCCCCTTTGAAGTATGGGATGTCCCAAAAATCAGCTGTATACGGAACTCAAGTGGGCTATACCATCTAAAATTATGTGAAGATACCGTTAAAACATATAAAAGCAGTTGGTGGGGCCCACCTGAGTTTTTCATGCGCCTAAAACTTGGTCTGAACCCCCATTCAAGTGGGACACACATAATGGATGGGCTGGATTTGCAAACCACATCTTGGTGGGCCCTAAAAAATAGTTATGAATGTTTTAATGGTGCACGACCCCTCTCCACTTCTTTATGTGGTGTGGCCCACACAAGTCACGAATTGACTTGATTTTTGAGACCAAAGCCCACGATGGAATGGTGCATTTGACTGATGGGGTAGATGTTCGAAACGCATCACGATGGGGCCCACACAGCTCGACCTCATAGGGCGTTAAAATCAGCTCGAGTGCATTGTACCTTTTCCCATATATATATATATATATATATATATATATATATATATATATATGTTATATATATGGGAAAGGGTACAATGAGCTCGAGCGTATTACGGTAGTCCATGAGGTCGAGCTGTGTGGGCCCCATCGTGATTCCTTTCGAACATCAACACCGTCCACCAGATGCACCATTCCATCGTGGGCCTGGACGGCCCGAAATCAGCCGGAACTCAGGTGGGCCATACCATCTAAAACCATAAGTATACATGCCAAAAACATATAAAAGCACTGGTGGGACCCACCTGCAATTTGGATGCAGGTGAAACTTGGTCTGAACCCTCATCCAAGTGGGCACACATAATGGATGGTCTGGATTTGTAAACCACATCTCGAAAAGGCCCAATAAATGGTTATAATGTTTTAATGGTGCACGGCCCCTCTCAACTTCTGTATATGGTGTGGCCCACAAAAGTCATGGATTGACTTGATTTTCAGTCGTCCAGGCCCACAATGGAATGGTGCATCTAACTGATGGGGTAGATGTTCGAAAGGCATCACGGGCCTACACGGCTCGGGCCCACACGGCTCGATACCTCATGGGACGATATATATATATATATATATATTGATATATCATTGTACCTATTTATATATATATATATATATATATATATCGGAAAGCTCACTTGTGAACCATTTCGCACCAACTGCCTATGAACTTTTTTGAGAACTCATCATATCTGATGAGTTTCGAAAATCTGAATGGTCCAAACCTCATAAAACCCCCTGGTACTAATTTTTACTTTGAACCAAAATTTCGGTGGGCCATAAAAATGCAAACAGTTTCTTCCCTTGATTTGAATTTTTCTTTGCTATGGCCCACCAGAATCTTAGATCAGGGCGAAAATTCATCCCCTAAGGTTTCATGGGATTCCGCATCTTATGGACTGTTCAAATTCAACACCCATGACACGTGTGCAAAGGTGCACACATTCATAGGGGAGCATGCCTCTCTCTCTCTCTCTCTCTCTCTCTCTCTCTCTCTCTCTATCATATATATATATATATATATATATATATATATAGTGTGGTTCAGTCCAGCTTTGTACATGATTACTTCTTGGCTCATTATCTAAAATGATCTCGACAAATGATGAACCGTGTGGATATAGTGAATACATTATTTTGGAGCCATGTTATTTTGATCTCCTTTAAACTGTCGGTACAACTTAGCTCAAGGAGCGTCAGCGGGGCGCGAATTAGATACTGACAGTGTAAGTAGCCAAATCCCTACTGAAGACATCACCAAGCTCTGTAGACCTCACCATGATGCATGTATTGGATCCATACCATTCATTCATTTGGAGAGATCGTTTCACAGCATAAGAAAAATAATGAGATAAATCTAAAGTTCAAGTGGACCCCACCATGGGCCATGGAAGTTTCCAATCAAGCTTCTATTTTTGTTTTCATTTCATCTATCTCTATTTTAACTTATGAATAGGTTGGATCTAAAAAATACTTCATGGTGGGCCCTATAAATGTTTCAACGGTGGGTGTGACTGATCCCACGATTTTATGTGGTGGGTACACTTGAACTTTAGATCTATCTCATTCTTTTCATCATACCATAAAATGATCTCTACAAATGGTTGGATGGTATGGATACAACACATGCATCATGGTGGGGTCCACATCTTGGTTACGTCTCTTCAGTAGCGATTTGGCTACTGACCTTGTCAGTATCAAATCCGAGCCGGCGTCAGCGCTCCTTTTCGCACGATACGTACCCACACCAGCTATATAGCTGTTGTGTGGTACAACAACCAATCGGCTTCCCGCGTGTGGACGGAAAGACTTCATCCGAATGAGATCCACTCCGTCCATCAGGAGACGCGGATTGCCTACGCTGCCAGTGGCTATTGGATGGTGCTCTATGCCCCACCATGATGTATGTATTTTATTCACACCGTCCATATAATTTTTCATATTATTTTATGGCAGGAACCAGAAAAATGAGGCTGATCTAAATCTCAAGTCGACCACACTACAAGAAAAGAGTGGTGAAAAGACGGATATCAGCTTCATCCAAAACTTTTATCGCCCCGGCAAGTTTTTAATGGTGGGAGTTCAATCACCATTATTTCCTTGTAGTGTGGTCCACATCAAATTTGAATCTGTCTCACTTCTGGGTCCTGCACTACAATGATTCGGAAAAATGGTTGGACATGGTGGATAAAACACGTACATTATGGTAGGCCATTAGAGCACCGTCCAGTGGTTACGGCCGTTGTGGCCACTCGATGGTGCTATGTGGACCTCCCCATGATGTACTTGTTTTATCTGCTTCATCTATTTATTTTTTCAGATTAATTTATAGCACTAGAAAAAAAAAAAAAGTTTCATCCAAATTTTAAGTGGACCATGTTTACACTCATTTTTGGTGTGTGTGTATATATATATATCTCGGAAAGCTCACCCGCGAACCATTTTGCAGGGACTACCTACGAACTTTTTTGAGAACTCATCATATCTGATGAGTCTCAAAAATTTGAACGGTCCATGTGAAGCAGAACCTCATAAAATCCCCTGGTACTAATTTTTACTTTGAACCAAAACTTCAGTAGGCCATAAAAATGCAAACACTTTCTTCCCTTGGTTTGAATTTCTCTTTGCTATAGTCCACCAGAATCTTAGATCAGGGTGAAAATTCACCATCTAAGGTTTCATGGGATTCCACATCCTATGGACTGTTCGGATTCGACACCTATGACACGTGTGCAAAGGTGCGAACATGCATAGGGGAGCATGCCTCTCTCTCTCTCTCTCTCTCTCTCTCTCTCTCCTCTATATATATATATATATATATATATATTATATATATATATATATATATAATATATATATATATATATATATATATATATATAAGAAGATGCTACGTGGAGATACAATATGTTTGGTATATGTATTAATTATACTAAAAAAGATTTACTTCTAATCTTTCTTTAGTATTATATATTATGTTATTAATGTGATGGTACAAACTCTTATTAAGCCTTTTAAAGAAATAAATCATGGCATGCTACGTGGATACAATTAACGTGCCCATTAAATGAGGCAACATGCCTGACACGTATATAAAAAATCTGCCAAGCGAGCGTATCTTATGTAACAAGTATGTATGATCTCATCCGTGAAATTATCTCTTATACTCATTTTAAAATGAAATATTTCTCTAGAGATATTCGGAGAACAGTAGCGATTCAAAAAATTTTGAAAATCAAAGGGTCAAATCAAGCCAACCCAAATGTGATCCCAAACCCAGATCATAAAAGGATGACTGTATCTACATCAGGTCCCGTCTTATACGATAATCAGAATTAAGAGAATGAGAGCTATGCTATATCCAAATCACATATCAGGATCGAGGGTTAAATCCCTCCAACGCTCTAAACCATCACCGTTTGGAAAGAGTTGGTTTGATCCAGGCTATCTAACACCTTGAAGTTGACAAGGTGGGCCATCAATAGAGATGTTTACTGGCCATGCTCGATAGAGATTGACCCTAGAGGATTTCAGATCTTAATCTGGTTGTCTTCATTAGAAGAACTTTGGCGGTCACAGTCCTAGTATTTAGTAGGCCACGAACATCTCCACAAAGGATCAACTACGGAAGACAATCTAAGAAGTCAATGAGTCTTAAGTCCTTTTTTTTTTTTTTTTCAAGCCAAGTCTTCATTTGCTAAAGAAAAGATTATGTATTTGGAAAATCTGCATGAAGGATCTAGAAGCCCGGCAGGGGCTCCCATCGCAATGAGAAAAAGAGCTCGAGGCCATGCCAAACACATCTATCTACTTTTATTTTTACTTTACTTTCATGTTTATCTTATTTTTCTTAGTTTAGTTCACTGTTGCTTAGCGGCTCCCACCGAAGTACATTTATCTTACGAGTAGACTAAATATCTGTGACCTTAAGTTTTCAGATCAACATATCCATTTTAGTTTTGATTCAATTGTTCTGGTTATTTCTTGCTGACCACCTCCCTCAAACACCTCTTTCATTAGGTGTAGCGGGTATTTATCAGTTTCTCACTTATATATAAGCCCACCAATGACATCTCGCCATGTCACCACACCAATGATAAAGACCTGTCTATCTAATTTGGCTCCATCTGGCGCACGGCATTTTAGGACTCACGTGGGCTGCTCAAAGAGAATTTAAAGGTTTAAGACATGATTTTTTACTACCTCTAGAATGACATCTCAAGTATTCAATTACACATATTTTAAAGATCACTAAAGTGGCAATGTTGTGGCCCACTTTATGGACGCTCGGAGGGATTCTTTATTGGAGGCAGGATTCTCTATAATGTTGTAGAATAAGCCTATTTATAAATATTTCAGGTGGGCCCATCTAGGTATATATAGCATCAAACTTGCACAAGAGAGTCACTAACAATGAAAGTGAAATGCCCAAAAATCAGGCTAAACCAACCATAATGTGGGCCATGTGTGAATTTATAGGTTTATGGGTGGCTTTCCATTTTCTTCTATTGTGTGGACCACCTAATAAATGAGTTTTAACACTGGTGAAAAACTCTTTACCCACTGATGAATGACTATTAATGAGCCGGAGAATAACGTATAAAATCACCTTATTCCATCTAGGTCAGTTTGTAGAATAAGCTTATTCAATAAATGTTGGGTGTGGGCCATCATTCTATTTTCAAAGCAACCTGTCTAGAAAAGTCGCTGTGGTGAATTTGAGATGCCTGGCAAATAAGACATCCAACCATTACGGGGCCGCCTCGTGATTTGGAGGTTTTTGAGTGGATGTTCATCGTTTTCCATGTGAAGCCTGTCGTGTTGTTTTCAAGTGATCTAACTTACTTATAAAGTGTGCCCCACTATTAATAGTGTGGTTTTCAAAACAAAACATCACACTTATATAATTATCAGTGGGTCATACCATAGAAAAAAATTGAGATGCCTAGCAAAAAATTGAGATGCTCATTCAATAAATGTTGGGTGTGGGTCATCATTCTATTTTCAAAGCATCTAACCCGTCTAGAAAAGTTGTTGTCGTGTATTTGAGATGCCTAGCAAATAAGACATCCAACCATTATGGGGCCGCCTCGTGATTTGGAGGTTTTCGAGTGGATGTTCATCGTTTTTCATGGCGAAGCCTGTCGTGTTGTTTTCAAGTGATCTAACTTACTTATAAAGCGTGCCCCACTATTAATAGTGTGGTTTTCAAAACAAAACATCACACTTATATAATTATCAGTGAGTCATACCATAGAAAAAAATAGACTACCATTCAAAATTTCTCCAAATTCATGTGGGGTCCACATTATGCTTTGACCAACTTGATTTTAGGAGCATTATCCATTTTTCAACTACTTTTCAAAATTTCACCTTGTTGTGTGTAAGCCATCCAATCAGCAAACCCCACCATGATGATGGATACCTAACAAATAGGCCCATCTAATCATGAGTTGAGCCACCACCTTAGAAAACATTGGACAACCACCTCAAGAACCTTCAAATTCATGTAGTGGCCCACACTATAGTTGGATCAGCACACGATTTTTGGGACGTTCAACTTTCATGATCTGCCAACCTTGATGACTAATCTTATAATGGGTCCATCAATTGCATGGTACAGATGTCCTTTACAAGAGACACGTGTCCATTAGATCACAGTAGCTTAAATGGCATCCCTACGTTGAGTAGATGACCGAACAATCTTGATTCTTGCGTCAACGTATCTTCTTGTTAGGGTCCATATATAAAATGGACTGACTGGATCTTGCACGTATGTATCACACCGTTCACGTTGAGACGTATATTGAAAGGCATACGTGCACGTCGGACTATCAAGCAATCTTTCCTACTGGAGATTTTACAATCTTAGGAGCACCATGGGAAACAAAGAAAAAATATAATGCATAAAGCCTTTTAAATTCACGAGGTGTGGCCCACTTGAGTTTTGGCTCAAGCTGATTTTTCGATTGTCCATTTTAGGGTGATTAGGATTGAATCGCCATGGTGTGGCCCATTTGAGTTCTTGATCTTCCTCATTTTCGAGATGTACGCGTAAAATGAGTTGCACAAATGATCGACGGATTGGATGTCATAGACACATCACAGTCGGATCCACATGCTATTTAATCGATGTACAGGCTCCCTACGGAAGGGATTGTAAGGTTTCTGGATACGGTAAGGAAAGAGGTTCTTTTGCCCACTTGCCCAGTTATCAAATGATTGGAACCATTCATGTTGTTGAATATATCCAATCAATAAAAATTACATTTCAATGGCACGGATGGAAGCAGATTGGTGTTGGGTGCAGTGGGGCCACCGTGATGTATGTCTTTTATCCACACCGTCCATACTTTTTTGCCAGATCTTTTATGGCATGAGCCTAAAAATGAAGCAGATCAAAAGCTCAAGTGGACCACACCACATGAAACAGTAGTAATTGAATGCAAACCATTATTGCCTAACACACAAGCCTACGGTCGGCATCCCTTCCAATTCTTCCATGTGGTGGGGCCCATATTATCGGTGGATCTAGCTGGTTTTTACCTTGGGGGCCTAACATCGAGAATGGAACCTGAAGGACGGAGTGGATTTTACATTTACAACATATGATGGAATCAACGGACCTGCGTGCATGATTCACGCGCACCTGTCTTGATTTAATGACCCAAAACGCGAATCGTGACTTGCGTACGAAAAAGGGGCGTAATTTTTGAAAATACGGAAGGAAAGACTTCATGCAGATGAGATCTGCGCCGTCCATCAGGTGCACCACCCTGTGTATTGTGCAGTTATAAAAAATCAGGCCAATTTAATTCTCAGGTGGGCCACACAACAGAGAACAGTTAAGACCGGAAGTTCCAGCATTACAATAGTTTAAATTGCATGGAGGGTCCTCTGTTGGATATGCATGCTATCCAATATGGAGGCAGATTAGGTAGCCAAGCCAGCGCCACCCTCCACCGTAGGGGAGCGGATTAGGTGAGACCCCAGATCGCAGCTGTGATGGATGTGCCTTAAATCCACACCGTCCAACTATTTTGAAAGATCATTTTAGGGCATAATGGAAAAAATGAAGCTGACTCAAATCTTAATTGGACCACACCACAGGAAACAACTGTTATTGAATCCCCACCATTAAAATTTTCATGGATTCCACCAGAATGGCAAGAGACCACTCGAATATAATCTTGATCCGAAGCTTTTGTGACGCACAAGAAGTTTTTAATGATCAATCACCATTGTTTCCTGTACTATGGTCCATCCAATCCATCCACCTGACACACCCCACAAAGATGAAGGGACACACAGAAAAACAGGGCACTATAGGACTCAGGTAGGCCACACCCGGAGAATTTAAAAGTTTTAAGGAATGTTTTTTCACCGTTCCTTTGGAATGGTCACCTGATTAGAATTATTTTTAAGATCTATAGTGGGAATGTGGTGGCTCACTTGATGGACGGTGAAGCATGCAAGCACTGTTCTTGATTGGAGGCACAATCCTCTAGAATGTTGTAGAATAAGATTATTATACAAATATTGTTGGTGGGCCCACATCTAAGTATATATCATGCCAAACTAGTCTAATAGGGTCACGTAACAATGAAAGTGAAATGCCTCAAAAAAGGACTCCATTTGGCTAGTGATCCAACATCAGCCAGCTAGTGTCAAAGATCCACAATCCCCACCATGATGTAAATGTTTTATCCGTGTCCTCCATTCATTTTCTCGTATTATTTTATATAATGAATCCTAAAAATCAATCGAACGAACGGTTGTTGAAAACTTGTCAGGGATATATAAAAGTTATGAATCAAGCTGGTATTTGTGTTTTCCTGTGACCTTACCAGCAGGTATATGTGATATTACTGTATTTTTGGATCATGCCTTAAAATGAGCTAGCAAAATGCGTTTTTTGGATATGCCTTAAAATGAGCTGGCAAAATAAATAAACGGCGTGGATAGAACACATACTTCACACCAGCTAGCTGGCTGGTGTTGGGGTCACTGGCCAAATGGTGTCTCCGAAAATCAGGCTAAATCAACTATAATGTGTGGCCTGTGTGAATCTAAAGGTTTCTAGGTGATTTTTCAATTTTCTTTATGGTGTGGCCCACTTGACAAATCAGTTTTAAATACAAGTGAATAACTATTAACACAGTAGAATAACTTATAAAATAATATTACTCTACCCAGGAGGGCCAGGACAACTTGTAGAATAAGCTGAGTGAGGCCACCATGCTACTGTCACACCATCTAATACGCCAAAAAGACCCATTCATCTATCACATCAGCTACCTCGTGAATCAGAGGTTTTTGAGTGGATGTTCATTAATTTTCATGGAGGACCGCAGACTTGTTCCACGCTAAGCCGATGTAGAGCTAGCTGCGTACTGATTTCTAGCCTAGATGAATTGAAAGAAGCCTGAGTGGAAGTAGACATGGCCTATCATATTTGGGCTAGTCTTATATTGGGCATGATGTAAAAGAGCGTCCGGATTGAAGAGTTTCATTTCGAATGGAGAAAAATTCTTATTTGAAGTGTGAATTGAAAATCAATCATAACTTTTAATCCGGGATGAGTTATGGTATGCACAACATATGAATTCCTATTGTAACATGCTATCCGGGGTGAACCCGACCGCATGGTTGGTCGCATCAGTTGATTTCTTAAGAAAATTACTCATTTCACTTCAAAATTACAGTTTTAGAAAAAAAATATAATAATAATTAGTCAATTTTAATTTAGCCGTAGCTCATTCATTTTAAAGTTTTAGTGTATGGTGTCTTCTTAGGAATTGTTTATAATCATGTAAGGAATCATCTTGCGTGATTACGTTAAAATTTTTTATTTTTAGTATAATTTACTATTTCGGATAATTTTCAATTTAGTCATTTAACACTTTTGATTAATATTTGCAATTTACTATTTAAAGCATCCTAATTTTATTTTTGACATTGACTTCAATAAAACATTTCGAATTCTCTTATTTTCTTGTTAGTTCAAGAATCATTACACCTCATAAATTCAAGCCTATGTTTTTAGGGGATCGAACTTGCAAATAAAGTGTACGCCACCATGATGGTGGGATTTCCAAAAATAGCTTGCCTACATAATTATTGGTGGGCCACAACATAGAGAAAAATGGACCACCCCATAAACCTCAAAAGTCATACGAGCCAACATGATGCTTAAATCAGCCTGACTTTTTAGGTATCCATTTTTCACGTGCTATCCAATTTTTCACCAGTTCTTGGACTAATTTATTTGCTCATATATACAATATTGCCTGTATAAGCCATCCGATCAGTGACCTACCATAATGATGGATGCCCTAAGATTAGGCCCATATAATCAGTAGATAGTCCACCGCCGAAACCTATAAATTCATGCATGGGTCGATACCATGATTAGATCGCGTGATTTTTGGGATGTTCAACTTTCATGATGGGCCAACCTTGCTGACTGATCTTATAATGGGTCCACCAATTGCTTGACAAAGATGTCCTCTATAATCAACACATGGCCATCAGAAGGTAGGTTAAATGGCATGCCTGCAAGTTGTAGTTGTAGAAGATGACTGAAAAATCTTGATTCTTGGGTCAATTCGTGAAGGTCCATAAAATGGATTGACTGGATCTTGCATGTGTTTCACAAGGGTTCATGTCAGGCATATATGTTGAATGGTATACATACATGTGGGATTAGCAAACAAAATTTGCTAATGGAGGTTGATAAAAACATATAGGGCCATTTGGATACCAACAAATAACTAGCTTTTATTTTGACAAAAGTACGTTAATAAAATTACTTTTTCAACTTAGTTTATTTGTGTGATGAAAGTTACTTATGTCCACTGCTATTTGGTTTTTGTTTTTCAACCTTTTTTATTTTTTTTATTTTTTTTAACACATGCACACACACTCCACACATGCATGCCTTAGTGGAATTTCACCACCTATGGGTACTCAAACCCTCGACCCGGTGTTGAAACTCCTGAGAGTCTATCACCTGAGTAAGAGCAAGGACCAAAGTTTTTGTTTTTCAACTTAAAATCTCTCTCTCTCTCTCTCTCTCTCTCTCTCTCTCTCTCTCTCTCCATGATGGTCCATACCGAAGGTGGCGCCACTTGATGGATTGTCCACATCAAAGGTAGGGTCCACACAATGGATGATCGACATCGAAGGTGAGACCCACATTATGGAAGACCCACATCAAGGTGAGCCCATATAATGGATTGTCCACATCAAAGGTAGACCTCGAATGATGAATGTCCCACATCCAAAGTGAGCCCTACATGATGGACGGCTCACATTGAAGGAACGGTCCATATCAAAGGTGGGCTCCACATGAGGGGAGTGGATATTGAAGGTGGTCCTATATGATGGACAATAACATTGAAGGTGGACCCCATATGATAGATGAGCGTCTTCAAGGTAGGCCCCACATATTGCATGGTGCACATCGAAGGTCGACCCCTAATGATGAATGGCCCACATTCAAGGCGGGTCCTACATGATGGATGGTCCACCTAAAAAATGGGAGGTGGATATTACATGTGGGCCCCATGATGAATAGTAACATTGATGGTAAACCCCACATGATAGATGACCCATATCAAGGTGGGCCCCACATGAGGGTAATTCACATTGAAGGCCAACCCCTAATGATGAATGATCCACATCCAAGGTATGCCTCGCTTGATAGACAACCCAGTTCAAATTTGGGCCCAGCATGTTGGATGGTCCCATTAAAGGTGGGCCCACATGATGGACGACCCACATCCAAGGAGGACCCCACGTGATGGACGACCCATATCCAAGGAGGACATACCCCACATGACAAATAACCCATATCGAAAGTGGGCCTCCTAAAATGGATGATCCACATTGAAGGTAGTGGACGGTTGATAGTTAAGATAGGACCAAGGTCAGCTCAACATAATGATACGGTCCACATCAAATGTTGGGCCCACATGTTGGAACGCGGATATTAAGGGTGGACTTGAGAGAAAAGTACTCAGGTAATGTTGGAAACCAAGCATACTTTTTCACTTTTGGCTGAAAAGTAGACTAAATTTACATGGCTTGACCCGAACTCGATCCGATCCGAGACGGAGTCCGGGTCATTTGACTCGAACCGATCTGAACCACCACTGGCCTGATCCAATCCGAGTCCGACACGATTAGGAAAACCGAGTAGGATCAAATTCGGCAAGGTTCGGATTCATTTTTGGTGAAAATCATTATCCTCGCTGCTATTTTCGGTATGGTCCATTTGAGCTTTAGATATGATTAATATATATATATATATATATATATATATATATATATATATATATATATATATATATATATATATATATTTTTTCAAATGCTCTAAAATGATCACAAAAAATGGATAAATGGTATGGATATAATAAATACATCATTGTGGGGCCCATGTAATCTTGATCTCATTTGAGCCGTTCGTACAACTCGGAGCTCAAGGCGCGTCTCCGATCGACTTTGCATGACGCGTTACTGTGTTGACGTGCTATGCACGAAACTACATTGCGTGTGGGCGCAGATTAGATACTGACAAGGTCAGTACCAAATTGCTAACGTCACCAAGCTCTGTGGACCCCCACCATGATGTGTGTGTTGCATCATACTGTCCAACCATTTGTAGAGATGGTTTTATGACGTGAAAAAAAAAATGAGATAGATCTAAAGTTCAAGTGGACCCACCATAGAAAATCGTGGGATCAGTCACACCCACCATTGAAATATTTATAGGGCCCACCATGATATATTTTTTAGATCTAACCTACTCATAAGTTAACATTGAGATAAATGAAGCGAAAACAAAAATATAAGCTTAACCAGAAACTTCCATGGCACCTAAGAAGTTTTGAACGGTGGATGTCACTGTCCTCACTATTTTTTATGGTAGGGTCCACTTGAACTTTAAATCTATCTCATTATTTTTCTCATGCTATAAAGCGATCTCTCCAAATGGATGGACGGTATGGATACAACTTTGTCGGTATCTAATCTACACGACACATACCTACAGGCTACAACGTCAGTGGCGGTGAGAGAAACCATAGAAAGAAGGAAAGAAACTAACTATTTGTAGCTCAGATTAGACCCATGTTAGTTTTACACCATTAAGAAAATGGTGGTGATTATCCAGAGCTTAGCCAAGTGAACACGATTGTGCAACAAAGCTTACCCCATATGTGCTAGCATGGCATGATAACTCCAAGATCCGGTCCATTCATCAGAAAGGTACTGCTATGTTGATGCCCTGGCTTGATCCAATCATCAAGTGGGCCACGGATTGTAAAACAAAGATTTGGCTATGAAAATTAACATATTGGCCTATTTCCAATATTGGGCCCTCAAGTTGAGTGCTCTAGATTTATTTTTTTTGTAAAAACATGTATAAGGTTGGGCCAACTTGATGTACGAATTGGATCTTGGTGCCATCCTGGCACACGTGTGGCATCTAGCACATGCCTGTACACCTAGCAAAACTAGACTATCCAACTGTACACATGGCACCGTTGTGAGGTAATCCAGACCATCCAAATGAAACTGTTGTGGATGGAGCATAACTAAATATTTGAGACGAAGGTAATGTCAACCATCAATTTGATAGATGTTAATTGGATGGTTAGGATAGCTTGATCAGTGTGACTTCATAGATATGATGGGACCCACAATTTGGACGGTGGGGATAGCTGTGCATCAGTGCCACATGATATGAGATGAGTCACCATCACTTTTTAAATTGTGCAAAACTAGCATCGGAGTATTTCAAAACTAGTAGAAGCATGTGAACTGTCTTTCGCTGGTGTCCTGGCGCTGATGGAATGGCATCGGGCTGGGAGGACTCAGTGCTCGTCTTCTCACGACACGTACCTACAGACTACAACTGCTATATTATATAGCTGGTGTGTGGTACACTAGCCAATTCGTACTGAGTAAACTTTGTTGGGCCCACCGTGAATGCATGTGGTTTATCCACGCCGTCCATTCGTTTTTCCAGATCATTTTAGTGGTTGAACTCAAAATTGATGCATATCCAAAGCTCAAGTGGACCATATCACAAGAAAAAGTAGAAGTACTGATAAGAATCACTCTAGATTGGGTCAAATCAGATCGGTCCGGATCCATTCGGATCGGATCAGTCCGGATTGACCACGACCTGATCTTGATCTGAAAAACTGTTGGATCTGAATGACCCTACTCGATCCGCACCGATCCAGGCCGTCGGTTCGGTTCAGAACGGGTCGGATCCATCAGATCGGGTCAGACATGTCCAACTCTACTGAAAAGTATACTAATAAATATATTATTTTACCAAATATACTTATACGGAGGAATGCTCACTTGCCCACCATTGCACATGTGTCATGGGTACAAAATCTGATCGGTACACGTGATGCGACACCCCTTTAAACTTTATAAACCCAATTTTCATCCTGATCCAAAACTCTTCTGGGCCATAGAAAAGAGAAATGAAAATCAAGGGAAGAAATTGTTTCATTTTTCCATGGCCCACCAGAGTTTTGGATAAGGCTAAAAGTTGGGCTTGTGAGGTTTCAAGGGGTAACGCATCACATGGACCATTCAGATTCTATGCCCATAATATGCATGCAAAGGTATGTATGAGTCCTCACGTGAGAAGGCGAACATTCCTCTACTTATCTTATGGATAAGTAGAAACCATCTGAAGCATAAACCATCAGCAGCTATTGTAAAGTAACTTACAATCCAATGCATGTAATACCCACTTTGTAGATGGATGCATACCAAGGATGCATACCAAAATTTTTTTGCCTGAACAAACAAACACACACACACACACACACACACACATACACACACACACACGTGGGAAGAGGTTGTATGAGGTTGACCTCTTGGGTGCTTCCCATGAGATCAAGCTCCATGGGTAGAGGTGTACACGAATTGAGCTAGCTCGGTTAGCTTGCTCGCCTCAACTCGAAAAAGCTTTATTCGACTTGGTTCGAAGCTGAGTTCAAGCTGATTTTTTGAGCTCGAAAATGAGTTCGAGCTAGCCCCAGCTCAACTTGACTCGGATCCAACCCAGCTCGAATCGAACTCAGATCGAACTGGTTCGGTGACTCGATTACTTTGATATTGATGTTGCTCACCAAGTATTTGATGAAATGACTCAAAGAAGTATGGCCAGTGGCAAGGAAGGTATGTATATGAAACCAACATCCTTTTTTTCTTGATTTTTATGTTGCTTAAAACCATTGTTGTTGTCTCAAATACAGTGAGATTTTGAAGGTGTAGTCTAGGTGTTTGTGAAAATACTGTAATGGCGAACTCGGCTCGATCTTGGCTCGAACTCAGCTCGAACTGGCCCAAGTTGCTAACCGATCCGAGCCAAGTTGGCCAGTCAAGCTCGAGGACCGAGCCAAGCCAAGTTCGAGCTAAGGTCAGCTAGTGGCCGAGCCGAGTCGAGCTGAGGCCAGCTCGACTCGGTTCGACTCGATGTACACCCTTAACCATGGGCCCGGCCATAATGCATATCAAACATCCACACCATCAATTAGATGCACCCTTCTATGTTGGCCATGGGCATAAAAATCACGCCAATCCATGACTTAGTTGGGCCACACTATAGACAACAGCTGAGAGTGGATGCCCACCCATTGAAACATTCTTGATGGTTAATAGCACCTGTAGAGATGCAATTCAGAATCTAACGTACCCATCCATTAGGTGTGTCCCACTTAGATTAGAAGTCATACTAGATTTCATACCATTCCAAATCTCAAGTAGGCCTCGCTAAGTGTTTTTAGATGATTTAAGCATGATTTTATATAGTTTCAGATTGTGTGGCCCACCTGAGTTTTAAATATGGCTGATTTTTGAGACATCCCATAACCTTCGGGGGATCCACCAAATACACAGTATGGATATCAAACACAAATCACAGTGGGGCCACACAAGTTGACCTCATGGGAAGTTGTTGTAAAGTTCCACACACACACACACACTGCAATCCCCATCAGATTCACTGCCTCTTTGTGAATACGATGGGGAAAACACAAAAACCAGCTTGATCCAAAACTTTCAAGTTTTTAATGGTAGGCATCCAATCACCACTATTTCCTGTGATGTGGTCCACTAAAACTTTTGATCTGCTTCAATTTTAGACTCATACCCTAAAATGAGCCAACAAAACGGATGAACCGCATGGATAAAAACACATACATCATGGTGGGCCCCACAGCACCCAACATTACCTAATCCTTTTCCGGCACGCATTAAATTCTAAAAATCAATGAAACGTGATTACGGGAAAATAACTTATTTGCGGTAGTGATGAGAATATGGACATTTACGATCATGGGACCATCAAAGCATGTGGGCCCCAGTTAGTGGGAAATTTCTAAGCTACGACAAAGACAAAAGCACTGCTGACGTAACAATTCTTTGAAAATAAGGAATGGTCGGATGCATTCGAACACATGTTTTAATTAAATGGTCAGATGCATTCGAGCACATGAAAGTTACTGTACCTACCAGCTGTGTGGATTCACCCATGATTTGCTTGTAGAATTCACGACATTCATCGTGTGAGACTCCTTTTGGAAACTATATCATACTAATAATCTTCTCCATTAACAATTCTGGTGGGACCCACAATTGGGAGCAATGTAAAATCATGCCCATGGCCTATGTATTCTTTTTTTTTTTTTTTTCGTGGCCCACTAAATTTTGGACTGCTATAAATTTTGATGTGGCTCCTTAGTCTTTGTTGGGTGCACTCAATGACTGAGTTTGACTACATGCAAGAGATTGGTGGACCCCACATTCCCTTTTGAAATTGTTGTGGTGGGTAATCTTTGTTGGGTGCACTTAATGATTGAGTTTGATTACATGCAAGATTTTAGCGGACCCCACATTCCCTTTTGAAACTATTGTGGTGGGCGCCTCCCCAATTTCCCCCCTCATTCCTAAATTATGGATTGGGCTAAGTTTCAGAACCTAGGCATAACATTGTGGACCCCACCTAATCAAGCCATTCATCTAAATTGTATGTACATCATGTGTGATACCTCACGTTTTCCTTGGTGCCTAATCTGGCAGTTCATTTCTACTATCAGCCTAATTGAACTTTTCATCTTCAACATGGGCCTAATTTGGATACTCATTTTCAACATTATTCTAACTAGATTGTCAATATTTTTCTTCTTCTTTTTCCTTTTTTACTATGATCGTCGTCGATCTTCATCATTGGTCCATTGCATATGAACAACCATCTTAATTATTTATGGAATAATTTCATAGATTTTCAACATCTGTCTAATATGACTATTCACCATTAATATAAGCCTAATAGATTTTTTTTTTTCCTAATATTTGCCTAGACGGGCTAAAACAAACTTAGACACACTTACGTGAACTTTGATAGCCATTGGCACACTTAAATAACACTTTAACTTCGATAAGCTTCAATGGACTTCAGAAGACTTTGGCGTACCTTTTTATACTTGGATGTCCTTTAATAAGCTTTAACGGAGACTTGATCGGACTCCATGTCATGCCCCAAAATGCAGATTCCTGAGTAGGACTACTCATGACCTGAATTTTGAGAATATGAACTTAATTATTTATTTTTTGTTACAACGTACATACTCATTTGAATTCGAATAGACATTTAAATCCAAATTAAAGGAAAATTAGCTCTAAATTAAATCTCAATAAAATAAATCATCAAGTCATGCTATCCACTACTCAAGTGCTCTCTACTATTTAGATTATTATTCTAATACATTGATATTTAACATTAAAATAAAACTTAATAAATAGAAAGAAAACTAGTAGGAAAGGCTCGCTTGTTCATAGTATTCCAGTTCAGTACTTATAACATTTGTTCAAAGTGGGTAAGCATAATAGGCTCCGTGGAATAATCTCTTAACCAAATTGAAAATTTTAAATTATTATGATTTTATAACCAAGAGAAATATTCAAATTTAAATATAGAAATAAAATAATTACGAGTGAAAGTAGTAGAAACATACATGCCTGCATACAATGTTTTCCAAGAATTCTCATAAATTAAAAGGAATTAAACATCCATCATCTTTACAAAATCGTGTCCAAGTAAATGGTCACGTTGCATTAATTTCCACACATCGATACTTTGTGGTGACGGGCACATTTATTCATTAGCTAGTCAAACTATCACTCTATTTTATTTTTGACATATGCCCTCCTACACACTTGTATCATTTGCTGAACACAAATGAAACTCTAAAGGATCTAATGGGCATTAGGATTTCTCACTTAAAGGTTATTATTGCCCAACTTATATTCTTCTACTTATATTGTTAAGAACATTCTTAGGGCATTACACATAACATACTTTTATGACATTCCTAGAGTAATGCACTTGATATACTTCAACAATTTCATAATTAAATTAATGCAAAAATCTAATATTATCATAATTTAGCTCCTGAAATTGTTTGTAAGACTAAGCTGTTTATTGTAACTGTCTAGAATTTTACATAAAATCCCTAAATAATATTAGAAAATTTGGTTGTCTTGAAAATCCAACTTTTTATATTAGTATATCCATATTTTAGTACAAAGTAGTCGAATAATGATAAATTTTAAATTTACTAAAAAATTTTGAAAGATAATTTAATTTATGATCCAATAATGTTAAATTTTAATTTCATAGAAAATTCTAGAAATAATTTTATCAAAGATTATGTCGTAATAATTTTTTTTTTTTAATTTCGACTAAAATTCTAAGGATAATTTTATTTAAACCTTTAATAATTAAAATTCTTTAATTTAAAATTAAAATAGAAGTTTAAGTTATAAATACATGATTTAACATGTGCACTTAAATTTAATATTGCATAGAAAAGGTTAATTCATTCCTCACCATAATAATAGAAAATTATAAAGCTATATTTTGAATAATTTATTTAAATGAATAAATTTTCATAACTTAGAATTAATCAGACTTTAATGTAACATAATGAATTAGACTTTAAATCAATCAAATCTTGGGATTCTAAAATTTAGTTAACTATTTATTTAAACTTAATAATTTAATTTTAAACATTCTAAAATTAAATCAAAATTTAACAATTTATTATAAGCCAATTAAAATTTAATCAGACTTAATACTTATTAAATATTCCAATCATTCTATCAATAAATATAAATTTAACAAATCATTAAAATTCAAATAGTTTAACAATTTAAAATTATATCAATTATTAGTAAATAAATTACAATATAAATTTGATGATTTAATTTTAATCATTCAAAAATTTTAAATTAAGTTTAACAATTTTTTATAAATCTAATAATTTAATAATTTAGGATTAAATTATATTAATAATTAAATTACCATCTATACCCAATAGATTAATTTACATCAATACTTTTAAACTTTACAAATTGTTATAAATTAAATGATTCTACCATTTAGAATTAAATCAACTTTAAATTTCAAATTAAACAAGTTAATCTAAATCAAATTATCCTAAAATTTTAGAATTTAAATTAGATAAAATTTTAATTTGACAAATTAATTTAAATAAATAAATTTTAATTATCAAGCTATGTAACCTACCTTGATTAATGCTAACCATTAAGTTTCAATATTTCAGGTTTTAAATTATATTTTAATCAAACTTAGCAAGGTAATTCTTGTGATTCATAATTTAAATTCATGTTATAATTTTTATTTATCAAACTTATTTTAATTTAATAAGTTTTAAAATTTCTCAAATCAAACATTTTAAAATCTAAGTTATACAACATGATATGAACCAACAAATCTAATTCAATTATTTTTTAGAATTTTAGGAATATTCAGAAATTTTGTCAATTCTAAATTTAAATTTAATAATTTTGATTTAAATTAGAAATATTTAAAATTCATATATTAATTTATATTATTTTAATTGATCTAGGAATTATTTTAAATTTATATTCCAACTTTAATAAAAATACTTTTATTCAAGCTCCGAGATTTAGATTTAGAGATATATTGCCCACCTCACTGAACATCTAATTTGAACTCGACTTGAATCTGATTCGAAAACTACCTGAACATGACCCACTACTCTCTCTCTCTCTCTCTCTCTCTCTCTCTCTCTCTCTCTCTTATTAGTGCATTGATTTGTGTATCTTATTTGTCAATCACATGAGTCCTTATATCATGTAGTCGGTTGAGCCTTTGGAAGCTGAAGACCGAAGAGACAAGATTACAAGAGCATCAATGAGCCAAAAAACAGGCAAATAAGGTGCCTTGGTGACCCTACATCTTGACCCAAAATAGCACTTAAAAATTTATATGATCTTGGTTTAATAGGTAAACCTTATTGATCATCTCTTAGCCCTAGAAACGTAATTAGAACATAATAAGTAAGCCTAAAAGAGGAAGCAAGCTACTGTGAAAACATACTCCCAAAAAACCAGATTTTGAGTGTTGCTCGATCCCATCAAGCAGACCTCGAGGGATCTTTAATGGCATCGAAGACGTCCTCGATGGCATCAAACAAGAAGTCAGATATGTCTAGGAAGAATTGATCATTTTATCTGATTTTCTTGATGGCATTAAAGGTTCACTTTAATGGCATCGAAAGGTAACTCAGATATGTCTAACAAAGAATAAATTATATTATTTGATTTTCTCGATGGCATTGAGGTACCATTCGATGGCATATGTTATGGATAAAAATGGACTGGCCAAGGAGAAGAGCCAACTCGGACATCTGTGCTCGTTGTGTGATTACCCAGTGCCAGTCATGACCAAGGAGCTCCTCGATCACTAGAAATAGTATTTTGTTGTACTTTATTGTATGATGCCAAGCTCGAGGTTGAGCTCCTCTACGGCCCCTGCACCGTATGATAAGATGAAGAGGATGGTTATCCCCAATTTCGTCTATATTCTACTAAGGAATGGAGCTTGGTCTTAGTGCTCAGATACGACGTCCAAGGGCAGGTCGGCAGGTGGGTGATCTACCCAATGTTGAGGGAAAACTCGACTATGACTCATTAGAGAATCCAGGTCTGCAAACTATCCCTTGGGATGGCTATGTAGGCCACCTCGAATACTCGACTTCGGCCTCTTACTACATGTTTCTTCTGATTTTGACCTCTCAGATCTTGTTGAAGAAATCTATCCGAAATCTTTGCCGAAGATTTCGGAAGATAATCGCGATACGTTCGAGATATGATTCTCCTATAATACGCACCTACTATATAGAAAAATTACCATATATGTCACTGCACCTTTCAGCTATAAATAAGAGCATATCTAATGGTGAAAGGTACGCATAAATCACACCAAAAAACCCTACGTTCTACTAAACCTAGCTTGCTTGTCTGACTTTGGCATCGGAAGGTCCCTTATTATAGTCTGGGTCTCCATCTCTGTTTTTTCTTGTAGGTATCAAGTGGTTTAAAGAAGACGTCTAGATTTTTGCATTAATAACATCGAAGGTCACCTCGATGACATCAATGACCTTTCGATGGCATCGACATAGTCGTTATCTGTTCATTTTTTGATCGTTGGAAGTCAAACTTTTTATAAATGACATTCAATTCTTGGGCATTTGCATGAATTTTTAGCGCAATAGAAGCTTAGGATATTTCATATTCATATCCCTTATCCCAAGCCTCTAAACTAATGAGTTCTAAGTCATTGAGATAAACACTCGAATGACGATTTCAACCTCTACCTTCAAAATGTGTTTGAACTCCTCCATTTTATATAGATTAAACTCAACCTCTATAGGCATACCATTGTTTAAATTCCCTAAAAGACCTATCTAAGTGAATCTCCTACGAATTACAACTTTCCATTAGCTGCAGGAGGTTCAATCAAGCTCCCAACACCTTGGTCACCTTAAAGAAGTACTACATGTAAGATGTTTGTTCTTAGAGTTGAAGTCTTAGTAAAGTATTGACATCACTATCAGGAGAGCAAATTGAGCTGATTGAAGCATGGGAGAGCATCGATCAAGCTACTTAAGAAGATGCTATACAAGGGGATTAATTCGACAAGTAATTTGTCAAATGTAAGAGTCTGTATACTCTCCTTCCTTGTGTATGATTGATGGTAAGAGTTTGTGAACTAAACTTAACTAGGTTCTTATGTTAGACCTTGACTCTTGTGCATGGCCTAAATCTAGACTCTTGCGTAAGACATTGGCTCTTATGTAGGGTCTAAATCAAGTCCTTGTGTAGGCCACCGAACACAGGTGCATACGTGTTAGTATCTTGTGGGAGTCTCCAGCGGGTATGTAGGTCAGTAGGTTCTTGTGTAGGACAGAAGTTTGTGTGAGCGTATAAAAAACCACGATTGTGAGAGTTGATCCTTGTATAAGATTATGAAGGTTAGATGTGAATTTGATTTAAAACCTTAAATAGTGAAATCTGGTACACTCATGGGTTGAATGTGTTTGTCGGGAGTAGAGTATGGAAACCAAACCATTATGTATGCTTATGTCTGGGATTATTATTTGAGCACTTATTTAATTATTCTTATGTGAATGAATGTTTAATTATTGTATGCAGGACTATATGTCACGCCCTAAACCCAAAAATCGGATTCATAGGAATCCCGATCGCCGAATTCGGTGCTGACAGCCTCCGTAGTACCCCATTCTCGGCTCCTAGCACCCATACGCCAGATTCCGATCCTGGGATCCTACAAGGAAGAATTTTTTTTTTTCTCAAGGTACATTTAACTCGTAATAAGCATAACCACAAGAATACCTAAATCACAATGGAAACATTATCATCATCATCATCATCACATATCCACTAATAATCATTCGATTACAATACTGATGGGAAATACATAAATAAAAAATCAAGCTCTAGAAGACCGCTGCATGCTCCAAGCTCAACACTGCTGTAACCTAACATCACCTGCACGCATCTATCGTGTATAAGCTTATAGAAAGCTTAGTGGGTGGTGGAAGTGTGTGCACAAGGTAAGTGTCAAGTAAGCAATATCAGAGTAATCAGAGTAAGCGGAAATACTGGCAATCCGTGAGTCATACAATATCAGGGTATGCGATGCAATTCAGCTATACAAATGAGGAGTCAAAGAAAGCCAAATATTACATGTCGAGGATGCAATGTCATAAATCATACAATATCGAAATAAGCGAAAATATACTGATAAGTCTATGAGTGCCTTCAGCCGTACAAAAGCCATGCGATGCAAGGCATAAATATTAACGGTCATATCAATACAGAAACATGGCAACCCAAAATGCTATGTAATATGCGGTGCGAATGGAATGACCATGCTGGAGTGAAGTCGGGATGATAGTACGTAGTATCGCAAGCTATGGGGTCCATCACAAGAGACTTCTATCCAAACCAATCTCATACCTAAATTTGGATAGTCAAACTTAATGTGGTAAACTCCTGATCTCAGGTTAGTCGCGCGCCCAACCGAAATCTTGGCCATGCGAAAGCACATGTAACAAATGGTTACGCACCATCAGCCCGAGTGGATAGTGAGTGAATGATGAATGAATATGCAATTCCTGCTCAATAAGTCCACATATCAGTATGATTACTCTCTAAGAAATCACTGGGGTCTATTACACTCCAAACCAGATTGCTGCCCCATCGCGCGTAACAAGGTGGGTGGAAGAGATCTCACTATTCGCCTGCCAATATTGGGCCCAACTCGTCGATAGTGGACTCATTCCTCGAGCTGGTCAAACTCAGCCTAGCATTGCCCCCTCCTCTCGGGCAGGTAAGGCCGCACCCCCTTCCAACCGACCACGACACAGTGGGAGACGAGGCCTAATGGTATATGGCCCTCATGCGCTCATGCATCCACTCGATCTTGATGTTGGAGTAACCTCTAGAACTAAGAGGGTTTAAGGACTTTCACCCAGGGATATCTATAACACCCCATGTAGAACAGATTTTCGGTGTCCCATCTAGCCATCCACGATATACCTGTGGAAGCCACGACCCTGATGTCGCTAGGGCGTACAGTAATCACAGTATACAATGCAAGATGCATGAGTCATGCAATTCAGTCATGCATCAATCCTACGCATACCGTGCGCTCATGTGAGATAACCTCCGCCTATCAGGGAGTTTCATAACAACATGCTCAATGACATATGCAATGATCAACCACATCTCTTAACAAACATGCAGATGATGCGTATAGGCATGTATCATAATGCTATGCTGTCACATACTTATAATCGGTATCAATAACTGGCATCAATAGCCAGCCTCGACAATGTGGACATTTAACCAACATTGCCCCCAAGGAATGGCCCTCATAGAGCCAAACATATAATGGGCTCACTGCCTCACACAACGGCCTAAAATATAACACAATGGGCCTTACTCAAGGCCACATATATACAACAGGTGGGCCCTGCTCATGGGCCTCAAATACATGACAGGTGGGCCCTACACATAGGTCTCGAATACATCAAATGGGTCATACATTATGGGCCTAATACATATCACAATGGGCCTTGCCCATAGGCCACGAACTCATCACAATGGGCCACAACTACGGGTCGCATATACATCATATAGGTCTCGACAATCGGCCTCGGTCTTAACAATTGAAATCGACACTTGGAATCGGCCTCGATACTCAGCCTCGACAATTGGAATGGAACAAAAATCAGAATCAGCAATTCGGTCACGTCAATCGGAATCGGCTGAACAATTGGCCTAAGGAAAGGTCACAATGTGGGCATTCAACCACCATTACCCATTAATGTGGACATTTAACCGACATCACTCCCCAAGGAGTGGTCCACATAGAGCCTCACGTATAGTGGACCCATGACCTTACACAAGGGCCTAGTATACATCACTATGAGCCTCACTCATGGGCCACATATGCATCACATTGGGCCACGCCCATGGGCCTTGAATACATCATAGTGGGCCTCGCCCTTGGGCCTCGCATGCCAAGTGGGCCACATCACATGAGCTGTATTACATGGGTCGCACCAATGGACTTCATGTATATCAAATTGGATCACGCCAAGGAGCCTCATGGATGGGCCACACCAATGGGCCTCATGCACATCAAGTGTGTTGCATCAATGAGCCGCACTAATGGGCCTCCAGTATATAAAAGTGGGCCTCATCACATAAGCCTTGCATGCATCACATTAATCCTCACACAAGGCCATATGTATCATCATAATGGTCCCCATATATGGGCCGCGTGAACATTACAATAGACCATATCCATGGGCCTCTTATACCTAACATCGGGCCTTGCCATTTAGGCCGAAAATACATCACAATGGGTCACAACCCATGGGCCTTAATACACAATGGGTGGGCCTTACACATGGGCCTAATATACATCACAGGTGGGCCCTGCACATGGGCCTCATACACAACAAGTTGGGCCTATCAATGGGCCCTAGGGAGAATGACAATGCGGACACTTAACCAACATTAATCTTACAATGTGGATGTCAAACCAACATTGATCACAAGACATGGTCTGCCATAAACGTCATTATATACCCAGGGTGGAATCACATATTGCAAAGGGCCTTATATACATCCCATTGGGCCCCGACCCATGGGCCTCAAATACATTAAATGTGCCTCATCATATGGTCCTCCTATATGTCAAGGTGGGCCTCAACAACGGGCCTTATACACATCACGGTGGGCCTCAATAACAGGCCTTGATTACATTACAATGGGCCTCAACCCATGAGTCCTAATACATCACCATGGGCCTCAAATACATAACAAGTGGGCCCTGCACCTAGGCCTCAGAACACACAACAGGTGGGTCCCACTCATGGGTCGAAGATGCATCATGATGAGTCAAATGTATATCAAAGTGGGCCTCTCGATTTGGCCACAAAATATATCAAAGGGGGCCTGGCGGATGGGCCACAAAGTACATCAAGGTGGGCCTCATACATATACCGAGGTGGGCCTTAATGGATGACCATAAATATGACAAGTGGGCCACATCGCATGGGCCATATGTTTATCAAATGCGCCACACCAACTGGGCCCCATGCGTATCAAATGGGCTACACCCAAATACAAGTGGTGATGACGATTTCTACCATTAAAATTCTCAAGGCCCACTGTAACATTTTTTTTCTATCTAATCTGACCATAGGGTCACACAGACTTGGATTAAGAGGAAACAAATTTCCTAATGATCTAAAACTTATGTAAATCAGAAGGTTTCAATGGCAAACACTCAACCCCCACTACTCTTTCCTATGTGGTCCACTTGATCCTAGATCCGCCTCATTTTTAGTCTCAAGCTTATTAAGGCAAGCTTACCAAATGGTTGGACGGTTTGGATGCAACACATGCATCAAGGGCGGGGTCCACATGAGCTATGGATCTGACTTATTTTTAGCTCATGCCCAAAAATGAGCTTGTAAAATGGGTGGACAAATTGGATGTAACACATGCATCATGGGTGGGTTCCATGAAGGCCCACTCTCATATATATATATATATATATATATATATATATATAAAGTATAATATAATATATAATTTATATAATATATATATATACAATATTATATATAGTATAATATTATATATATATATATATATATATACACACACACACACACACACACGCTTTGCACACACACATGCATACGCACACACCCGCATGCACACACAAACCCACCGTCCCCTAGACGGTGGGGATAAAACAAATACATCAGCGTGGGCTCCACCGTCCGCCTGGACGGTGGAGATAAAACACATACATCATTGTGGGTCCCACGTGGGGCACACCATAATGTTTATACGCCATCCAATCCATTCATAAGGTCATGCAGGCCTGGATGAAGGGTAAAAACAAATTTATCTTGACTCAAAACTTCTGTGGACCCAAAAAGGGTTTCAATGGCAGATGGTCAATTCACACTGTTTCCTATGATGTGGGCCACCTGAGCATCAGATCGGCCCGAGTTTTGGAGGGTGGCCCGCTGCCCTAGGGAACCACGTAATGGACGGAGTGGATACATAACATACATCATGGTAGGGCCTGGTGGGTGCCAGGACCACTGCATTCGTCCATGACACATGACGAAGGGCATTACTGCGTCTCGGCAACAAGACGATCTGTCTGCAGAAAATATATATATATATATATATATATTTAAAAAACCTTTATTTTTGTGGTTTTTCTTGTACGGGGCCCGCATCAACGAAATCCACCCTGACCATTGGATTTTACGGCTCGAGACCAACCAAACGAGCCCAATATCAGATATGTTTCGACGTATAAAAATATCAGGGTGAATTTAAATGGTGAAAATCACTATTTTCGAAGGTATGGCCCGCCAAGAAGTTGGATTGGCTTCATTTTTCGACTCAACGTCTAAAATGATCTATGGAAAGGGATGGACGGTTTGGATTAAAAGTATATATCAAGGTGGGGCCTGCATACATGGCCCACCCAAAACCCTTTGAACCAAGCTAATATTTGTGTTTTCCCAGTTCACGTCCAGCGTCCCTGGACGCTGGATGGTTTGGGCATGATACATACATTTGAGGTGGGCTCCACTTATGGACGTGGGCCACCAAAAGGGAGGGTTGGATGGCTTGGGTAATACATACATCAAAGTGGGGTCCATCTAAGTGGGCCACACAAGTTCATCATCACACCACAAAATAAATGAAAGAGGGAGAGAGAGAGAGAGAGAGAGAGAGAGAGAGAGAGAGAGAGAAAGAGAGAGAGAGAGAAGCACCCACCTTAGATATTGGACTTCTTCTTCCACCAATGTGGTCTAAAGCTCTAAGGGAACAAGATTCAATGGTCGGGATTGATTTTGGAAGGTTGGATTTGGGAGTTGGAGAGCTTGCAAGGGGTTGAAAATGGAGAGCTCTCATGGACACTAGGAGCTCTCTCTTGCTAGGGGAGGAAAATGGAGAAGAAGAGAGAGAGTAGAGAGATGAGAGAGAGTGAAAGGATGGGTGTGTAAGAGGGTAATAATGGGTTGTAAGAGCATAGGGAAGAGAACCTCATAATGACTTGTAAGAGAGAGTTGACTAAAGCTCTCATGGGAAATGGTGCTCCTAGGATGGGTCCACCTAGGGAAACGTGTGCACCCCCCTCAAAGTGGACCCCACACCAATCAATGGCTCAAATATTGTAAATGGTACATCTTTTGATCTACCCGTTGGATCGGCGCACGAGACACGACGTTGAAGTCGCAGCGATGATGCGGTCGCAATGACATAGGTCTTAGGTCAAGCCGACTCGGAATTACAGGATAACACTCAAGGTCACGCGCAAATACTATCTACGCGTCGCAGGTCGCCGGAATTCGACCGGAAGGACCGCAAAAGCCTACGGAACGATATAGTCTAGGACACGGGTCTCACATTATATGAATGCCAGGAGTTGATAGTTAGCACATTCCACACACACATGTATGCTATCATGTTTATAGACTAGTTACTTAATTGGTATATCATTTGTAGTCCATGTGATTGATTGGACTCACTATTGGCTTAGAAGTCGTACAATTAATTTCCTTGCTTAAGTTAATTTCCATATTAGATTAAGTAGATAATTATGATTTAAAAGATGAAAATTTTAATTAGTCCTAATTACCCCTATAGGACAAAACATTCATTCCTTTGCTTCGGCAAGCTTCTGCACGCACAACCGTGATAATCCCATTATACCACAAGTGAATTTTCAAGTGGTAATTTAGACATTCGGTTATATTAAATAGATATAAAGATTAAATTTTTAAATAGTAATTTTGATAAAAAAAAAAAAAAACAAACATGAGATATGTCAATAAGAAGAATTTAAAAAACATTTACAAGTTATTAAAATTTATCTAGAAATTTAATCAAATTTCAAGGCAATTTTATATAAGGTTTTACTTGGCAATTATCAACTTTAGGTTCATGATGAGTCAAGAATATTATTATTATTAGTTATATATATATATGTGTGTGTGTGTGAATAAATTTGAATTTTTTTTTTCTAATATTATCACTTTATGTAATGACATCCTACTAACAGTTAATTACATATGATTGTATGACAACTAAAGAGCAGCTTTAAACTTAATTTACTAAGATAAAAATCTTAGTAAAATAAAGAGCCTGTAGCTATCAGATCAAGTAGCTACTAGTTATGTGGGCCTACTCATCTGGACCTGTCCATAGAGCCCATCATATAAATGATGTAAATTATGTTTATCCAATATTGAAGTCCAAAGGTATTGTGCTTGTCCTTGGGTAGATGGTCATACATGAGTAATAGGTTTTAGGAAGCCATGCGTGTCTATTATGTGGTTGCACGGTTGGGTGATCTTCATCGTCTATCTAGTGTCTTCTTAGTGGATTGATAGACTGCTGTCCAAAAACTACAACTATTTTAGGAAATATAACAATGCATCGACTTATACGTGCTGATCTCCTGTAGACACCCCACCCAGGCTAGCAACTTGATAAGGCATAGAAGATCCTTAGGAATTGAACCTAAACCTCACACTCTGCCTAAAACCACAACCATTTCCCAAACTTTATCCAAACCCTAGCCGATCTCAAGCCATCACCCAAGCCAAAGTATGCCCAAACCTTCACCCATAATCAATCTATTTTCCGAGCTACTTTTAGTCACAATCGAGCGAATTTTGAGCCATTTTAAGCCAAATATCTAAAAATGGACTTTGGGCCACTCTCCTGGCCCGAAATAGGCCCATTGGTCAAACTGTAGGAGTAACAATACCCGGGCGATAGTCGAACTACCGCGGGTGGTAATCGGACTAGCGCACCCTCTCGAAAAATGTATGTGGAGCCAGGCGGTAATCGATTACTGCCCTGCCTCGACAAATGTGCCTCTCTTCCAAAGTCAACTTTTTCATATAATTGACCTCAAAACTTACCCTATTTATCATCCTATCAAGCTCAAGAACTTATAAGGGAATGCCATGTGGAATTACCCTTCCCTCAACCAATCACAAATCACCACCTCATCATGCATTCACCCTCGAAAGTCCTTAGAATTACTAAAAGACCATCCTAAAAGGCTATAAATACCCCTCATTTTTCCTTATTTCTCATCAACAATGAACTACCAATCCACCAAGAGAGAGAGAGAGTATGTGTGTGTGTGTGCGCGTGCGCTTGAGTTCTCAAGCTCCCATCTTTTCAGCCCCCTCTAGCCTCCTCCAGGCATCTCTTAGCCTTACAATTCTACTTGGGTCAATTATTCCCAACCATGGTGCATCCAAACATGCAAATCATTTCAAGTGCAAGCTAAAGATCATGCAATCATCATTGACATTTATACTTCATCAATCACATCATTACTTTCCTTCTCAACTCATCTGCTTCTCTAATTTGTCATTGAATGTAGGCTCTGTGACTTGCTAAACACTGGATCCTGTGACATCAGAAACTCATCGTATCTTAGCCCTCTTTTAATGATATTTTGGCATCATCATACCTGTTCAAAAACTCCTTTAGACATTCTTTAGACGTATGCTCTGCGGATTGCCGGAATTCTGGACCTTGCTATATCAGAAATCTAAATCTACCTAGTCCATTTTTAGTACTTCATATCCTACCATTTTATCACCTAAGATCAACTTACCACACGAAGTAGAGACCGTACATTTGTATGGGCAGAGATGGTGTCTAACACTTTCCCTCTTTGTAACAGAGGTCTTTTACTCAGAATCTCAGGTCGCAGATTATGAGTCAACTTAAGACAAGAGAGTCCTCAAATTTTCTGGCTTTACATATTCTGCAGGTTCTAGCCGATTGCGGGATTTTGAGTTAAGTGGCTACTGGCGACTCCAATTCTACTTTGTATCATCAATCCAAATCAGCCCAATCACCCCCACTACAAACATGAATCAGCGTGGGTGCCGATTTTCAGCGTTCACAATCTCCATGACCAAGGATGCAGATTGTGTGGTGCCCCACCTTAGGGGTTTGTTGACATGGCAAAGTTTTGGCCTCATCATGATGTATGTGTTATATCCACACCGTCCATCCATTTTGTGAGATCATTTTAGGGCATGAGCCCAAAAATGAAGCAGATCCAAAGTTCAATTGTACCACACCACATAAAGTAATGGGGATTGAATGTCTACCGTTGAAAACTTCTTGAAGGCCATAAAAGTTTTGAATCAAGCTGATATTTGTGTTTTCCTTTCATTCATGTCTTTGTGACCTTATGAATAGGTTGAATGAAAAATAAACATCATGGTGGACCTTGTGAAGTTTCCTACGTGGCAATCATTACCCTGCTTTATGTGGTGTTGTCCACTTGAGCTTTGGATCCACCTATTTTTAGCTCACATCTTAAATTGATTTCATAAAATGGATGAATAATGTGAATATAACATATATTGGTAGGGTCTACAGAATAAACTTTGGCATGTCCCCGCCAAGGTCCACCCATGGGCGCGGATTGGGTACTACCCCTCCCATCTCTAGCCAAGAATGGATGGGACTCTAAGGGACTGCCATGATGTATCAGTTTAATCCATGCCATTCATCTATTTTTTCATATCATTGTGTAACATGAGCCCAAAATTGAGGCAGATCCAACCCTCAAGTGGACCACACCACATGAAGCAGAGAGGTGATGGTTGAAACCTTCTAAGTCCCTCTTGATGATTAATTTCCATCCAAACTATTGATAAGGTAAGATGGACTGGACGAAGGGAAAACACAAATATCACAAAAGTTTCAACACCAAGTATCCATAGGTGGTGAAATCCCACTACAACATAAGCGTACGCAGAACACCTAGTACGTGTGCAGAAACTTCACTCAAGAAGTTTTAATCGGTGAGGGATTAATTCTCATTCTGAGGGTGTGCCAACGGTTCATAGATCAAGGGGTATATTGAGTGAACGATACCTTGTTTCAACACTGAGGTCTTAGCATCGATCCCCAGCGGGGGTGGCTAGCACTGAGAGCTGAAAGTGGGGTGTTATTGACAAAAATAAAAATAAAAATAAAAAAGATTAAAGTTACATGGGCCCACAATAATATATTTATTATATCCACACCGTTAATCCATTTGGCAAGATTATTTTAGAAAAATAAGAAAAATGAGTCATATCCAAAGCTCAGGTGGATCACACCACAAATAGCAGTGGCGCAATAATTTTTACCTTTAAAATTTTTTTATAGGGCCCACCATAACATTTATTTACCATCCAACGTAGTGTAAAAACAAATATCATATTAATCTAAAACTTTTGTAAACCACGTAAGGGTTACAACAGTAGACATTCAATCCCCACTGCTTTTTACAGTGTCTTCCACTTGATCGTTGGATCTGTCTTATTTTTTGGTTCAAGCCTTAAAACATGCTCATCAAATAGATGGACGGTTTGGATATAACACATACATCATGGGGGAACCCACAGAACTTAGTGACGTCTACACACTAGCGAGGTTGGTGGTTTGTGGTACACCAGTCAATACGCTTACAAAATTGGATGGACGGTGTGAATAACAGTCATTGAAGGGATGGAATGGTATTAGGGTGGATGGCATGGATTTCAAGGTAATGATGGTGTTGTCGTGGATTGTCTTAAGATCCATGGGATTGCTATATATCCCGGGATTGCTATATTGAGTTGTTTGGCACGCCTGACCAATCCTAGGATTAAACTTTCCCAACCCTTCTGATCCCTCAACCAAACACGTCTCTAGGCAAATTTGAACGGATTAGGGTGGATTGGATGGGATTTAAAGGTAATGATGGTGTTGTTAGTGAATTGTCTTAAGATCCATGGTATTGCTATATCCCAGGATCAGATCACCTAGTCTGTTTGGCATGCCTGTCCAATTCTAGGATTTAACTTTCAATCCCGTCTAATACCATCCAATCCCTTCTAATCCGCCCGGCCAAACGTGCCCTAAGAGGCGGGCAGATGCGGATTGCGTCCTACCCCCGATCGAACGGTAATCCGTCCGGGTAGAGCTCTGTGGGGCCCACCGTTATGTAAGTGTTTTATCCACGCCGTTGAACGATTTTTTTAGATAAGTTTAATATATCAACCAAAAAATGAGGCAGGTCCAAGAATTGAGTGGACCACAAAGTAGAGATTGAATGTTCACCATTAAAAGCTTCTTGGGAGCCAGAGAGGTTTCGGATCAAGCTGATATATGTGTTTTCACTTCATCCACGTCTACACGACCTTATGAATAGTTTTTATCGTAAAAGAATATATATATATATATATATATATATAAATATATATATATATATATATATATATATATATCATGTGGGTCCTTAGAAAGGTTTCAACCCTGGGTGTCATAAAGTACAGGCTCCTTTGTTGTCTTGACTTGCCTCATTTTTGGTTGACATACTAAATTTATCTGGAAAAATCGTTAAACGGCGTGGATAAAATACTTACATAACGGTGAGCCCCACGGAGCCCTGGGTAGGACGCAATCCGCGTCCGAGGCGGGCGGGGTTAGTGCCCAATCCGCGTCCCTTGACCAAAGACTGATACAGAATCCGACGTGTATTAGGTGATGTCCTTGACCCAAGAACTGTTATTTAGAGATATACATGAGATGTACGGTTGACATGGCACATGGTGATGTCCATCAGCCCAAAAGTCCATCTCGTCCATTCATCATACTGTCCACACGTGTATGAAAAGTAAACGGTTATGAAACATCCAACGTACATGTGGTCCACCTCCTGAATAGATCAGGCAAATTTATATGTCCCAGATATCTCAAACTGTGTGTGGCCCACCGTAATGTTTACGAGGTATCCACTCTGTCCACCCGTTTCTCCAGCTCATTATACGACATGGGCTTAAATATAATAGAGATCAAAAACTTAAGTGGGCCACACCATAGAAAACAGTAGGATGGGACATGTGCCATTGAAACCTTTCTCGGCCACTATAATGTTTATATGCCATCCAAACCGTTCATATGATTACTTATGACGGAATAAAAAGAAAAAAAAAATAAATAAATAAACATACTATCCTGCCCGAAAATTCTGTGACTCCCTTTGAATGTATCAAAGGTGAGCGTTGAGGCTTCGCTCTTTCTTAGAATGTTCCACGGGCCACAGGAAGTTTCTATGAAGCTACGTAGGGTCCACAGATTTCCGTGATCAATCCACTTCGTCCATCAGTTTCAAAAGATTGTAATAGGAAATTAATACAAAAATCAGGTATATTAAAAAATAAGGTGGGCCACCCCATGAAACATTGAGAATGGAAACATCAAACTTATTTTGGAGCTGATCATGATATTTATATGCCATCCAAACCGTCCATAAGGTTATTGCTACTCGGATAAATTGGAGGAATAAATAACATCCTTATACAAAGACTCCTGTAGCCCCTACAAAAATTTAATGGTGGGCGTTCAATCCATGCTGTTTAATGGGGTGTGGCTCACCTGACTTTTGCATATGCATGCCTATTGTCTCACTCCTATCCTGTTAATGTGGTCTTGCAAAACTGCTGGATAAAGTGGAGTTGTCAGGGGCATCTCTGTAGGACCCGCGTAGCTCCAACCACAGGAACTACCCGTGGCCGGTGGCACAGGCAACAGGCGAGTTAGGTCCATCAGCCCTCTTCCGCGGTGGTTGACCAAATCAGACTTCTTACCGATGGATTGCGCTACCCTTGACTACAGCCGCGGATTGCGTTCTGACACCGTCAGTGGCGAGGTAGGTGGCTACTGACAGTGCTCTGTTGGGCCTGCATATATATATATATATATATATATATATATATATATATATATATATATATATATATATATATGGAAAAGGTATTGTGCGCCCGAGCGTAAAGCGGTCGTACGTGAGGTCGAGCTGGGCGGGTCCCACCGTGATGCCTTTCGAACATTAACACCGTTCACCAGATGCACCATTCCATAGTGGGCCTGGACGGCCCAAAATAAGGTCAATCCGTGACTCAGGTGGACCACACCATCTAAAACTATAAGTATACATGCCAAAAACATATAAAAGCACTGGTGGGACCCACATGAATTTTCCATGCACCTGAAACTTGGTCTGAACCCTCATTCAAGTGGGACACACATCATGGATGGACTGGATTTGCAAAACACATCTCGGTGGGCCCTCAAAAATGGTTATGAATGTTTTAATGGTGCACGGCCCCTCTGTACTTCTGTCTGTGGTGTGGCCCACTAAAGTTACTGATTGACCTGATTTTTGGCCGTCCAGGTCCACTATGGAATGGTACATCTGGTGGACGGTGTTTATGTTCAAAAGACATCACGGTGGGGCCCACCGAGCTCGACCTCACGGACGACCGCTTTACGCTCGAGCGCATAGTACCTTTTCCCACACACACATGTATATATATATATATATATATATATATATATATATATATATATATATATATATATATATATATAAAATCCGAGCCCTCCGTCTATTTTTCTAGGCCATTATAGAGCATGATATAGAAAATGAGGGAGATCCAAATCTCGAGTGGACCACACCACAAGAAAACAGCTGTGATTGATTGCTGTTGGGCCACTGTAATGTTTATTTGTCATCCAAACTGTTGATTAGGTCACGTACACCTGGATAGAGAGAAAACATAAATATCAGCTTAATTCAAAACTTTTGTAGCCATTAAAAAGTTTTGAACAGTGAGTGTTCAATCACTATTCTTTCCTATGGTGTGGTCCATATGAGATTTGGATCCCCTCATTTTTGGGATCTCATGCTATAAAATAATCTGGGAAAATGGATGGATGGCGTGATAGGACACATACATCATGGTAGGGCTCACAAAGCACAATAGCCACGTTACTGTCAGTAGGCAATCCGCGTCCCCTTGACTATGCCGAGTCTCACCACCGAGGTGGGTGGGACGCTGACTGTGGGGTTCTGTGCCTTAAACCCACAATGTCCAGCCATTTTGACCGACGCGGTTTGGCCAGTGACTCTGCCACCTGCCAGATGGTTAGTGGTCGGTGCTATGTAGTTCATACTATGATGTATTTGTTTTTATTCATGCCGTCCATTCATTTGGAAAGATAGTTTTAGGGCTTTATCTCAAAAATAAGGTAGATCTAAACCTCAGGTGAACTACATCATGCAAAAACAGCGGTGATTGAATGTCCACCATTAAAAACCTCTTAGGCCCATTGTAATGGGTATTTGACATTTAACCTCTTGGTTAGGTCATAAAGATTTGGATGAAGGGAAAAAAATATATATCATCTTGATCCAAAACTTTTGTGGCCCTTAAGAAGTTTTTAATGGCGACCGTTCAATCAACATTGTCCTTTCCTCAAGAGATTTGGATCAACCTGGATTTTAGGTTCATACCGTGAAATGACCAGGAAGAATGGGTGAACGGCATGAATGAAACACATACATCATGGTGAGCTCACAGAGCACTGATCCATTTCCCATTTTGACAGCTCATTTTAAGGCATGATTGCACTAATGAAATTGACTCAAATCTTAAATGGAACATGCCACAGGAAACTGTTTCAAGGCTCCTAAGAATTTTTTAATAGCCAATCACCACTGTTTCCTGTACTATGGTCCATCTTAAATTTGAATCATTTCTTAAAATGAGTTTTCAATACTGATGGACAGCGTTGATGTAGTCACATACATCATAGTGGGCCCCACAGTCAGGGGTTCCACCCAACTCAGTGGATCCGGGATCCACGGAAGCTGAACCCTTCCAAACGTCTTATAATTCATATTGGTGGACATTTGTTGGTTGAAGGGAGCGGATTTGGTGAGACCCGGGATCCACGAGGTGGGTGAGACCCTGTAAGGCATACAGTGATGCACCGTCCAACCATTTTGAAAGCTCATTTTAGAATTGATACAAAAAATAAAAATAAAAATGAAGCTGACTCAAATCTTAGGTGGACCATACCATAAGAAAGATCGTGATTAAATCCTCACCATATAAAATTGATGGATTCCAAGGAATGTTTATTTGACATCCAACTTATTGATAAAGTCACAAAAACCTAGATGAAAAGAGCACACAAATGTCATCTTGATCCAAAGCCTTTTTGGCCCCACAAGAAGTTTTTAATGGTGGATCACCACTGTTTCCTATACTATGGTCCATCTAAATTTGGAACTCCATTTTTTTTTTACGATCATGGTGTAGAATAATCTTTCAACACGGATGAACGGCATGGATGTAGTCAAGTACATCACAGTTTGGCCCCAGTTAGGGGTCTCACCTAAATGGCTTCCTTTGTGGAAACAGAACCTTTGATTTTTTTAATTTTAAACAATTAAAAAAAAAATTGTCTAATGGTCTGATGACGAAAGAAACCTAACTTTTGGTTCACGATATATCAAAAGTAGTAATTTACAAGTGGTTGCGTATCATCCATCACACTCCGCCAGAGTACAAAAAGATCTCCCTTTAATAAAATCAGGTCCAAAAAAGTAACCGATATTCCCCACGTTTATCATCCATGCATATCCATCCATCCATACATGTATATAATATCAGAAACTTCCTATCACATCCGTCCGCAAGGAGAATCCCATTTCCTGTCATTTTCTCCCCACACGGACTTAATACCCAATCGGACAGACCCTGACGTGGCCACATTTGATTGGGCCATATGTGCTACCCAGGCCCCAAAAACCATGTTTGAAAGGACGCGGATTGCATACGTGCTATATGGGACCCACCCTGATGAATATGTTCAATCCATACCGTTTATTTATTTTGACTGATCATTTTAGTTTAGGATTCCAAAAATGAGACAGATTCAAGTGTCAAGTATACCACAACACAGGAAAACAGAGATGATTGATTTCCTACCATTAAAAATTCTTAGGGCCATGGAAGTTTTAGATCAATATGATATTTTTGTTTTATTTTTATGTAAGTTTCCATGACCTATTCAATATATTAAATGAAAAATAAACATAATAGTGGGCGAACCATATTTTTAATGGTAAGTGTTGGGGACAAAAATACTAAGTCCAGTGACTCGGGTCTGGTTCCTCGGCTTGGGAAGCACTACGTCGGATCCGAGGCAGGGCACGTCGGATCCGAGGCAGGATTGAGAGCTCTATAAACCGAGACGAAAGTTAACTCGCCTCGGACGAAGGACCAGAAATCCGAAGGTGCACCGGGCCGACCCTCGTAACGGAACTAGCCGGAGGACAGCGCGATATCAGATTTCGTTCCGAACATGTTGGGATAAGATCCCTGATCCCGAAGTCTGCGGGATCAGACGAAGATCGCGGACGGGTGCCACCCGATGTCCGTGATCCTAGGAAGAGAATCCTCTTTCGATTACACGATATCAGGAGAAGAATCCTCCTACGATTAAACGCTTAAAACAGCTATAAAAAGGAAGCTTTCATCATCTAAAAGGTACGCACAAATTTCTCACCCAAGCTCCCTCAATATCGAAAGTCCCAGATTCCTAGCCTGACTTTGGCATCGGAGGGTCCCCTGCTCCAGCCAGGGTCTCCTTTGTCTTCTTCTTGTGCAGGTGCTCGAAGGTCTGCCGAGGGTGAACCAGATTTTTGCATCAACAGTTTGGCGCCGTCTGTGGGAACCGTACAAGAAAGCCATCCCATATTCCTTTATTGCATCCCATGGTGATGACTAGAAGGACGGTCCCAGAAGAAGACTTAAATGAGATCGCAGCTACGGGGCCAACAGGTCCAGTCGCGGTCTCCGCAGTCCAAAACCTACCTACCAACCGCCAACGAGGAGCGACCAGAACAAGCAACAATCAGCGAGGTCGGAACGATGGGCGGTTGGATCAGGAAGTCCAAGAAATCCGATCTGATATGAATATGATGAAGCAGATGTTAGAAAGAATGTATCAGCGGCAAATGCAGCCACTCCCGCCTCCTCAAGGAGAAACGGCACACGTACCAACTGCAGCGGCTGATCCACAACTTTCTGCACCACAATCTTTTCGGCCGAGCCAACACCTGCGTCCCCTGAACCGGTAGAGAGCCAACTCCAGGCTCAGTCGGCCAATGCGTCTTTGCCCCCAACCGACCTTCGGCACGAGATAGAGCGAAGAAGGCGCATCCGACCTCCCGAAGAAGGCACGGCAGAAAGTAGTGAACCGTGGAAAGCCGATATTCAAAACTTTAAAAGAGAGGTGCGGGAAGAAATGGCGAAAGAAATGGCAGACATGAAGCATAGTCGGAATATGCATCCAATCAGATACGAGGCAAAGGCGTCCCCCTTTGTGGACTCGGTAATGGCGGCTCGGTTGCCCGAGAGGTTTCGGTTGCCTCAAATCACTCCCTTCACCGGCAAAACCGACCCAACGGAGCATATCGAATGCTTCAGAACATATATGGAGCTCCATGACGCCTCGGATGCAGTGATGTGTCGAGCCTTTTCTCTTACATTGACCGATGTAGCTAGACTGTGGTTCAAACAGTTGAAGCCAAAGTCCATTAGCTCATTCGCTGAGCTGAGCGACGCCTTCCTTACTAATTTCATCGGCGGGAAAAAGAAATTGAAGCCCCCCGCACATCTGAACAACATAGTTCAGAAGCAGGGAGAGCTGCTGAAAGATTACATAAAGCGCTTCAATTTCGAGTCCCTTCAGGTTCGGAAACATTCGGAAGAAACGGCTCTCAATGCGCTCATGCAAGGAGTTAAAGATAAGCCATTTCTGGCATCTTTAGACAAAACTCCGCCCGATACTGCAGAGTTTATGGCACGGTCGGATAAGTATGCCAACACCGAAGAAACGCGAATCCTGCGTGAAACTAAAACCTCGGTCAAAGAGTTGGTCAAAAAGGAGGCCGACTCGACCGGGGGAAAGAAACGCAAGGATGATCAAGCGCATAATGAGCGAAATCAGGAAAACGACCAGATCGCAATTTTTCCACATATACCCCCCTTGAACAAAACTCAGGAGCAGGTATTGATGGAAATCAAAAGCGAAGGTTTCGTTCACTGGCCCAATAAGCTCAAAGGCAATCCTAATCGGCGGGATAAGGATAAATACTGTCACTATCATCGTGATCATGGGCATAACACGAGTGATTGCCGTCATCTAAAAGAAGAAATCGAGCGACTCATAAAGGACGGCCGACTCAAAGAACATGTGGTTAAAGTCATGCGGAAGCGAGGGACGCCCGACCGAGAATCACCGATGGAAGAAATCGGACAATTATCGGTGGTCCGCGAGGTGGGGCGACTCAAACAATGCCGTAAAGAACCATGCAAGGAAACTTAGTCGACCAGGATCTGAGCTTATGGTTATAGGGCGGCTAAAAAGAGAAGAAAAGGGAAAAATATTGTCTTTCGTTCACAGAGGAAGACGCCCGAGGTATCTATCACCCCCACGACGACGCACTGATTATCACTCTGACCATCGCCAATCGAAAAGTATTCCGGATACTCGTTGATACGGGGTCATCTGCTGATGTGTTATTTACTCAGGCGTTCAATAAAATGGGAATCGAACGATCCATGTTACGTCCAGTTCGAACTCCGCTAATCGGGTTTTCCGGGGGACAAGTATTGCCTGAAGGAATTGTCTCGCTGCCACTCACTGCCGGCAGTACCCCGCATCAGAAAACGATGATGGTGGATTTCTTAGTCGTCGATCAACCTTCAGTATACAACGCCATACTCGGCCGACCCTCTCTAAGTCTCCTACAGGCCGTGGTGTCCACATACCATCTCTCACTAAAATTCCCGACTGAGTCGGGAGTAGGAGTTGTCAAAGGAGATCAGCAAGATGCGAGGCGTTGTTACATGATAGCCGTGAAAGGATCAGCCGACAAAATTCCAATCGACGTTTCAACGATCGAATCGTTGGACCCTCGGGGCGAGAGTCATGAACGAGGACGGCCGGTTGAAGACCTCATCTCAGTCCCCTTGGTCGAGACAGATGCATCAAAGACAGTGCGAATTGGCTCGTCTTTACATTTACCCCCTGAAAGATAACCGATAGCCACCTCAAGCCCGTACTGCCGATATATTCGCCTGGTGCCATGACGATATGCCGGGGATTGACCCATCGGTGATGACCCACCGACTCAACGTCGACCCGTCGTTTCGACCGATCCGACAGAAGCGACGACCACTCGGCCCCGAACGATATGCTATCATTGAAGAAGAAGTCAGCAAACTCGTCCGGCCAATTTCATAGAAGAAATACACTATCCAGAGTGGGTCGCGAATGTCGTCTTTGGTAAAAAGTCCAACGGGAAGTGGCGAGTCAGTATCGACTATCTTGACCTAAATAAAGCCTTGCCCAGAAGGATAGCTTTCCGCTTCCAAGGATAGATCAGCTAGTAGATAGTACGGCCGGACATGAGCTTCTGAGCTTCATGGATGCGTATTCGGGATATAATCAAATTGTAATGCACCAAGATGATAAATCAAAAACTACCTTTGTCACAGACAAAGGCCTTTATTGTTACCGAGTGATGCCATTTGGTTTGAAGAATGCCGGTGCAACTTATCAAAGATTAGTTAATAAAATCTTTGCTCGGCTTATAGGTCGAACCATGGAAGTATACATCGACGACATGCTCGTCAAGAGTATACACGCGGCGAATCATGTAAATGATCTGGAAGAAATGTTTCTCATCCTACGGAAGTTTCGGATGAAGTTGAATCCGAATAAATGTGCTTTTGGGGTGAGCTCCGGAAAGTTCCTCGGTTTCTTGGTTAGTCAGCGAGGAATTGAAGCAAACCCCGAGAAGATAAAGGCCTTGGTCGAAATGGAATCCCCTAAAACCATTAAGGACATCCAAAGGTTGACTGGAAGGGTCGCAGCACTTAATCGGTTCCTGTCCAGAGCCACAGATAAGTGTCTCCCTTTCTTCAAGCAGTTGAAAGGACAACAAACAATGAGATGGACGGAAGAATGCGAAGCGGCATTTCAACAATTAAAATCATATCTCGGTTCTCCGCCTCTCTTGTCAAAGCCCGAATCAGGCGAATCCTCGCTCTTTTGTATCTAGCAATGATCCGACGCGCTATTAGCTCCGCTTTGATACGAGAATCAAAGGAAAGCATTTCTTAGGTATATTACGTTAGCAAAGCATTGTTGCCGAGAAACAAGATACCCAAACTTGGAAAAAGTAGCCTTGCACTAATAACTTCCTCTCGCCGACTCAGTAGTATTTCCATGCCCATACTATCATCGTGATGACCGATCTCCCTCTTCGCCAAGTTTTGCGTAAACCGAAGCTTCCGGCCGACTCACGAAATGGGCCATCGAACCGAGTGAGTTTGATATTCGACAAGCCGAAGGCGCAATCAAAGAACAAGTTGTCGCCGATTTTATTGCCGATGGAACCCCACCAAATGATCTCCCGGTCGATGATATGCCAACGGATGTCATCGCCAAGCGGCGCACACGCTACGCCCCCCTATACCTATTCCCTGAAACTATTTGTCGACGCTCTTCCAACTCGAAGGCAAGTGGGGCCGGGATTGTACTTTGAAACCCCGATCATACTTACATACAATATGCCTTGCGACTTGGATTCCAAGCCTCGAACAACACAGCTGAATATGAAGCATTGTTGCTCGGTCTCCGACTCGCAGCTAGCATGGGAGTCACGCATTTAAGTGTGTTCAGCGATTCTCAGTTGGTCGTTAATCAAGTGAACGGTATATACCAGACACGGAAAGACCAATTAAGAGCGTACATGGAGAAGGCAAAAGAACTTATCAACGGATTTCAACTCTGTCAGGTCACTCGGATCCCTCGTACGGAAAATGGCAAAGCCGACCTATTAGCGAAACTCGCCTCTGCCAATGAAGACGACATACCCAGGTCCGTCCCCGTCGAATACGTCGAGAAACCAAGCATAAATGATACTATGACTGTCCATGCTATCGACTCGGAACCATCCTGGACGGATCCAATCCGCCAATACCTTGACAAGGGGGAACTGCCTGAAGATCGTGCCGAGGCCCGACGACTTAAATTCCGAGCCTCCCGTTACACCGTACTCAACAATACCCTTTATAAGAAAGGTTACTATGCTCCGTTGCTTCGGTGCCTTACACCCGGTGAGGCGAATTACGTATTACGTGAAGTCCATGAAGGAATCTGCGGAAACCACTCTGGAGGAAGGTCTCTCGCCCACAAGGTTTTACGACAGGGATACTACTGGCCCACTATTCAACACGACGCTCGCACGCTCGTCCAAAAATGCGACAAATGTCAGCGATTCGCAGCAATCCCGAGACGAGCCCCCGAAACGCTAACACCAATGACTGGTCCCTGGCCCTTTGCACAATGGGGTATTGACATCATAGGTCCACTCCCTATGGGAAAAGGTCAAACCAAGTTCGCCGTGGTAGCGAGAGATTTATTTCACGAAATGGGCCGAGGCGAGCCATTAGCCAAAATAACCGAAGCGAGAAGATCACCGAGTTCGTCTGGAAAAACATTATCTGTCGGTTCGGAGTACCCCATACCATTATTACGGATAATGGAAGACAATTCGACAACAGGAGTTTTCGCGAAATGTGCAACAACCTCAGAATCAGAAACATCTATTCCTCACCTCATCACCCTCAAACTAATGGGCAAGTCGAGGCGGTTAATAAGGTTGTCAAGCAACATCTTCGGACCAAGCTCGACCAGAGCCAAGGGAGCATGGGCGGAAGAGCTCCCGAAAATTCTTTGGGCCTACTGAACCACAGCCCAACCGCCACAGGAGAAACTCCCTTTTCACTCGCTTACGGGTCGGAAGCCGTCACTCCCGTTGAAATCGGCCTGCCTTCGGCCCGAATCACTTCATTCGACGAGGATGAAAACGAAGAACTCCTCGCACTCGGACTCGACCTCCTGGACGAGCGAAGGGAAATGGCACGACTACGTACAGAAGCCCGGCAACGACAAGTGGCACGGTTCTACAATGCCCGAGTTAAGGTCAGACGATTTCGGATGGGAGATATGGTTCTCCGAAAAGTATTTCCGAATACTAAGGAAATTGGGTCGGGCACGTTAGGACCAAACTGGGAAGGACCCTACATTGTCTCGGGTACCATTCGGCCAGGAACATATCAATTGGAAGATCTGAACGGGCAATCGCTGCCTCATCCGTGGAACGCTGAACATCTCAAGACTTACTATCCTTGAACTCAGTGCTCAATGTAAAGATTCTAGACTAAGCAAGATCAAAGCCGAGTCAAATAAAACTAAAGTGTTTTCCTTCATTCGTCAACCACATCCGAGTACAAAAAAAAAAAAAAAAAAAAAAACAAAAAAGGGGGCCCCGGTTACTCTCCGCCGGTCGGAGCGGTCCCCGAAGCATTCACACAAATGCCGACCTCTTCCCCACCGGTGATTTCGGCAGCGGCATCCAGATTCTCAGACTCCAAGGCTCCACCCTCGATTTCCGAGAGATTAAGGTCGGGAAAAGATTTCTTTATCTCCTTAATGCATTCAAGAAATCCGCTTTGAAACAAGCGATCCCTCTCATCCTCGAACTCCTGGATTCGAGAAATGCTTGACGGCTTGATCCCTAGCTTTCTCGGCCTCTTGAGTCTTCTCATTGGCCTGCTGGATAAGCCCCGCCGCCTCGTGCTTAGCTCGAGCTAAGTCATCTGCGCAAGCGGCATGGACTGTGAGAACTCGTCGAGTCTCCTCTTCAGCCCTAGAAAGAAGAACCGATACAGGCTAACTTCAGCTTGCGTCTCTTCAAGGGCTCTCCTGGAGGAAGCCGCCTCTGCTTTCGCATCCTCAGCAGCTTTTCGGGCGAGGGCCGCCTCCGCCATCAAAATACCGGCCCTAGTTTCGGCCTCTTCACGGCGCCCTTCAGCTTCCGACAGAAGGGTCTGCAGCCGATGGGTTGAAGATAATTCCTTGCTGGCCTTAACCAAGCAAGGAGCGAGTTCAAAAAGCACCCTTGCCGCATGACCAACGGTTTGAGACGAAGGAGCATTGTAGAGACCGATGAACTCTTTCTCGCTCCCGTGGGCTAAAGCCCAGGGAACCATCCCCGATACCACCTTCTGCAATACGGACGGCCCCTCTTGACTCGTCTCCTCCCCTCTCGAGGATGCAGTCCTCGTCTCTTCCTCCCCTCTGGAAGACGCGGCCCTAACTTCTTCCTCCTGCCTCGGAACCTCCGTCGAAATATGTTCCGAGTCGGGTGCCGCCCGAGGTTCCGAGGCCACGGTCGCCGTCACTTCCACCCTTTCCTCCGGGTCAGAAATTACGACAACAGGGGGAGCAGAAGAACCCATAGGTTCTTTTTCCTTCCGTACCACTTTCTCTGTCTCTTCGGCGTAGAGGCTCTGACAGGAGAACTGATCGTGGAGGAGCCTTCAACTTTGAAATCATCCTAGGAGGAGGACGGGCCCCGGTCATCTTTGAAGGGACCGGTTCGGAGGGGGTTGGCTCGGAAGGGGCTGCCTCAGAGGGGGCTGGCTCGGGAACAATCCGCAGGTGGGGACGAGCTTCGGGCAAATCTAAAAGTAAAAAGAAAGAAAGAGGAGAAATTCAAGTCAGGAAAAATCCAAAAGGTACATGAAGATGCACTTTCAATTACCTGTGACAGCCGAGTCTAGACCTGCGAGATGGAGGCGCTCCGGCTGTAAAAGTACTTTCCAGGACCTATCTGTCGGGTCCAACGTCCTCAGTTCTTTGATCCGAGCTGCGGCACTTGAGCCGAGCTTTTGTCGCTTCTTCGGAATATCTGCCAAACACAAGCACGTCAGACTCGGAACATTGCAAAAATGATGAAGGGCATGGAAGAAGAGCCAAGTCACCTGCTCTTTGGAACGACCGAGGGACACGAGCCTCGTAGGACCCGGATTCAGCCGACTCCCAACGGCCACAGGCCCAAAACCAACGCTCCCTCCAATGCTTGTTAGAAGTGGGAGGGTCAGTTATTAAGGAGCCGCCTCCGCCCCGCCAAGCGGCGAAGACGTAAAAGCCGGGGTAGTTCGGATTCACGCGCACTTGATATAAATGAAGGAATTCGTCGGCATAACGGCGGTTGTTCCATCTCACCCACGATCACAGCACCCGAGTAAGTTCCTCCACCCATTCGAACTATTTGCCCCGGCGCAATCCGGTCGGGATAAAACTCCCTGGACAATGGGTTGAAGGGGGGCACGAAGCCACATTGCATCGAGACTTGGTAAATCGCGACTGCCCCAGGAGGAGGATGATCCGGCAGCTGACTCGGACGAGGCAGATAAGTGATAACTGATTCGGGGATATGATACCCGATTCGGATTCTGTCTAAATCCGCCTCAGTTAGAACCGAAGGAACCGGTCCGCTCAGGTCATCCCCCGATCCTTCTCCCTCAGACTCGGCACGCGCCGACTTATCAGCAGGAACCGACTTAGAGGTTCTCTCGGCAATCACTACCTCTTCTTCCTCCTCTTCTTCCTCTTCTTCCTCCATGCCCCTTGGACAATTGGGCCTTCCCGGACGGGTTATCAAAGAGGATCCACCCCGAGAAGGGTTAACAGGAGCAGGGCGCTCTGCCGGAGCTTCGGTGACCCGCTCAGAGAGAAATGCAGCGTTAGCATCAACTGCCATCTCCGTTAATAAAGAAGGCGATTCCGCAACGTTCCAAAAACGTTGCGCTTCGCCTTCATCTCCGGAAACTCCTTCCTGGGGACTTTGAGAACCCTAGTCGCCATTATCACTAAGTAAAGAGGAAGGAGAGACTCACCGAAGGAGGGAGAAAACGGAAATGGCGAAGAGTGCCGCTGACAGTCAGCAAAGAGGAAAGGAAGGGAAGGAAAGACCGAAGACCGGAAAAGCTCCAAAAGAAATGAAAAGCGGGAACGGCAATAATAGTTTGAAATGCGGGGCCCTTACCCTTTTATAAGATCGCCGTACGCCGGAAGTAATTAATGAGGAAATGATTCGACGCCTGCATCGACTCCCTGGCTCGACACGTGGCGCGCGTCGACTGACGACAATAACGCCCTAGCTACGTGTCCAACCCTTATTGGCAGGATGAGCGACTTGACGGTTGCCGGCGCATGCGTTGTCAGAAACGAATCGTCTCCTATCAAAGACAGCACAGGATGCATTAAATGCACTTATTGCCTCGGACCAGGCCATGAACCGACTCACAACTCGTTACTCCTGAGTGTCACGTGAGACACACGGAGTAAGGGGGCTTACTGTTGGGGACAAAAATACTAAGTCCAGTGACTCGGGTCTGGTTCCTCGGCTTGGGAAGCACTACGTCGGATCCGAGGCAGGGCACGTCGGATCCGAGGCAGGATTGAGAGCTCTATAAACCGAGACGAAAGTTAACTCGCCTCGGACGAAGGACCAGAAATCCGAAGGTGCACCGGGCGACCCTCGTAACGGAACTAGCCGAGGACAGCGCGATATCAGATTTCGTTCCGAACATGTTGGGATAAGATCCCTGATCCCGAAGTCCGCGGGATCAGACGAAGATCGCGGACGGGTGCCACCCGATGTCCGTGATCCTAGGAAGAGAATCCTCTTTCGATTACACGATATCAGGAGAAGAATCCTCCTACGATTAAACGCTTAAAACAGCTATAAAAAGGAAGCTTTCATCATCTAAAAGGTACGCACAAATTTCTCACCCAAGCTCCCTCAATATCGAAAGTCCCAGATTCCTAGCCTGACTTTGGCATCGGAGGGTCCCCTGCTCCAGCCAGGGTCTCCTTTGTCTTCTTCTTGTGCAGGTGCTCGAAGGTCTGCCGAGGGTGAACCAGATTTTTGCATCAACAGTAAGCATTCAATTACCACTGTTTTTTCATAAGAGTAGTCCACCTAATATTTGGATATATTTCAATTTTAATATCATACCTTAAAGATGAGTTAGAAAAATTAAAATACGACCGCAATTTGTATTCTATTTGAAAGTTAGTCGAGTACGCAGTTTTTAACGGTGGGTATTCAATTACTACTATGAGATTTTGGATCTACCTCGTTTTTGGGCTCAACCTCTAAAATGAGCTGAAAAAATAGATGGACGGCGTGGATGAAACAAATACATCATGGTATGCCCACGCAGCACCGATCAGTTTCGAGGTTGCGCATCCTATTTATTTGAAAAGTCGTTCGTTCGAGTCTGTACTCGATCGAGTCTCACGTGGGTTGGACAAATTACGTCTTCGCCCTGACCAAATCCGACCCCCTATAAAATGCAAACTCACCCTATTGGTTCTCCAAAACGACTACTTGCAATCCGTCCCTACCTCTCGCCATGGGTTTTCCTTCTGCCTTACCCGACCTAGCTTTTCCCAGATTCGTTCTATACGCGTTTTACGTTCTTGGATTCCTCAGAAATCTCATCTCCGCCCTTTTCCGGCTTCTGGGTCTGAGCCAACTGGTCGAATACGAAGTCTCCGTTTCGTCAGACGCGTCTGATCGTATCCGACGGCCTGGATTCCAGTCCCCGTCGGCAATGCTCATACGGCAGTTCTTGCCCGTCGTTTGTTTTGGGGATTTGTGTACGGAGAAGGTGATGGACGGGTGTGTGATTTGCTTGTGTGAGTTTGAGGAGAAGGACGAGATCCGACGGTTGAGGCACTGCGAGCACGTCTTCCATGTGAGCTGTTTGGACCGTTGGATGGATTGTGACCAGAAGACGTGTCCGCTGTGTAGGAGCCATTTAGTTCCGGAAGAAATCAGGGAAGAATTCGAGGAGAGGCTTTGGGCAGCTGAGGAGGCTTTGTATTCGGACGGAGAAGATCCGTCCACGTGGCATCTGGTCAGTTCTCTGTAGAAGGGTTATTAGGCGATCCAATTCAGCCACCTTCGAATATTTTATTTTGTAATTTTTTTTTTTTTTTGATATTTTTTTATTATTAATTGTGTGTGGAGGGAGGTAAAAGCTACTCTGGTAGCGTGCGATGCTTGATACGCAGGCAGTCGGAAATTGAACACGTGGAACTCGCTGTAAATAATTAACAATCTCAAAATCAGATTTGGCCGTTGAGTAATCTAAAGATTCTAAACTCTGATTAGTGAACAGTTGTTTGATGAAACAGGACCGTTCGATGCTTTTCATTTGAACCGTTGAATCAATCGGATGGCTATCGGTGCTGCATTAAAAAGAGCGTTGCCACTGGGTTACCTTCCTTTAGATTCCCGCGAGTGTACCCTCGCGTAAAGATGTTGTCAATCCCTCGAGGCAGGCATGCCTGAGTTGTTGTATAAAATCTGAGCCGTTTATCAGGTACTTCAATATGTCCAAGTCAAGAGAGTAGGAATTCACAGGTTGATACTTTACGTACGTTCTACTCAAACGCATCTTGGTAAGTGGACATGCGGATTCTTTGTACGACTTTTTAGATGGTGGGTCTGGTGATGAACGGTTTAGAGCATGTACCTTGTGCAACGGTTACGACATGGAGCGTAGTGCAACTTTTGTGTGAAATTCCGGCAAGTATACTCTCGCCCAAGCAGTTTTATTTTTTTCAACACACGCACCTGCCACACGGCACACACCCATGCACGCCATAGTGGGATTTCACCACCTATGGGTTTCGAACCCATGACCTCGTGTTGAAACTCCTAGGAGTCTACCAATTGGGCAAGTATTGGAACCCCCTCGCCTAAGCAGTTATCTTAGCTGGGCATTGAGTGAAGTGGGATTGAGTTAGGGCTGACCGGCTCGATCCGGTTTTGAAATAGGCCTGACTCGAACTCAACTCGACTCGATACCAAGTCTAGCATGCCTGAACTGATTCGAATCTGAGTCTTACTTGGACTAATCTAGATCAAATTCAGCCTGATCAAAAGTACCAAGTCGGTTCGAGTTGGCACCGATTCAATTGAGAGATGAGAGAGGGAGGGAGTGGAGAGGAGAGAGAGGATGAGGGTGGTGATGGTGGTGGGTGGCTGCTGGGCTTGGAAGAGGAGGGAGAGAGGGAGTGGAGAAGAGAGAGAGGAGGAAGATGGTGATGGTGGTGGCCTGGGGGTGGTTCTGGCCTCGAAGAGGAGGGAGGGAGGGAGGGAGGTTGCCGGGCTTGGAAGAAGAGGTTGAGGAAGGGAGAGAGAGTTTGGGATCAGGTCGGAGTCAGGTGCGGCATAGGTGCGGCATATATGGTTAGATATACTTCAAAATTAAAATTTTTTTATTATATATATAGATGCGCTCACCTGCGAACCAGTTCGTACGTAGTACGTACGAACTTTTTTGAGAACCCATCATACGTGATGAATCTCGCAAATCTGAACTGTTCATGTGAAGCAGCACCTAGTGAAACCCCCCAGGACCAAGTTCCGTCCATAGCAAAGAGAAATTCAAATCAAGGAAAGAAACTGTTTACATTTTTCACGATCCACCAAAGTTTCGGATCGAAGTAAAAATTCATCCTATGAGGTTTCATGAGGTTCTGCTTCATGTGGACGGTTCAGATTTGCGAGATTCATCACGTATGATGGGTTCTCAAAAAAGTTCGTATGTACTACGTACGAACTGATTCGCAGGTGAGCTTTTCTATATATATATATATATATATATATATATATATATATAGAGAGAGAGAGAGAGAGAGAGAGAGAGAGAGAGAGCGCTCACTGCGAACCGGTTCGTACGTAGTACGTACGAACTTTTTATGACCCATCATACGTGATGAATCTCGTAAATCTGAACCGTTCATGTGAAGCAGAACCTAGTGAAACCCCCAGACCAAGTTTTACTTTTATCTAAAACTTTTATCCATACCGTCCATAGCAAAGAGAAATTCAAATCAAGAAAAGAAGCTGTTTACATTTTTCACGGTCCACCAAAGTTTCGGATCAAAGTAAAAATTTATACTATAGGGTTTCATGAGGTTCTGCTTCACATGAACGGTTCAGATTTGCGAGATTCATCACGTATGATGGGTCATCAAAAAAGTTCGCACGTACTACATACGAACCAGTTCGCAGGTGAGCGTTTTCCTATATATATATATATATATATATATATATATATATATATATATATATATATATACACGATTTCAAGTCAAGTCAATTATGGATCTAGTCAAGTCTCATCCCATTGAGTTTCGGGTCGAATCGAGTTAAGTGACTGTCTGGGTTTGAATTCTGATTGGGTGAAGCTTACTCAAATCGGACCAACTCACCCAATGCGTTGGGGTCAAGTTGGGTCTGAACGAGTTGGACAAGTTGAGTGGGGGCAAGTCGTTCATGACACACGTGCTTCAATAGTTTGGCTTCCGTGCCGACCGAATCACAGATGTGGATTGCGTGGGGACCAATCACTACGGACATCCCACGTGGTTGGATTGGAGGGCTCACCATCTGCTATCAGAGGGTTGATGGCCTGACAAAGCATGTTTGAAAATGGGCGTTGATTAGGCACTGCGCCCGGCATGTCCCGAACTCGAAACAGGCTGGGTCTCCGAGGGGCCCACAGTTTTATCAACACCGTCCATTCATATTTTCATATCATTTTAAGGGCATAAAACAAAAAAGAGACAGGTCCAAGGCTCAATGGGCCACACCATAGGAAGCAGCGGTGATAATAACGGCCACCGCGATGTTTACTTGCCATCGAACCTCTTTTTAATGTCACATGTACCTGAACGAAGGAATAAAACAAATATCAAATGGAACCAAAACTTCAAAGGCTCTTAAGAAGTATTTAATGATGTAAGTTTAATCCTCAATGTGTGGTCCACGTGATTGTTTGATCTGCCTCACTTTTTTAATCTTATATTCTAAAATGGTATGGAAAAATGGTCAGACGGTATTGATAAACCAATACATGACGATGGGACCCTCAAAGCCCTAAGCTGTTCCGAGCACGGGACAGGCGGGGTTTGTACCTAATCCGCATCGCTTGAAAGTTAGGTGAGTACTGCAAAAGAATTGCGTGGTGTGCCACCACCGATATGATGTGGCAAAGTTTTTGGATCTTCCTTATATTTGGGATCATGGTCTAAAATAATCTCATAAAATGTATGAACGGTATGGATATAATATATAGATCATAGTGGGCCCACATAACTTTGTTATGTCAGCACATCACCAGCGCACCACACAATCCACTTACGTGAGTACTTTAATTTGAAAGAGATAGGTGGCTTAATCAAATCCAGTCACCAAGGATCACGTGGCCCGCCACAGATGCCTCTATCCACATCCACAAATGACCTCATCCTCCGATTATTAGGGATATTTGTGGTGACCCCACGTGGCAGGATTTAATTGCGACTTGTGCTGCTGTAAAAAATGAGCCCACGGATGCCTGCTTACCCAAACCTGACATAGCTGGGGGAGCCGATTAGGTGAGACCCCGGACTCACCCAAGACGGTGCGTCCCTTAATGTGGGGCGGGCGGTCCACTTTGATGTACGTTTTCTGTATCCACGGTATACGTTTTTTACACATCATTTCAGTGTATTATCTCAAAAATGAAGCAGATCCAATTACCAGGTGGACCATATCATAAGAAACGGTGGTTATTAGAGGTGGGCACGGGATGACCCGATCCAGCTAACGCCACTCATCCGGCTCGGTCGGATCAAACTCGACCTGAACTGAATGCATGGGTTGGTCCGAACTAAGTAAGCTTCGCCCAATCTGAACTCAAACTGAGTTGAGTTTGCGTTACCCAGTAACTCAGTAACTCGACCCGAAACTCGATCCCGTTAGACTTGACTTGATCTGAAACCCGATTTGACTCGACTCTCTAACCCTACCCCAACCCGATCCCAACCTCTCTCTCCCTCCCTCATCCTCCTTTTCCAAGCTCTGCAACCACCCACCACCATCACCCTCCTCCTCATCCTCTCTCTCCTCACCACTCCCTCTCTCCTCCCTCCCTCCCTCATCCTCCTCCTCTTCCTCTTTTAAGCCCGACAACCACCCACCACCATCACCCTCCTCTTCCTCCTCTCTCCTCTCCACTCCCTCCCTCCCTCATCTCTCAATCCGACTCGGTGCCAACTCGACCCGACTCGGTACATCTAACCGGATCAAACTCGGTTCAGATCAATTCAGGCCAGATCGAACTCGGATTGAGTCAGTCATGCTGGACTCGGTATCGTGTCAGATCAAGTTTGGGTCAGCCTATTTCAAAACCGGATCGAGTCGAGTTAGCCCTAACTCGGTCCGACTCGACACGATGCCTAGCTCTAGTGGTGATTGAATGCCTACTATTAAAAACTTTTTAAGGCGCACCTTAATGTTGGGGGCCTTGCACAAAACCTTAGGATCTAGCCCTCCAAAACAAACCAGGATTATGGATAATAAAGCAATGAAATAAATCAAAGCATCAATCACACACCACACAAGAGATTTTTACGTGGAAAACCCTCAAAGAGGTAAAAAACCACGGGACCTCGTCCAGATCAACAATCCACTATGAAGTAGAACGTTTACAACCTTCTTCACTCACGCAGGAGTGGATGAACAATGAAAGAATAAAGGAAACCAGAGAGATCTCATCGATTATGAGGACGTAGGAGCGCTGAGATATAGACTGCACCGTAGATCACCTCCACGAGCATAACCTCCCTTCTACAAGCTTCTTCTCTCTTTTTCTCCCCCTCTCTCTCACCTTTGATAGCCCTCTTGTGTTTTTCTCATCAACACAACATACCCTAGAAAAACTCTAGGGACCATTTTTTTATAGTTTTAGGAAACTCCTTTACGCATCCAAGTTGTGAAAGGACTTGCGCATCCCAGTTGCGAAAGGACTTTGCACATCCCAGTTGCGAAAGGACTTGCGCATCCCAGTTACAAAATGACTTATGCAGGATGGGTAAAAAAAAACCCATCAAATCTCCCCCTTTTTGACCGGGGAGGGATTCACCCTTTTTAAGCCAGTCAGGTTTCTACAAACCTCAAACTTACCCTTGAGCAAGGCCTTGGTCATCATATCTGACCCATTATCGTCCGTGTGGACCTTCTCAAGCTGTAACACCTTCTGTTCCAAAGTATCCCTGATCCAGTGATACCGAATCTCTATGTGCTTTGACTTGGAATGCTGACTTAGATTCTTGCTCAAGTGTATAGCACTCTGACTATCGTAATAGACCACGTGCTCCTCCTGCTTTAGGCTAAGTTCTTGTAGGAACCTCTTCATCCAAAGCATCTCTTTACATGCCTCTGTGACTGCAATGTACTCGGCCTTTGTAGTTGACAATGCTACGACCTTCTGTAGCTTACTCTGCCAAGAAACCGCTCCCCCTGCAAACGTGAACATGAACCCCGATGTAGACTTCCTAGAGTCTATGTCGCCTGCCATATCTGCATCTGTGTAGCCCTCTAACACAGGTTTACCGTCACCATAGCATAGGCTTAACTTGAATGAGCCTCTTAGATATCGTAGTATCCATTTCACCGCTGTTCAATGCTCTTTGCTAGGACTGACAAGATACCGGCTGACAACACCAACCGCATATGCTATGCCTGGGCATGTACATACCATAGCATACATCAAACTTCCTACCGCTGACGCGTAGGGTATCTTCTGCATCTCTTCCACATCTGCCTTCGCTCAATCGGTAGGAAGTTTGATGCAGAAGATACCCTTGACTTCAATCTGAAGTGACCATCTAGTGGAGTACTGACCGGCTTCGCTGCATTCATATTGAACCGCTCTAAGACTTTCTCAATATACAGCTCTTGTGACAACCAGAGCTTCCTGCTGCTTCTGTCACGGGTTATCTCCATTTCTAGGATCTGTATAGCCGGGCCCAAGTCTTTCATCGCAAAAGACTTTCCCAACTCCTGTTTCAGCCTGTCGATCTTCTTGATGTCTTTTCCCATAATGAGCATGTCATCAACGTATAATAGCATAACTAAGAAATCTGAGAACTTGTGCGTGAACACACAGTGGTCCGACTCCGTTCTGTCATACCCATGTTTCAACATAAACGAGTCGAACTTCTTGTACCATTGCCGTGGAGCTTGTTTCAGCCCATACAAGCTCTTCCTCAGCCTATACACCATATGCTCCTTACCCTTGACTTTGAACCCCTCTGGTTGGTGCATGTAGATCTCTTCTTCCAGGTCACCATGGAGAAAGACAGTTTTAACATCTAACTGTTCTATCTTCAGATCTATGCTAGCCGCCAACCCAAGCAACACCCGTATGGATGTCATCTTCACCACTGGTGAGAATATCTCCTCGAAGTCTATGCCTTTCCTCTGACCAAAACCTTTCACCACAAGTCTGGCCTTGAACCTCATCTATGAATTCTTCTGCTCAATCTTTTTTCTGAACACCCACTTGTTGCTCAAATTTTTCTTGCCCTTAGGCAATTTCACCATATCATAGGTGTGGTTCTTATGCAAGGATTCCATCTCCTCTTGCATAGCTTCTAACCACTCTCCCTTATGCTCGTCAGTTAGGGCCTCAGAATAATCTTCTGGCTCTCCCCCATCAGTTAGCATAATGTACTCATGTGGCGAGTACCTCTTGGACGGTTGTTTGTCCCTAGATGACCTCCTCACCTGTGGCTCAACAGGTGGATCAAGTGGGGGCTGCTCCCCTGGTCCATCTTCTGAAGGAAATCTCTCGTCCTTTGCACCTTGCTGTACTCCCCCGTCATCAGGCATCACGGGAGGAGTAATCGGATCCATGTCCTCTAGCTCACCTGAACTAGGCTGGTTCTTCTTTGGCTTACCAATGTCTTCTATACATTGATCTTCAAAGAAAACCATATCTCTGCTCCTGACGAGCTTCCTCTCGATCGGATCCCACAATTTATAACCAAACTTTTCATCACTGTACCCTAAGAACACACACTGCCTGATCTTCATATCGAGCTTAGACCTTTCATCCTTTGGTACGTGAACGGATGCCCCGCATCCAAACACCCTGAGATGACTGTATGATGGATCATGTCCAGTCCACACCTCAGGTACTTCTCCATTCAATGGGACTGATGGACCTGTTTATCAAATACACCGTCGTGTGCATTGCTTCTCCCCAGAACGTCTTGGGCAATTTCTCATGGGATAACATGCATCTGATTCTCTCAACAATGGTGCGATTCATTCGCTCAGCTACACCATTATGCTGGGGGGTCTTGGGAACCATTTGTTCATGCCATATACCCAGGGACTTGCAGTACTCATGAAAGTCGCCAATGTATTCACCACTATTGTCAGTGAGGATGCACTTTAATGATCTACCTGTCTCTTTCTCGACCATAACATGAAACAATTTAAACACACCAAAGACCTCGTCCTTGGATTTCAAAGCATAAACCCAAACCCTCCTAGATGCATCATCTATAAAAGTAACAAAATATAATGCCCCACCCAACGTTTTTGTCCTCATAGGACCACAAACATCAGAATAAACTAAATCTAATGCATGCACTTTATTAACATGAGAAGCAGTTTTAACAAATGAAACTCTATGTTGTTTCCCTGATAAACAATCAAGACAGGTTTTGAGAGGTGTACCTGTCATATCTGGAAGGAGCTGCTTCTTTGCTAATACCTGAAGCTCTTTTTCACTCATGTGGCCTAGACGCCTGTGCCACATGTTAATAGCTGAATCTTCTGCTGCGTTTAACCCACCCTTGCACATACTGACACTTGCCTTGTAAAGGGTGCGACACTTCTTTCCTCTGGCCACGATCAATGAACCCTTGATGAGCTTCCAATGCCCACCTGCAAACCGGCTTTCATAGCCATCATCATCCAACCTTCCCGTCGACATCAAGTTGAGGCGAAGGTCTGAGATATGCCTCACATCCCTGAGAACCAATGTGTACCCCACATCAGTCTTCACACAAATATCACCGACTCCCACGATTTTTGATACGCCAGAATTTCCTATCTTCACAGTCCCATAGTCACCTGACTTGTAGCTTGTGAATGAGTCCCTGTGTGGAGTCGCATGAAAAGAAGCCCCCGAGTCAACCATCCAATCGGTGTCCTGACTCGTAGCCGTGAGACATATGTCATGATCTGCAGAAAGAATAACTACAACGTCGCCATCTGAAGTGACGGCAGTGGAATCTGATTCATCTTCCTTCCCTTTTCCTTTCTTGTCGTTCTTCTTACCACGACATTCATGCTTGTAGTGGCCCTTCTTGCCACAATTCCAACATTCAACATCTTTTCTGTTACTCGACTTGCCTCTTGATTTATCTCGGGCCTTCCCGTCCTTCCTGTTCTTTCCTCTCCCTCGTTCCTGTGTCACAAGGGCCTCTTGCTGAGTAGACCCCTGAGACTTCCTCCTTGTCTCTTCATTGAAGAGACAGCTAGTTATCTGTTCCATGGATATCTTTCCGTCTGGCGCGGAGTTACTTAGAGACACCACCAATGTCTCCCAACTGTCAGGCAATGAACTAAGCAATAGTAAAGCCTGCAGTTCATCATCCAGGACCATCTTCATAGAGGTGACTTGGTTCACTATATTGCTGACCTCATTCATGTGCTCGGCTACAGAACCACCATCTTTGAATTTGAGATTCACAAGTCGCCTTATCAGAAAAATCTTATTACCAGCTGTCTTCCTCTCATACAACCCTTGTAATTTTAGCCATAGGCTAGCGGCTGAGGTTTCCGTGGATACATGGTGGAACATAGAATCATCCAACCATTGTCTAATAAACCCCACTGCCTTTCAGTCCATCTTCTTCCAATCATCATCAGTCATATCCTTGGATTTTGCTGATATGCCTAAAATTGGAGAATATAGGTTCTTGCAATAAAGCAAGTCCTCCATCTTAGCCTTCCATATGGTCCAGTTAGAACCATTGAGGTTGATCATCCTTGATGAGCCACCTTCCATAATTCAAAACTGATCCTACCCGTTTAATTAACTTAGCTTTGATACCACTTTGTTGGGGGCCTTGCACAAAACCTTAGGATCTAGCCCTCCAGAACAAACCAGGATTATGGATAATAAAGCAATGAAATAAATCAAAGCATCAATCACACACTACACAAGAGATTTTTACGTGAAAAACCCTCAAAGAGGTAAAAAACCACTGGACCTCGTCCAGATCAACAATCCACTATGAAGTAGAACGTTTACAACCTTCTTCACTCACGCAGGAGTGGATGAACAATGAAAGAATAAAGGAAACCAGAGAGATCTCACCGATTACGAGGACGTAGGAGCGCTGAGATATAGACTGCACCGTAGATCACCTCCACGAGCATAACCTCCCTTCTACAAGCTTCTTCTCTCTCTTTCTCCCCCTCTCTCTCACCTTTGATAGCACTCTTGTGTTTTTCTCATCAACACAACATATCCTAGAAAAACTCTAGGGACCTTTTTTTTATAGTTTTAGGAAACTCCTTTATGCATCTCAGTTGCGAAAGGATTTGAGCATCCCAGTTACGAAAGGACTTGCGCATCCCAGTTGTGAAAGGACTTGCGCACGACGGGTCAAACTATCACTTAATGTTTAGGAACTGCTTATTTTCCATCCAATCAACTTGATTCGAAACTTTTGTAGCTTATTAATATTCAATCACCCTTCTTTCCTATGATACTGTCTGTTGAGGTCGAAATTTGGTCCGCTTTCCTCCTGATCTTATCCGCTGAGTACCATCACCAAGTCCTGAAACTTGCACATTAATAGTGAACAAAGGAGACCCTGGCTCGGCCGGGGGACCCTCCGATGCCTAAGTCAGGACACAGGAATCTGAGTTTAATTTGCAGAGTTAAGAGGAGAGTATTCGATCTCCCGTCCCCGTAGACATGGGATGATGGATTATTTATATCTAACGGCTGAATGGTCTGAATCCGATGATCTCGGCACGATCAGGGGGATTCCCGGATCGTGGAGATATGGTATGTTGATCTGTAGATCGTGCAGCGCGCAATGTGTATCACCGGACGAAGTTTTCGGCCACGTATAACCGTGGTAGTTGCCTTATTTGATGTGTGAAATCGTGATGCCTACTCGGCTCGGCTCATTTACGTAAGTATCATTGGTTCACTTCCCGTCGGGCTCGGACGATACGTACATCCGAACTGATATCTCGAACGTGACCTCGAGGCGAAAACTTTAGTATGGATGGGATTAGGCTCTGCTGTCCGATCGGACACCAGATTCTATCCCGACCTACAGTCTCGAAACGAAGGCCTTTCAAATGTCACACCTCTTCGGAACGCTTCAAATCGGACTAGACAAATGAGGCCTCGGGTGTTGAGAATATTAGTCGGCTCAATCTGATGCTCCGTGCTCGGACCTTAAGTGAACTCAGATCTTCCCATAACACAGTCTACCTCATAATTTGATCAGTTTCATTTTTAGGACAATCTCCCAAAATGATAGTAAAAAAAAGATGGACAATATGAATAATGAATATATACATCAAGGTGGGCTCCACTGGAAGCGTCACACCATTTTGGGTGAGTTCGGGATCTCACTTAATCAGCTCCCCATAGCAGGTGACTAAGGGAGTGGATTAGGTGTTTCTCGGGTAACACCTTGGGTGTTATGCTTACTGCGTGGGGCCATTTTGATGGATGTAATATATATTCATCCATATTTTCAGCTCATTTCAAGGAGTTATTCTAAATTTTAAGTATATGCAAATCTTAACCACATAATTGAAAAAAGTAATGAATAACCATTAAAATATTTTATAGGCCATGAATATTTTCGATCAAGTTGATATTTGTATTTTTCCTTCGTCAATGTCTGGTTTACCTTTTAAGGAGCTGGGTGGCAAATAAACATTTAAGGATCTACTTATAATGGGCCTTGCCAAGTTTTTAATGATGAGTTCAATCACCACCGTTTCCTATAGTGTGGTCCACCTGAAATTTGGATATGCTTAATTTTTGGGACCATAGCCTGAAATTAGCTGGAAAACAGATAAGCAGCATGTATATGCAACACATCATTAAGGTGGGCCCTGCAGTAAGGGTATAGCCAATGGTGTTATCCATTAAACTCTTGACCCGCCCCTGTGACCGTACCAAATAGTGCAGAAAGCGGATTGTCAGCGTGTGGTGTATCAATGTATATCAAGGGACTTGACCACTCTAACCGACGTCACTAAGTTCTGTGGGCCCCACCATGAGGTAGGTATTATATATAAACCGTCTGTCCATTTTGAAGTATTTGTATAAGGTTTGAGCCTAAAAATAACACGGAACCAAATATCAATCGGACCACTCTGCAGAAAGCAGTGGGAGATTGATCCTTGGAGTCATAGAAGTTTTGGATCATTCTGATATTTGTTTTTTCTCTTCATCCACCATGTTTGTGTGGCTTTATGAATAGATTGGACGAACAATAAACATTATAGTAGGCCCTATGAATATTTTAACGGTGAAAATCATTATCCCCACTGCTATTTATGATGTGGTCCACGAACTTTGGATATGACTATTTGTTAGGCTCATGCCTTAAATGATATGGGCAAATAAATGAACGGTGTAAATATAATAAATACATTTATGGGACTTAAGGACAGCCGAGCTCTACTACATCCGCCAGGTATACACCGGCCAGGAAGCTGGTGTGCGGTAGAGTATTTAATCCGCTTCCAAATCGCGTGGCTTGGAAATGATTTCAAACCTTCTTTCCTTTCCTGGGGTTATATCACTGACAGCGATACATGAACTAATCAAATCTCACACGTCTCGTAAATAGCAGGCAATCCGTTCTATCAATCCATGGCGTTGCTAAAGTCACGTCGAGCAAGATCAATCAAGGGCTGACTTGATATCTGATCTAAACCGTTCATCGGTTAGGCCACACCTTAAGGATGCGTTGGTGAGTTGATATGGATTCCAACTGTTGGGATGCCTTGCACAAACCTTAGGATCTAGCCTCCTGAAACAAACCAGAATTATGGATAAAGCAATGAAATAAATCAAAGCATCAATCACACACCACACAAGATATTTTTACGTGGAAAACCCTCAGAGAGGTAAAAACCACGGGACCTCGTCCAGATCCACTATGAAGTAGAACGTTACAATCTTCTTCACTCACACAGGAGTGGATAAACAATAAGAGAAATAGAGAAAACGGAGAGATCTAACCGATTACGAGGACATAGAAGCGCTGAGATGTAGATTGCAAAGTAGAGAACCTCCACGAGCAGAACCTCCCTTCTATAAGCTTCCTCTCTCTCTTTCTCCCTCTCTCTCACCTTTGATAGCCCTAAACCCTTTAGCAAATTCCTTGCAAAGCTTTAGGAAACCCTCTTGCTATTTTGTGATACCTAGAAAAAACCCTAGGCAACCCCTTTTATAGTTTTGGGAAACTCCTTTCCGCATCCCAGTTGCGAAAGGACTCAAATCCGATTTCGCACAAAATCGCGGAACAAACTGCGTAACCTACGACTAGTCCTGGAAATTCCAGGACTGGTCTTAGCCTCCTACGACTGGTCGTAGCTCACCTACGACTGGTCGTAGACCACCTACGACCGGTCGTGGGTCACCTACGACCGGTCGAGAACCCCGGAGAAAAATAGTCCGAACTCGCTGGACTTTGAGTCGAGCTACGACTCGACTCCCACGACTGGTCGTACCAGCCCTCGACCGGTCGAGCAGGGCTCACGACTGGTCGAGCACGGGGCAAAAAACCCCATCAAATCTCCCCCTTTTTGACCCGGGAGGGATCCACCTTCTTCAAGCCAGCCAGGTTTCTACAAACCTCAAACTTGCCCTTGAGCAAAGCCTTGGTCATCATGTCTGACCCATTATCGTCCGTGTGGACCTTCTCAAGCTGTAACACCTTTTGTTCCAAAGTATCCCTGATCCAGTGATACCGAATCTCTATGTGCTTCGACTTGGAATGCTGACTTGGATTCTTGCTCAAGTGTATAGCACTCTGACTATCGCAATAGACCACGTGCTCCTCCTGCTTTAGGCTAAGTTCCTGTAGGAACCTCTTCATCCAAAGCATCTCTTTACATGCTTCTGTGACTGCAATGTATTCGGCCTCTGTCGTCGACAATGCTACGACCTTCTGTAGCTTGCTCTGCCAAGAAACCGCTCCCCCTGCAAACGTGAACATGAACCCCGATGTAGACTTCTTGGAGTCTATGTCACCTGCCATATCTGCATCTGTGTAGCCCTCTAACACAGGTTTTCCGTCACCATAGCATAGGCTCAACCTGGATGAGCCTCTTAGATACCGTAGTATCCATTTCACCGCTGCCCAATGCTCTTTGCCAGGATTGGCAAGGTACCGGCTGACAACACCAACCGCATATGCTATGTCTGGGCGTGTACACACCATAGCATACATCAAACTTCCTACGCGTAGGGTATTTTCTGCATCTCTTCCACCTCTGCCTTCGTCTTGGGACACTGTCTGTCGCTCAATCTGAAGTGACCATCTAGTGGAGTACTGACCGGCTTCGCTGCATTCATATTGAACCGCTCTAGGACTTTCTCAATATACCGCTCTTGTGACAGCCAAAGTTTCCTGCTGCTTCTGTCACGGATTATCTCCATTCCTAGGATCTGTCTAGCGGCCCAAGTCTTTCATCGCAAAAGACTTGCCCAACTCTGTTTCACTTAATGTCAATCTTTTTGATGTCTTTTCCCATGATGAGCATGTCATCAACGTATAATAGCAGAACTAAGAAATCACCATCTGAGAACTTGCGCGTGAACACACAGTGGTCCGACTCCGTTCTGTCATACCCATGTTTCAACATAAACGAGTCGAACTTCTTGTACCATTGCTTGTGGAGCTTGTTCACCCATACAAGCTCTTCCTCGGCCTACACACCATATGTTCCTTGCCCTTGACTTCGAACCCCTCTGGTTGGTGCATGTAGATCTCTTCTTCCAGTCACCATGGAGAAAGGCGCTTTAACATCTAACTGCTCTATCTCCAGATCCATGCTAGCCGCCAACCCAAGCAACACCCGTATGGATGTCATCTTCACCACTGGTGAGAATATCTCCTCGAAGTCTATGCCTTTCCTCTGACCAAACCCTTTCACCACAAGTCTGGCCTTGAACCTCGTCTGTGAATTCTTCTTCTCAACCTTCTTTCTGAACACCCACTTGTTGCTCAAAGCTTTCTTGCCCTTAGGTAATTTCACCATGTCATAGGTGTGGTTCTTATGCAAGGATTCCATCTCCTCTTGCATAGCTTTCAACCACTCCTCCTTATGCTCGTCGGCTAGGGCCTCAGAATAATCTTCTGGCTTTCCCCCATCGGTTAGCATAATGTACTCATGCGGCGAGTACCTCTTGGACGACTGTCTGTCCCTAGATGACCTCCTCACCTGTGGCTCAACAGGTGGATCAAGTGGGGGCTGCTCCCCTGGTCCATCTTCTGAAGGAACTCCCTCGTCCTCTGCACCTTCTTTGTACTCCCCGTCATCAGGCACCACGGGAGGAGTAATCGGATCCATGTCCTCTAGCTCACCTGAACTAGGCTGGTTCTTCTCTTGCTTACCAATGTCTTCGATACACTGATCTTCAAAGAAAACCACATCTCTGCTCCTGACGAGCTTCTTCTCGGTCGGATCCCATAACCTGTAACCGAATTTTTCATCACCGTACCCTAAGAACACACACCGCACGATCTTCATATCGAGCTTGGACCTCTCGTCCTTTGGTACGTGAACGGATGTCCCGCATCCAAACACCACGAGATGACCGTACGATGGATCTGTCCGGTCCACACCTTCTCAGGTACTTCTCCATTCAACGGGGCGATGGAGACATATTTATCAAATACACCGCCATGCGCATTGCTTCTCCCCAGAACGTCTTGGGCAACTTCGCATGGGATAACATGCATCTGATTCTCTCAACAATGGTGCGATTCATTCGCTCAGCTACACCATTATGTTGAGGGGTCTTGGGAACCGTCTGTTCATGCCGTATACCCTGGGACTTGCAGTACTCGTGAAAGTCGCCAATGTATTCACCACCATTGTTAGTGCGGATGCACTTTAATGGTCTACCTGTCTCTCTCTCGACCATAGCATGAAACAATTTAAACACACCAAAGACCTCGTCCTTGGATTTCATAGCATAAACCCAAACCCTCCTAGATGCATCATCTATAAAAGTAACAAAATACAATGCCCCACCCAAGGTTTTTGTCCTCATAGGACTACAAACATCAGAATAAACCAAATCTAATGCATGCACTTTATTAACATGAGAAGCAGTTTTAACGAATGAAACTCTATCTTTGTTTCCACGATAAACAATCAAGACAGGGTTTTGAGAGGCATACCATCACGTCCGGAAGGAGCCGCTTCCTTGCTAGTAAATGAAGCCCTTTTCACTCATGTGGCCTAGACGCTGTGCCACATGTCAATAGGCCGAATCTTCTGTGCGTTCAATCCACCCTTGTACATACTGACACTTGCCTTGTACAGGGTGCAACACTTCTTTCCTCTAGCCACGATCAATGAACCCTTGATGAGCTTCCATCGCCCACCAGCAAACCGGCTTTCATAGCCATCATCATCCAGCCTTCCCATCGACATCAAGTTGAGGCGAAGGTCTGGGATATGCCTCACATCCCTGAGAACCAATGTGCAGCCCACATCGGTCTTCACACAAATATCACCGACTCCCACGATCTTTGATACGCTAGAATTTCCCATCTTCACAGTCCCATAGTCACCTGACTTGTAGCTTGTGAAGGAGTCCCTGTGTGGAGTCGCATGAAAAGAAGCTCCCGAGTCTATCACCCAGTCGGTGCCCTGACTCGTAGCCGTGAGACATACATCGTGATCTGTAGAAAGAATAACTACCATGTCGCCATCTGAAGCGACTGCAGTGGAATCAGATTCATCTTCCTTCCCTTTTCCTTTCTTGTCGTTCTTCTTACCATGACATTCATGCTTGTAGTGGCCCTTCTTGCCATAATTCCAGCATTCAACCTCTTTTCTGTTACTCGACTTGCCTCTTGATTTATCTCGGGCCTTCCCGCCCTTCCTGTTCTTTCCTCTCCCCGTTCTGTGTCACAAGAGCCTCTTCTTTGTGTAGACCCCTGAGACTTCCTCCTTGTCTCCTCATTGAAGAGACAACTGGTTACCTGTTCCATGGATATCTTTCCGTCTGGCGCGGAGTTACTTAGAGACACCACCAATGTCTCCCAACTGTCAGGCAATGAACTAAGTAATAGTAAAGCCTGCAATTCATCATCCAGGACCATCTTCATAGAGGTGAGTTGGTTCACTATATTGCTGACCTCATTCATATGCTCGGCCACAGAACCACCATCCTTGAACTTGAGATTCACAAGTCGCCTTATCAGAAATATCTTATTACCGGCTGTCTTCCTCTCATACAGCCCTTGTAATTTTAGCCATAGGCTTGCGGCTGAGGTTTCTGTAGACACATGGTGAAACACGGAATCATCCAACCATTGTCTGATAAACCCCACCGCCTTTCGGTCCATCTTCTTCCAATCATCATCAGTCATATCCTTGGATTTTGCTGATATGCCTGAGATTGGAGAATATAGGTCCTTGCAATAAAGCAAGTCCTCCATCTTAGCCTTCCATATGGTCCAGTTAGAACCATTGAGGCTGATCATCCTTGAGCCACCTTCCATAATTCAAACCGATCCTACCCGTTCAATGAACCTGGCTCTGATACCACTTTGTTGGGATGCCTTGCACAAACCTTAGGATCTAGCCTCCCGAAACAAACCAGAATTATGGATAAAGCAATGAAATAAATCAAAGCATCAATCACACACCACACAAGAGATTTTTACGTGGAAAACCCTCAAAGAGGTAAAAACCACGGGACCTCGTCCAGATCCACTATGAAGTAGAACGTTACAATCTTCTTCACTCACACAGGAGTGGATAAACAATAAGAGAAATAGAGAAAACGGAGAGATCTAACCGATTACGAGGACATAGAAGCGGCCGAGATGTGATTGCAAAGTAGAGAACCTCCACGAGAACCTCCCTTCTATAAGCTTCCTCTCTCTCTTTCTCCCTCTCTCTCACCTTTGATAGCCCTAAACCCTTTAGCAAATCCCTTGCAAAGCTTTAGGAAACCCTCTTGCTATTTTGTGATACCTAGAAAAACCCTAGGCAACCCCTTTTATAGTTTTGGGAAACTCCTTTCCGCATCCCAGTTGCGAAAGGACTCAAATCCGCAGTTTCGCGCAAAATCGCGGAACAAACTGCGTAACCTACGACTAGTCCTGAAAATTCCAGGACTGGTCTTAGCCTCCTACGACTGGTCGTAGCTCACCTACGACTGGTCGTAGACCACCTACGACCGGTCGTGGGTCACCTACGACCGGTCGAGAACCCCGGAGAAAAATAGTCCGAACTCGCTGGACTTTGAGTCGAGCTACGACTCGACTCCCACGACTGGTCGTACCAGCCCTCGACCGGTCGAGCAGGGCTCACGACTGGTCGAGCACGGGGCAAAAAACCCCATCACCAACGTCAAGAAGGAAATAAGAATAGAATTTTATTTCTGTCCATCCAATGGTTACACAATGCGTGAACCACCTGATGAGTAAATCAGCCCAATCGCTTCCCATATTCATTTAGACAGGGAGCGGTTTGGATCGCATGCCTTACACCACGGACATCAGATGAGCCACATGTATATAATTAATTTGTATACGCATGCCATGTCGCCAACAGTATCTAAAACCATGTCTGCAGCGGTCACAGATTTGGTGCGTTTGTGACTTTAGGGCCCATCGTGATGTGTGATGTACGATGCTTTATATTTATGCCACCCATCTGTTTTGTGTGGTAGGGAAGGACGCGCGTGATGAGTTCAAACCTAAAATATATGACTTACTATAAATAGTAAACTTATTATTTACATATGGTCATCATTTCCACGGGACTTCATGGTTTTTGACAAAAAAATAAAAATAAAAATAATAAGTATTTAATTTACCCTAACCATGTTATTCTCCTAAATTTTTTAAGACTAAAATTTCTAAGCTCTTTTCATTCATGTTGGACCAACTCCTAAAACCCAAATGATCAAAAGTTGTAATGAAATTAAAACTTATTATTTATAGTAAAATGAAAATGAAAATGAAAGGTGTTTTTGATCATTGATCCGATGGAGTTTTGCAAGTTCGGCATGGGCAACCCGGCATAGTAGGGTTGGTTGGCTAAAGTACCTTCAAATACCCTAAAATTATATATGATACTTTGAAAATTTTATTTCGATTTGCAAGATACAACTGTTTTAAGGTTCTGATGGTCTAGATCATTTCCGCATCGGGCCTTCTTTGGTCCGTCTTTGCCATGGAAGTGTTTGTGACTCGCTTTACATCTTTTTGCCAGCTCATTTTGAAGCATGAGCACAAAGGGAAAGCATATCCAAATCTTAGGTGGACCAGGCCATAGGGAATAATAGTGATTTACACCCAACTTGAATACTTCCTAGGACCCACCATTATGTTTATTTCCTATAACCTCTAATAAGGTCACAAAACGGGAGCGGATTACGTGTGCCCCCACTCTCACCCATGAAAGTGTTGTTGGGGGGACCGCGAAAGCACACATAGATGAATCTAGGATCTCAATCTAATAGCACTAAGCAAACATAAAGAGAACACAAAGATTTAACATGAAAAAATCCTTTTAGGAAAAAAATTACGGCACAAAGCGACAAATGATCACTATGAAAGCAAGATTTATAAAGAGAAAGAGCTTACTCGATTCGAACAACCTTGATTCTCTCCCTTGCTATACCCTTTGAAACCTTAGAATGATTTAGAAACTTTTAGAATACCTCCAAATCTCGTTTACACTCATATATATAGTCTTGGGAAGAATTTTGAATGAAATTGGAAACAAATTTCGTAGATCCGATAGATCTGCAAAAATTCTACACGAAACCGTTCGATGTCATCGAACACCCTTTAATGACATCAAAGCCACTTTGATAGCATCAAACAACTATTAAAACTGTCTAGAGAAAAACATGGATTTTTCGAAAATCTTTGATTGCTCGACCCAGCTTCGATGGCATCGAACACATTTTCGATGTCATCGAACACTCCTCAATGTCATCGAAAAATGACATCAATATGTCTAGCAACTAACAAAGAAAATTCGAAAAATACTCGATGGCATCGAGCCGACTTTGATGGCATCAATGCCCGATCGATGACATCGAACTTATCATTGACAAACTGTTGATTTTACAAATTTAAAACATCTATTAACAACAGGTGTGACCTTTTGCAAATACATCTAGGCCATTCTACATTTTTTTTTCAAATTATTTTAGGGCATTATCTGAAAAAAGAAGAAGATCCAAAAATCAAGTGGAGCATACATAGGAAATAGTGGTGATGGAAGGACCTACCATTAAAAACAGGTGGAGCATTCACAGGAAATAGTGGTGATGGAAGGACCTACCATTAAGAACTTTCTAGGGCCCACTGTAATGTTTTACCATGTCTAGTTGCCATCCAACATGTTGATAAGGTCACATGAATATGGATGAAGGGAAAAAACAAATATCAGCTTGATCCAAAACTTGTGGCCAATTAATGGACAATTACCACATTTTCCTAACATATGGTCTACTTGAGAACGGGATTGCTTCATTTTTAGAACCGTGCTCTAGAATAACATGGAAAACTGGATGGCCTAGGGTGGATATAGAATACATACATCAAGGTGGGTCTATATATAGAATAGGTACATCAAGGTGGGTCCATGGCAAGGGCCCCACAAAAAATAGCTAGTAGTTATTTAATGCCCACTTAAATACTTACGAGGACCCACCATGATGTTTATTAGCCATCCAACCTATTAATAAGGTCACACAGTCCTAGGGGCAAGGAAAACACAAATATCAACTTAGATCCAAAAAAAATTTAGCCTTTGAAAAGATTTTAATGGTGGGCAATTAATCATCACTTTTTCATATGGTATGGTCCGGATGAGATTTGATCTGCTTTATTTTTGGGCTAATGCCTTAAAATAATCTAGAGATATGAACAACGGTTTGGATTTAAAACACATACCTTATGAATAGGCTGCATAGTCATAGATACACCCACCTCGATAGTTCCGAAAATTATAGAAACGTGTGTTGGTAAGATGTTAACCATCCATATCTTATCCTAGGATACACGGACTTCAACCTTTGGACGGAAATCATTTTTCAATTATCAAACCGTTTATGTAATGGGACTTGCTTCAAAAGGAGAATATCCAAAATATAAAAATCCTTAGATTGGAATATCTAGGCACCTCGATCATTTGAATCTAGTACAATAAACAAGTGTAATTTCTGTTGTGTGGTACATCTAAGATGGGACCCATCATCTTGCCAGTTCAATTATTAATTGTGTGCAACGTGTGCAGCCTGTAAACACATGCGTATCATCTATCACATACTGAAATAGAAGTCTACTTTGATTTCTTTACTAGTAAATATTGCACGTGCTTCGCATGTGGGAATACATAAAATAAAGGTAAACACGTGCTGTGATTCATTCCTATGGGTTATGGTCTTCCTCACCAGGGCACACAGAAAAAAACGGTCTAGAAGAAAGCTGATGATTGCCTTGGTGTGTTGACGTGGCAAAGTTCTATGGGCCCCACCAAACCATGATGTATATGTTATATCCCCACCGTCCATCCATGTTGCGAGATTATTTTGGGCATGAGTCCAAAAATAAGGCAGATCCAAAACTCAAGTGTACCACACAAAAGAAAAAATAGTAGAAATAATAACGCGCATGATTGAAACCTTCCTAAGGTCCACCAAGATGTTTATTTACCATCCAACCTGTTTATAAGAACACACAGACTTGGATGGAGGGAAAACACAAATATCAACGGGATCTAAAACTTCTATGGCCGTTAAGAAGTTTTCAATGGTAGGCGTTCAATCCCCACTGCTTTCTGTGGTGTGGTCCACTCGAGTTTGGATATGCTAAAATAATCTTGCAAAATGGATGGATGCTGTGGATATAACACATCCATCGTGGTGTGAATGCACTAAATGAAGTCTAGGCACAAAAATGAGGTTTTAAGTCAAACCCCAGTTTGTTAAAGCTCTTGGATGAAATTGAAGTAAACATGCCTTTGCAGAGTTTTGTCCAAAATAGCCCCTTGTAGAGGATATATCAATGGATCGTTCCAGGTACATGGAGCCAGCATAAGGAATTAGATTCCGGTCTTACACTCCTACTAGATCCGGACACTAGTACCTTACATGAAAGTGATGGACCCAAATCCTATTAGATTTGACTATATTCCATATTGAACCGAGTCAAGTGCATGAAATAGGATTGGAATGGTTTTGGTCCCCACCCTGATTTAGGATCCAGGCTAAAATATAATTTCATATTCTGTTTCTACTCCCTAGCTTGTGTCTAGGTTCTCAAGTAATATAATAATACGTCTTACATGCAGCTAATTGTAAAGGATGAGATTATGTTTTTGGCCGTGTGAAAATGCGATGCTTCAAAAATTAAACTCAAGTTGGATTTTCACATGTTTATACTAAGTAAAAAATGGATGCTTCACATGTCATAAACAAGCAACTATTGGAAATTCAAGAAGATACTCTATACGCCAAACAACCGTCCGTATTCTAGAAAGAAAGGATTAAGTTCTCTGGACAAAATTCATTCCGCTTGTAGAAATACAGTGGGGATATTATGTTGAAGAAGAAGTTTTTATAAAAACCTCAGGATGAAATCTATATGAGAAGTACTTATATCTATTCACGCCCTAGGTATGTAAATTTCATTTGAGACTGAAATTTTCATTAAAGGAGGCCGAATGTAATAATTTAAAAATTTTCATACATATGTAGATACATAAATGATTATCTGACTGTACCACTGATTGTTTCCCTGATCGATCATCTCCCACATACGAGGCCAAAGTATATGATTATCTAACTATTTACCCAATTGTATATTCGTAGAATTACTGATCTAAATGTTAATCCAAGTTGTTAATCTAATGAATCATGTAACTAATTCATTCAATAACACATTAAGCACATGTCCATTTAGGAAGGTAACCATATAATAATTAAAATCCTAATCATTTGATTTCCTTATTTTAAACTCATTATCCAACTAGATGTCGAAGTAAACTATTTGTTGCGATGCTCGTAAGGAATACATTGAATCCATCAAGAAATTTTTATATTAGACACCCCTACACGTCCCTAAAAGCCATGAAAGAGTGTAAGCCATTAAATGCACATTGAGCACAATCAATATCAGACTACACCCAGGTATACCTCATTCCAACACTGAGGTCTTGGTATCGCTAACAGTGAAGTCCATAGCTCTAGTGATAGACTGAGTGAAAGGTACCTCGTTTCAACGTTGAGGTCTTGGCATCAATTCCCTAGTGGGGTGGCTAACAGTGAAGTGTGATCTGACAACAGTCGGTGTACTAACAAGCCAATAGAAAAAAAGAAAGAAAAAAGAAGTTAATATGAGACTCTTCCTGTAAGGGTCACCATACTTGGGTTCCAAATTTTTATATTAGATACCTTTACTCGTCACTATAAGCCACGGAAGGGCTGGATGTACAATAAATAACATTGATGTGGGCCCCACATGATAAGATGAACCATATAAAGGTGGGACCCACATGAGGACAATCCACATTGAAGGTCAGCCCCTAATGATGAATGACCCATTTCCAAGGCGTCCCTGCTTGATGGATGGTGCACTTCGAAGTTGGGCCTTATAAGACAGGCGATCTACATTAAAGGTGGGCCCCAATGATGTACAAACCACATCTAAGGTGGGCCTGAAATACAGATAGCCTATATCAAAGTTGGGCCTGGCAAGGTGGATGGTCCACATTAAAGATAGGTCCCACATGATGAAAGATTTACGTTGAAGATAGGGCCAAAGTGGGCCCAATATATTGAACAGTCCACATCAAAGGTTGGGCCTATATGATTACCGTGGATATTAAGAGTGGACAAAAAAACTTGAAAGATGAGTACCTATGCGTTGTTAGAAACCAAACATACGTCTCTATTTTTTGGCTGATAAATACATTGTTTACCAATATACTTATTTACTAAATAAATAAAAACTAAAATAAGCTACTTGATACATAAGTATCTTATTTAGAATAACTTATCAATCGAAAGGTACCGTTAGCATGCACTGAATTTCATGCATGATGTATCAAAACTTGGTTAGGTACATGTGAGTCACATCGACGAGCATTAGTCACTGTCATTTTGATGGTCTGGTTAGGCACACGTGAGTCACATGGGAGCATCTCTAGTGCACTTTCATTTTCAAATTGTTCATGGCATATATACCATCATACGTGTCTAACCTCCTTACCATATAAGGTTTAAAGAACAAGTGACTATACCAAACCTACACCATACCGGACCATCCACGAACGGTCCAGCTGTGTCGGCTCAGAATAACTGATCCAAGGCCATATGGGATGATATGGGTCACATCAGTGGTGAATGATGTGACACCTGACACACTGATTTCAAATTGCTTATATTGTCATCACACACCAATGTTTTATGGAAGGGTGGAAAGAAGGGAGCAGATTAGCTGTTACTTATCCTAACCGTGTGGGGCCCACCTTGATGTACTTTTTGTATATCCAGATTGTCTATCTGTTTTTAGATCTCATTTTAGTATGGAATCCTAAACTTTAATTAGATCCAATTTTCAAATTGACCATACCACTAGAAATATTGGTAAATGACCATTAAAAACTCTTTTATGAGCCACAAAAGTTTTAGATCAAGATGATCTTTGTATTTTCTCTTCATCCAGATCTCGTTGACATTATCAAGGGTTAGATTTTATATAAATATTACGAAAACTTTACTGTGGGCTCTTTGAAAATTTTAATGATGAGGCACTTAGCAGTATTAATGGGCCGGGCTGGGGCCTGAAAAATAAAAAATTTGACCTGGCCTGAAACAGTTCAAGCTCTGGCTTTAGACATACCCCAGGCCCGGGCCCATTGACAGCCATAGAGGCACTCAATCACCACTGTTTTCTGTGATGTGGTCCTCCTCACGTTTGGGTCTTTATAATTTTTGGAACATGATCCTAAAACGAGTAGAAGAAACGGATGGATGGTGTGGATATCCGAAAAATATCAAGGTGGGTCCTACAGTAGGGTAACACCCACTAATCTGTTACCCGGGTAACACTAATCTTCTCAATAATGTTTATGCTTGTACATATTGGGAAAATATTACCTGTAATATGTCCATTTCCTTGTACATATCAAGAAAGATGATAGTTTTCTTTTCTTTGTATATAAGTGGAATGGCTAGTTTGGATATCACCAAATAAATTACTTTTTCTACTCCCAAGTCCCAACAGTATATTATGATTAGTTATAAGTAACTATTTTACTTAAAAGTATATAATTACTTTAGTTAATTTTTTTTGACTTTTTTATTTTTCATAAGTTGATGAAGAAAGGCATTAGGAGATTGAGAGAAGAAAGCGATAAGTATTTTTTAATTTTTTATTATTTTTTTTAATTTTAATTTTAAATTTTTTTTTTAATTTTTATTTTATATAACGCATGCACACGCATTAGTGGAATTTCACCACCTAAGGGTACTCAACCCTTGACCGGTGTTGAAACTCCTGAAGATCTACCACCCGAGCAAGATGAAGGGCCCAATATATTTTTCTCTTTAACAAGTAGAAATTAAGATAAGCTACTTGCAGCACAAGTAGCTTATCTTAAGCAACTTAAGATCCAAATGCCCTAGAAATATCACATTTCCTACTGGTTGTGATTATGTGCTGATTAGGTGCATCGACTTGAATGAGGAGAATGGACGGTTAGAAAGACAAGTCCTACCATAGGTTGCTCACTTGATGAGTGAACTGCCTTGTTTTTTACATATAGCATATTGAGTGCATGCTGTCTAAAGTATGGCCCAGATCTTTGATACGTTTCCATATAAGCCTGAGAACCAGGCCTCGAATGGGAGCGGAGCGTGGGCCGCATTCTATCAAGACCCTTCAAAATCAGGTAAACTTTTCCCACCGTAAATCTCATATTTTACCCATGCGCTTTTCTGAATGCTCCCAAACTTTACTTTCCCATACTAAACCAATTATGTACATACATATTGTGTGTATACAAAAATACCCATGGCACGGTGATATCCATGGTGCCATCGTGGACTGTCTTGTCCATAATGAATATCACCATGCCCTTGTCAAATTCTTCTAAAAAATTAGACAGACTATCACGGTGGCATCGTGGGACTCTTCAACTAGGTCTTTTATTTATTTATTTATTATTATTATTATTATTATTTTACCTTATGAACTGATTGGATGGAAAATAAATGTTATGGTGGGACCTATGAATATTTTAACGGTGAAAATATTATCCCCATTGCTATTTCTGGTGTGGTCCATTTGAGCTTTGGATATGATTCATTTTTTTGCTCATGCTCTCAAATGATATCTAAAAATGGATGAACGGTGTGGATATAATAAATACATCATTATAGGGCTCATTTAACTGTAATTTCCTTTAAAACATGAAATTGACCGAACTTTACATGAAATTGACTACGCCTAACAAGAAATTTGAAGAGCTTCATGTGAAATTGACCGAGCCTAACATGAAATTGACCAAGTTTCATATGAAATTAACCAAGCCTAACATGAAATCGACCAAGCTTCACATGAAATTTACTGTGCTTAACATCAAATTGATCGAGCCTCATAAGAAATTGAGTCCAAAATCGAAGCATATCCAAAGATCAAGTGGATCATACCACAAGAAACAGTGGAGATAATGATTTCCACCGTTGAAACCTTGCTAGGCCCCACAATGATGTTTATTTGTCATCCAGCCTATTCACAGGATCATGTAGACATGGATGAATGGAAAATACCCATTGCTTTCTGTGGTGTGGTCCACTCGAGTTTGGATATGCTAAAATAATCTCGCAAAATGGATGGACGGTGTGGATATAACACATCCATGGGGGTGTGAATGCACTAAATGAAATCTAGACACTAAAATGAGGTTTTAAGTCAAACCCCAATTTGTTAAAGCTCTTGGATGAAATTGCAGTAAAGATCCTTTTGCAGAGTTTTGTCCAAAATAGCCCCTTGTAGAGGATATATGGATTGTTCCAGGTACATGGAGCCAGCATAAGGAATTAGATTCCTGTCCTACTAGATCTGGACACTAGTACCTTACATGAAAGTGATGGACCTAAATCCTATTAGATTTGACTATATTCCATTGAACCCAGTCAAGTGATTGGAACGGTTTTGGTCCCCATCCTGATTTAGGATCCAGGCTAAAATATAATTTCATATTCTGTTTCTACTCCCTAGCTTGTGTCTAGGTTCTCAAATAATATAATAATACAACGTCTTATATGCAGCTAATTGTCAAGGATGTTTTTGGCCGTGTGAAAATGGGATGCTTCAAAAATTAAACTCAAGTTGGATTTTCCCATGCTTATGCTAAGTTAAAAATGGATGCTTCACATGTCATAAACAGGCAGCTATTGGAAATTAAAGAAGATACTATATAGGTCAAACAACCGTCTGTGTCCTAGAAAGGAAGGATCAAGTTCTCCAGACAAAAGTCATTCTGCTAGTAGAAATACAGTGGGGATATTATGTTGAAGAAGAAGTTTTATATGAGCCTCATGATGAAATCTATATGAGAAGTATCTATATCTATTTACGCCTAAGGTATGTAAATTTCGTTTGAGAATGAAATTTTTATTAAAGGAGGTAGAATGTAATAATTCAAAATTTTTCATACATACCTATATACATAAATGATTATCCGACTGTACCACTGATTGTTTCCCTACTCGTTCATCTCCCACATACGAGGCCAAAGTATATGATTATCTAACTATTTACCCAATTGTTTAACCGTAGAATTATTGATCTAGATATTAATCCAAGTCATTAATCTAATGAATCATGTAACTAATTCATTCAATAACACATTAAGCACGTGTCCATTTACGAAAGTAACCATATAATAATTAAAATCCTAATCATTTGACTTCCTTATTTTTAACTTTTGTTATCCAACCAAATATCAAAATAAACTATTTGTTACGAAGCTCGTAAGGAATACATTGAATCCAACGAGAAATTTTTATATTAAGCACCATTACAGGTCGCTAAAAGCCATGAAAGAGTGTAAGCCATTAAAATGCACATTGAGCACCATCATTAGATCATAGTTAATATGAGACTCCTTGCAGAAGGGTCATCATACTTGGGTTCCAAATTTTTATATTAAATACCCTTTTATGTCACCGGAAGCCACAAAAGGGTGTAAGGTGTTAAAAGGCACATTATTGACTGCCTAAATCAAAGGTGGCCTCCACATAACAGGTGGTGGATGTTAAAGGTGGATCCCACATGGTAGACAGTAACATTGACGGTGGGCCCCACATGATAGATGAACCATATAAAGGTGGGCCCCACATGAGGACAATCCTCATTGAAGGTCAGCCCCTTATGATTAATGACGTACTTCCAAGGCGGTCCCTGCTTAATGGATGGCGCACTTCGAAGTTGGGCCTTGTAGAATAGATGATCTACATTAAAGGTGGGCCTCAATGATGTACAAACCACATCTAAGGTGGGCCTGACATATAGATAGCCCGTATCAAAGTTGGGCCTCGCAAAGTGGATGGTCCACATTAAAGGTAGGTCCCACATTATGAAAAATTCACATTGAAGATAGGGCCAAAGTGGGCCCAATAAAATGAACCGTCCACATCAAAGGTTGGGCCTATATGATAACGGTAGATATTAAGAGTGGACAAAAAAAACTTGAAAGATGAGTACCTATGCCATGTTAGAAACCAACCATACTTCTCTATTTTTTTAGCTGATAAGTACATTGTTTACCAACATATTTATTTACTAAATAAATAGAAACCAAAATAAGTTACTTGAGACATAAGTAGCTTATTTAGAATAACTTATTAATCGAGACGTTCCATTAGCATGCACCGAATTTCATCCATGATGTACCAAAACTTGGTTACGCACATGTGAGTCACATGGACGAGCATTAGTCACTGTCGTTTTTATGGTCTGGTTAGGCACACGTGAGTCACATGGGAGCATCTATAGTGCACTTTCATTTTCAAACTGATCATGGCATATATACCATCATACGTGTCTAAACTCCTTACCATGTAAGGTTTAAAGAACAGGTGACTATCCCAAATCTACACCATACCGGATCGCTGAACGGTCCAGCTGTGTCGGTTCAAAATAACTGATCCAAGGCCATATGGGATGATATGGGTCACATCAGTGGTGAATGATGTGACACCTGACACTCTGATTTCAAACTGCTTATTGTCCGTCATACACCAGATGTTTTATGGAAGGGTGGAAAGATGGGATCTTAGCTGTTACTTATCTAACCGTGTGGGGCTTACCTTGATGTATTTTATTTATTTATTTATTTATTTATTATTATTATTTTTTTTTGTATATCCACGTTATCTATCTGTTTTTACATCTCATTTTAGTATGAAATCCTAAACCTTAATTAGATCCAATTTTCAAATTGACCGTAACACTAGAAATAGTGAGAAATGACCCTTGAAAACTTTTTCTATGAGCCACAAAAGTTTTAGACCAAGATGATCTTTGTATTTTCTCTTCATTCAGATCTCGTTGACATTACCAAGAGGTTGGATTTTATATAAATATTATGAAAACTTTACCATGGGCTCTTTGAAAAATTTGAACGATGAGGCACTTAGAGGTATTAATGGGCTGGGCTCGGGCTTAAAAATCAAAACTTTGAATAGGGCTAGCCTGAAACAGTTCAAACTTTGGGCCGGCCCGGCCCAATAACAGCCATAAAGGCACTCAATCACCACTGTTTTCTATGGTGTGGTCCCCCTGACATTTGAATCGGTATAATTTTTGGGACCCCATCCTAAAATGAGCTGAAGAAACAGATGGATGGTGTGGATATAAAAAATATATATACCAAGTTGGGCCCCACAGTAGGGTAACACCCACTAATGTGTTACCGGAGTAACACCTAATTTGCTCAATGATGTTTCTGCTTGTATATATTAGGAAAAATATTACATGTACCCCATCCATTCCCTTGTATATATATTCGGAAAGATGATAGTTTTCTTTTCTTTATATGTAAGAGGAAGTTCAAGGGTTTGATCGATGAGATACTAACCCTCAAGCACTGAGATCATTCCCTCTCTGTCACACTCACTCTCTTCCTCTTTCTCTCTTCTTCTCTTTATCTTTTCCTTTTTTAATTTCTCTCATAAGACATGAAATTCGTCTGGGAGTAAATGAGACCCCCGAATGCCCTAATGATTACACCAAATTTGGTGCAAATTGCCTTAATGGCTGAGCTTTTACTATACTAGCCCTAGGTGAGTGTGTTTCTACTTTAGGGGCCACTACAGGGTGTAGAAATCAATACCTACTGTAGGATAGTTGGCCTTAGTGATGATCTATGTATAGACACAATCCGCCTGCTATTTAGATACGTTGATCGACGAGTATTATCAAAAGTCAATTTGATGGTCACCGACCATCGATCGGGGCCACGCTATACAAATATATGCGGGATAATATCCTTAACTCACATATCAAGTTCGGTTAAAATTCAACAATTAGAAAGTTGCAACTTAGCAAAAAAGTAGATAGCCCAATTCACTTAAATGTTAGGTTTCTGCTTTAGGCATTTGCATATCCTATGCACCCAGCCTTCGGCCCAAGTTGAGCAATTCTGGGCACTTTCTTGATTCGTCGCCCGCAATGGACGTCAAGTCCACTAAGACAAACGTCTTTCTATAGCCTCGGGTTTAGCGACCTACTAATGAGTGGTCTAAAGCTTATTCGGATAATTATGACATTTTTAGAATGAATTAGGTAGAGAGATTTCTTGTGCACAATGTTTAGGATTTGGATTAACTATGTTCATAATATGGCCTATTCGAAATTAGCAAAAATTGCGATTTGGTCATGATCACTCTAAACCGTTAATTCTTAGGCTAAAAGATAATTGGGTTAGTTTGGTTTGTTAATTAAAATTTGATCCCTAGTTATCTCAGCTTTGGGTATATCTTTATTTACTTATGGTTGTCTTCATTAGTCAGTTATAAGTCGGATAAATTCGGGCCTTATGTGAACAAAGCACAAGGCCAAACTCGATGTTGAAGTGATCGGGCAAATTTGTTGGCTTCATACAATTGATTAATCAAATTCGTGCGGTTCCTTAGTCATACCACCCACGTATAGGCTCACCTCGAGCATTAAGGGTCAGTTAGTAACAACATAGGATAAGTATATCAAAAAATTTCAATGATATTTAAAAATAAAAAATAGCGAAAATCTGGGACGTTACAGCATATGACCCGGTCATACAACCTGTACCCCTTCATACCACCAATATAGCCAATAAAGATGTACTTTTTAGCTATTTGGTCTAGATTATCTCTCTCACTGACGGTACATGAGAGTAAGCTTCACAACTAAATATACACAATCACAAGTAGTCTACATGTTGATCACTTCATACTTCCTTTGAAATTTTACAATCAATGTCCATAGAAGGGGACCAATTCACCAAGTAATAAGCCATATTAACGGCCTTAGTCCATGTAACGCCTCGTCCAAAAGGGGAACAATGTCCTGAGGCACTCACGTGCGAATTGACGTATGACTGAATGATTCGATCGCACGTGTGGGCCTAAGACGGATTAATTAATTCCAATTTACCCTTCTATGTAATTAAATTAAAAAATATTACTTAGGCGAGCACCAAATGTCTGTAAAGCCGCGAGCAATAGAGTTATAGCGACTATCCGTATGGGCTGTGTATCGCCCGAGTGAGGTCTAAAAAATTTCGAAACTTTGTCAGACGCTTGCTGGGCTTGTGGTCCCACATGGACGCTAGGCCCCGAAGACACCTAAAAATGGTTGAACAATGCTGCCCTGCCGGCACTTGCAAACCCCGAGTCACCTGGGTTAAAGAAATAAAATCCTGAAATTAAACCAATTGGCCCTGTTGCTTGAGTCAGCAAATCTAGGCATTTCAGCCATCGGATCTCTTCTAAATTCACACCAAAGGTTGGAAATAATTCTCGGCCCTTGCCTACAAAATCTGGTTGTTGATCGTGGGACGGTGACCGTTGATCGTGAATCGGGCCGCTAAGGCAAGACCCTACATCCGTTTGTGATCAAACTTCATCCAACCCTTCATCGGGCCATGGGACACCTATCCCATGTGTCAGATGGGCCAGGGGTCCATCAAAGCAGCTCCAATAACATAAAATGGGCTCCACTTGGCTATTTCGAGAATTATCCAAAAGCTAGGGTCAACTGAAATAATTTTCAGCATATAAAAGCTCAATTCTCTCTCAAATCCTATAAACTCCAGCAACTGAGAGAGAGAGAGAGAGAGAGAGAGAGAGAGAGAGAGAGAGAGAGAGAGAGAGAGAGAGAGAGGCCTCATCTAGTGGTGCATGTGAGCTTGGAGCTTGAGATATTGAAATCCTGACACTTTCACCTCTCCACGCCGACTCTAATCGTTATTGGAGTGGGATTTCAACCCATCTAAGGTAAGATGGGTTCCAAATTACATCTTCCTTGATTTTTGCAATATGCATGTATCTTATCCTTCGTTCTATGCAATGCAGGGACCCGACATCGCTAGAATCATCTCAGCAACCTCTGACTAAGAATAGGTGCAGACTATTACCTTTAGGTGACCAATTGTCGCGCCTAAAGTAGGTTTAATAAATGTGATTGGTGAATTATTAGTGCATGTGATTGAATCTATGTTTGGATTGCATAACTAGGATAAGAGACTAGAAATTACTAAAATTATGAAAAGGGATGAGACCCTAATATCCCAATTATATGACTTAATGATTTGCATGTCATGTAGGATACAAATATTTGATTTTCCGCAAATTTTTGCTGATTTACTATTGATTCCCTGATTTGGAGTTAAATTGCTTAGAAAGAAGACATGAATTGTTGTTTGATGTTGATTCCCTGAATTTATGATTGAATATGCTTGATCGTAGGCATGTAATGATGAGGATTGACTGATTGGGTCAAGTCACTTGCATGGATTTTCAATGCATGGCTGAATTATATGATGTATGTTGACCTGTGGAAGATTTATTTTAGTGCATTGCTATACGGCTGTCCACATAATTGTATTGGCTGGAATATGTTATATAGAACCTGTAAATTTGAGTAGAACTTTGTGTGTGACTGTCCATGTACGGATTATGCGGAAATTGTGCCTGCTATATATGAATTACATCTAAGGAATCCATGTTTTATTGTGAATTGTTGCATATTTCCCCTATGGATCGGCCGATTACCTGGAATTCCTTGGGCGGTCCTTTTTGGACCTGTCCATGAGTGAATTTGGCCCGAATAGTTGAATCGTATTTTGTTAGTCGTAGTTGGACTACACGAGGCAGTGTTCTCAGGACGATTAATTAGGGTTCAGCTCGTCGGAGTACATTGACTACTAGTCGACCATCCTTGTACGTTAACCATGTTTGATCATACCTGTATGAACCCGAAGTATCCTAAGACCATTGCGCCTATTATTAACTGTAATTACAACCCACAAAGTCTAATGAGTTGGGGATGGTGGTATGTGACACTATGCCCATGCTGTCAGCCTACGATGGGGTGACGAGCCTCCTCGTAGTGTCCGTTGAGCGCTTAGACTCGTGATCCGAAAACAGTGGTATGAGACACTGTACCCGTGTTGTCGGCTTGTGGTGGGGTGATGACCTTCCTACAGTGATCGCGAGTAGGACATTTAAGTCCCAATATATTTCTTTTATATTTATACTACTTTTCGGGATCGACGACCCCAATATAGGGCTAAGGGTCGCGAGAGTCACATGACCACGGTCCTTGAGTTGCGCGATCGGGTTAGGGTAATAATTGTGTAAGACCCGTATCCTAGTTCGCACTGTTCCGATGAATCCTGCGATAATTTTCGTCGAAGTCCGGCAATCCGCGACTGATAATCGACGTTGCGATCGATCGTAAGTCGTTATCCTTTAGATTCGAGTCGGTTTAATCCGAGACTGTATCATTGCGACCGCACTTCGCCATGCGGTTCCAACACGCGACTCGCGCATCGATCCGATACCACGACCCGAGAAGATGTGAGCCGGCGTTTATTTCAAGAAACGCGCGCTTTTACGATCCCGAGAGAATCTCTACACAATGTCAAATCAATCCCATCAATCAATCAATCACATCAATCAATCAATCACTTCATGTCAAGTACAAGCAACCCATACTTTCTCACCCTCTCTCTTACACACCCATACCTAGTCAAGTACAACATCACCTCACCCATCACTCACATCCATCACTCTCTCTCCTTACATCCCATCTTTCCCTTTCTTTCTCAACACTTTTTCAAAGCAACACCAAGAGAGCAAAAAAAAAATGTACACGTCCAAGCCATCCCAAGTGAGAGAAAATGTGATTTTTGGTGGCCCACCTTCCCATCCCAAAGAACCTTCATCCTAGCCATCCATTTTCCATCTCCACCATCAAAGAGGAGCACAAGAAGGTTGGCGTTCCAACGGGCCGAAGAAGATCGACGGTGGGTGCTCCCATAGGCTAGTTTTCACATTTCTTTATGATGGGCCAAGTGAGGCCTACCGATCAATGGTGTGGATCTCACTTTGGACCCTAAGATGTGGCCGATGACCCATCTTGATTCTCATGATCATTCCATGATGGGGCCATTCTCCATGGACCCCATCATGATGTTTATTTTTCATGTATGGATAGGGTCATCTAGACCTTACATTTGGTGGAGAAAGGATCTCCACCGTTGATTTTCGGTTTGATGGGCCCACATATAATGGGACCCACTTGATGTATGTTGTAGATCATGAAAGGGAGGGCCCATAGTACCGGGGTCCCTCCATCACTCGGTCTTCCATCTCTCATTCTCTTCATTTATTTTTCATTATTTTTGATGTGATGATATGGCCACATGGCCCACTTGGATGGACCCCACCATAAAGCATGTTTTAGATCCAAGCCGATTATAGGTGGGGCCCACTTTTATATGTATTGAACCCACACCATCCGCCATTTGATGGGCCACTTGAGCAAGGCCCACCTCGTGAACCCGTCCAGGGACGCTGGAACGCTCCCTGGACGTTTTTCTGAAAACACAAATATTAGCTTGTCTCAAAGCTTTGGAAAGGGGCCACTTGTATGGGCCCCATCTTGGTGAATGTAATCAATCCAAGCCGTCCACCATTTTTCCCATCTCATTTTAGGCGTTGAGCCAAAAAAAAATGACGTTAATCTGACTCTCAGGCGGACCATATCTTTGGAAATAGGAATTTTCACCGTTGAAAACTTCCCTAATCTTTCTGTACATTGAAAAATACCCAATATTGGGCTTGTTATCCTTGTTATGAGCCATGGGGACCAACGGCTGAGGCGGATTTAACCAATGTGGGCCCCACGATGGAAAAACCCCCGAATTTCTGGTTTTTCAAAAAAAAAAAATAATTGAAGCAGCAGCAGCTGCTGCTGCTGCTGTCAGCAACGCTGCCAGCGTCAGCGGGCGGACGGGCTGGTCCCACGGCCCTGAGGGCCGTGGGCCCCACCATGATGTATATTTTGTATTCACGCCGTTCATAAGGTGGGCCACCCCTGACGTGGGCCCCCTCCAAGTTTCAGCAACATCCATGTCTCAGGTGGCCCACACCGTAGGAAGCAGCTGATTGAACTCTGCCATTGAAATTCTTTTGGGGCCACTGGAGTTTCAGATCAAGCTGAAATTTGTTTTCGCCCTTCATCTGGGTCTGTGTGACCCTTTGAGCGGATTGGATGGAAAGTAAACGCCATGGTGGGCCCCACATGGGACCCACAGTGATGTATGTGTTTTATGCCCACCGTCCAGACGGACGGTGGGGCCTACTTGATGTATGTGCGCGTCCGCACCGTCCTCCCTGGACGGTGGGACCCCCCCCTGCGTGTGTATGTGCACGTGTGTGCATGTGTGCGTGAGTGTGCACGTGTGTGCATGTGTGTGCACGTGTGTATGCATGTGGGTGTGTGTGCACGTGTGTGTGTGAGTGTGTGTGTGGATATATATATATAAATTATATATTATATATATATATGATGGTGGGTCTCTATGGGCCCCACCATGATGCATGTGTTGCATCCAAGTTGTTCAACCATGTGGCCGTTGTTGAGGCCCACTCGATGTGTACTTGTGACCGTTGTTGAGGCCCACCTAGGTGTGTATTTGTGGCCGTTATTGAGGCCCACCTGGATGAGTAATGTGGCCGTTATTGAGGCCCACCTGGATGTGTATTTGTGGCCGTTATTGAGGCCCACCTGGATGGGTATTTATGGCCATTGTTGAGGCCCACCTTGATGTATATATGACCCATGTGTTTAGGCCCATCCAATGTAATTGTGGCCCATGTTACGAGGCCCATTGTGATGTTTTCAAAGGCCCATGGGTTATGGCCCATTGCAATGTACATAAGGCCCATTGATGTGGCCCACTTGATGAATGTAAGGCCCATGCGATATGGCCCATTTGATGTATTTAAGGCCCAATGAGTTGTCCTTAGGGTCCATTGCAATGTGTGATTTCTCCGTGGTTATGGCGGGCCATGCCTTGGGAGTAATGTTGGTTTGACGTCCACATTGTAAGAATAATGTCGGTTTAATGTCCGCATTATAAATCTCCCTAGGGCCCACTGATAGGCCCACATCACGGTTATGTGTGGGCCGTGGGATTTCAGGTCCATCTTCGGTAAGGATAGTTCATTACTTTATAACATGTTTAGTATAGCTCCACGATTCATACTCATACGCATCATTTGTATGCTTGATATGAGAATGTTTGATCATAGCATAAGCCATTGGTGAGACATTTACGGGACTCCTTATGAGACGGAGTGCCCCATGATCGCGTGGTACACGTGAGAGTGTTGCATGCATGTAGTGAATGTGACTCATGCACTTGCATTGTGTGATTGTAGTTACTTGTATGCCCTAAAGCGACACCAGGGCCATAGCCTCCACAACACATCGTGGGTGGTTGGATTGATACCTGGAAATGTTTGGTTTTCTAAATACTTGCTGATTTATAGATGTCCCCGATTTGAAAATCCCTAAACCCGATGGTACATGAGGATGACTCCAACGTCGAGACCGAGTGGATGTATGAGCGCATGAGGGCCGAATACCGAGGAGGCGTGTCTCCCACTTGTGTGGTGGTCGGTTGGAAAGGGGTGTGACCTTACCCGCCCGAGTGAGGGGGCAATTTCTAGGTTGAGTTTGACCGGCTTGAGGAATCGGTCCGCTATCGACGGCCGGGCCCGATATTAGCACTGTGAGCGGATAGTGAGGTCTCTTTCGCTCTTCCGGTTGTGCGTCCGGATAGGGACGAAGTGTGCGTAGAGTGTACTTAGACCCCATGATTATCCGGGAATTGATAAGCATATTGACATGAGGATTGGCATGCTTGAGTGCGCATCTTGCATTGCATGGTCTTGTATGACCGATATCATTCATGCCTTGCATCACATAGCTTTATTATAGCCGATAGCATTCATGGACTTACCACATATTTCCGATTACTCGATATTGTATACTTGGCACTTGCCTTACACACACTTTCACCACCCTGCTTTGTAATACTTATGCACGATAGATGCGTGCGGTGGCGTTAGGTTGCGACGGCGTTGAGCTCGGAGCGTGCTGTGGTCTTGACACTTTTGGAGTTTTGTCACTTTCATGTATATTGTATTTCCCCTTTTATACGTCTTGTACTTAAAGTTTTTGTTCATAGTGGATTTTGTGATGGTGTTCTTGTGGTTATTGATCGTGGGTTATGCTTGTGGTTGTGCTCATTATGAATTAAATTGATTACTTTAGAAATCCTCCTTGTAGCATCCCGGGATCTTTTACCAGCGTATGGGCTTTTCGGAGCCGAGAATGGGGTCCTACGGAGGCTGTCGGCGCCGGATTCGGCGATCGGGAATTTTGTGAGCCCGGTCTCCGAGTTTGGGGCGTGACAAATTGCATTAGGGTATTCCGGTTTCCCCAACCTGATGGATGAATGAACTTAACTAATCAACTTAGCTAACATGTTCCACGACAATGCATTTATTATTTTGGCGATTATAAAGTTGAGGTCGCTTTGAGGGAGTGTTGGTTCATTTGCGAACGTCAGATCAAGTCACTTGAGAGAGTGTTGGTTTGAGAGGAGCATGCATCATATCATAACCATGCATTTGCATTAACAACAGTGTTTAGAATTCTATGCTGTTTGTTGTTCATTAAATGTATCCTATGCATGATAATTCGTATGCCTATCGCTAATGGTACCACTGAGTTGATCACTAACTCCTACTCTGGGACGGTGTTCTAAAACACCAAATCAAAACCCAATATAGATGCAGGTAACCTGGAGCAGCACGCATTGGACGATGTCGGTGCCGACAACGACGAGGAGCGCACGTACTATCAGGAGTTTGGCGGGGCATATTAGCGAGGAGGATGTTGGCGGGACTGGGCCAGAGCCCAGATCTTTTTGGGGTGTAATGAGCGTATGGGATTGGATCCCTGGATGACTGTTAATTAAATCTATTAAGTTTTTATGATGAATATGAATTTACTATGGAATTTTAAAGTGGTTAGTAGCATTTGAAGCTTAATTATCTAATTAGCGATTAAACATGCTTAACTTAATTCATTATTGCTTATTAATACCTGTTAACTGTATGCATTAATGACTCATCATTGCACATGTGACACTCAGAAATTCGGGAGCCGAGTTGCTACTCAGTCCCTGAATTTCGGGGCATTACAGTCCACAATTCATCGCCCAACCCAATATTATTAATCATGCATTGGGCCCTCTCCAAGAGAGTCTGATTTATTCGCTCAGCCACACCGTTTTGCTCTGGTGTGTAGCACATTGTATTGTGCCTTACGATTTCTTCATTTTTACAGTATTGATTAAATTCACTTGAAGTAAATTCTCCACTATTATCTATCATTAGTACCTTCACCTTTCACCCTAAGGGCCTGTTTGGCCGAGCGGATTGGATGGGATTGGAAGGCATTGGAAGGTAAATCCCAGGATTGGCCGGGCGTGCCAAACAGACACGGGATTTTGATCCCGGGATATAGCAATCTAGTGACATCACCATCATTACCTTAACATCCATCCAATCCACCCTAATCCCATTTAATTTTGCTTTGGACGTGTTTGGTTCGACAGATTGGAAGGGATTGGAAGGTGTAATCTCGGGATTGGATGGGCGGGCCAAACAGACTTGGTGATCTAATCCTGGGATATAACAATCTCATGGATCTTGCACCAATCCACTGACGTAGCCATCATTACCTTGAAAGTGATGCAATCCACCCTAATACCATTCAATCCTTTCCAATTCGCCCGACCAAACACGCCCTAATTGTTTTTCAACCATCGCCTTTCACTACTTGAAGTTGATGAAAACATCAGATTTATTTATTTTTATAAAATTAACCCATATTTTCTTGGAGTAGTCGTCAATGAACGTGATAAACCATGACAACCCTCCAATGGAAACCACAGGCACCAGCCCCTATACATCAGAATGCACATAATCAAGAACACTATATATATATATATATATATATATATATATATATATATATATATAGATTTAAAAGATAACCTTAAATGTTTACCATATATACAATGCTTTCATATACTTAAATAAAAACTTTTAAAAATTGAAATTAAACAACAGTCAGAAAGTACATTTATGCCTCGCTCGGTCATGTGGCCATGACATACATGCCACATACGTGCAGATATGGAATCCGCTACAGACGCTGTAACTCTACGTAATGAAGTATTCTAGATCAACCTATAACAATTTTCGTTCCTCTGTGCCTCCATGAGACCGAGTTCCTTATTTGAAACTTTCAAGACACGATCAAAATCTGTGAATCTGCACCCAAGCGCCTCAAGTGCACCAAGAGATATTAAGCTCTTCCTCATATTAGGAATGTGTCTCACCTCGGTCAAGGTACACTCCATGCCATCAAACATCTTGATGTGCATCGATCTAACACCAACCATATTATAGGCATTATCATTGCCCATAAATACTTGGCCATCATCGCACTCTTTGTAACTGGTGAACCAACTCTATGAGGAGTCATGTGATATGATGCCCCAGTATCTAAAATCCACTCGTTCTTCCGATTATCGTATAAGTGTTTGACCATGGACACTGACAACACATCACTTCCACTCGTACCTTCATCAGATTTGATGGTGTTGACTTCTCTGTAAGAAGCCTTTGAGTTCTTTTTTTTCCCCTTACGATTTGTACAATCCTTCTTCATGTGCTCAGACATCCTACAGTTCTGATACTTCAACTTTCCTTTACCATTGCCCTTTAATTTGGATCTCAATTGAGAAGATCTATTGTCCTACTCATAATTCTACTCCCTCGTAGCCAATGCATTAGTAGAGGCACCCACGTTACTGCTTTTCTTTCTCATTGCCTTTGCATAAAGGGTTGAGATAGCAATATCGATGTTAAGGTCAATCTACCAGTGCACAATGAGTCCTTGAATGACTCATATGAAGCTGAGAGAGAATTCAATAGGATACATGCTTGATCATTATCTTTCATCATTTCCTCCAATCTAGCAATTTGCAAATCATCTTGTTAAAGTTACTAATGTGGGCCTCAACATCACCTCCTTCTGCCATCTTCAGATTGAACAATTAAAACTTTAAGTATATGCGATTTTCAAGAGATTTATTTGCATCGATATCTTTTAATTTTTCTCATATACTTGTTATAGTTTTCTCTCTCATGACATTATAGAGGACTTTATCCATTAGGCACAATTAGATAGATGTTCTCGCTTTCTTATCTATCTTGTTTCATTCTTCATCTATCATAGAATCTTGCCGCTTCTCAAGGATGGCATCGTCCAATCCTTGTTAAATTAGGAGACCGATTATATTGATCTTTCGTAATTCAAAGTTATTTTTCCCAGAGTATTTCTTTACATTGAACTTAGGATTTGAAGTCATTGATACTATTCTTTCGGATGCAATATGCGCCTCAATGTTAGTCTCTAATACCACTGGTTGGGAGACCGCGAAAGCATATAGAAATAAATCAAGCAAAGTATTCCAATCGCACAATTAATCCCAATAAAAAATACTTTGAATTTAACGTGGAAAAACCATTTTGGAAAAAAATTACAGCACAAAGTGACAGTAATGCACCATGAAAGCAGAAAATTACAAGAGATAGAGATTATCCGATTCAAACAAGCCTCGAATCACCCAAGCTACATCCTTGAAACCCTAGGAATGAATTAGAAAGCTCTTTGATACCCTATATTCCCAATTACACCCATATATATAGCCTCTAGGTGAATCATACTCGAAATATGAAACAAATTCCACACTTACGTAATTCTGCATAACTTTGCGTGATTGTTTGATGACACCTTCGAACTTCGATGACATTGAACATTGAACCTATTCAATGTCATCGAACTAAACATCAAAACGTTCCAACAACTAAACATGAATTTTTTGAATTTTTTTGATGGCGCTTCAGCGGGACGTCGATCTCATTGACGACATCGAAACTCTTTCAATGGCATCGAGCAAGACACTTAAAGTATCCAACAACTAATCATATAAATTTTGATTCTTTACGATGGCATCAAGTAGCCTTCAATGGCATTGACCTATCAACGACCTATCATCGATAGACCTGTTGATTTACAAATTTAAGACATCAATCAACATGGTCAACTTGAGCTTTCAATCTGCTTTCTTTTTTACCTCATACCCTAAAGTTATCCTTCAAAATTGACAGACATCGTGGATAAAACACATACATCATGGTGGGCCCCATAGAACCCCTGCCAGGACCGTCCGTCTCTAACTAGGTCCTGATTAGGCTAGTACCGAATCCGCATCTCATTTGTTAGAATCATGTCCAAACATGTTAGCTAGAGAAACTGATGTACAAGGTGGATTTATCCAAGTGGGCCCATGTAGCTTCCCACCATATGAACTTTCTGTGGGCGAGACAGCCAACTCGCGTCCTTGTTTAACCAACCTGCCATTCCCAATAACCGAAACATCGTTTCCATATACGTAAGAAACAAAACGGTATTCTCTCTCCTTTTCTCTCAACGCAAACGTAACAAATCCAGGAAATCTCTTCCCTATAAAATGCAACCGCACATCTCTCCTCTCTCTATCAACACAAAATACAAGAAGAACGACTGCCTCTCTCCATGGGCTTTGTTGTTGCCTTTCCTCATCTTGCTCTTCCTAGATTCCTTCTCCAGGCGTTTTACGTTCTTGGTTTCCTCAGAGGTCTCATTTTCTGCCTTTTCAGGCTTCTCTGTCTCGGCCGCCTGGTCGAATCATACGTTCCTGTTTCATCAGACGCGTCTGATTGTATCCGACGGCCTAGATTCCAATCCGCGTCTGCAATGCTCATCCGGCAGATCTTGCCCGTTGTTTCTTTTGGGGACTTGGGTGTGGAGAAGGTGATGGAGAGGTGTCTGATTTGCCTGTCTGAATTTGAGGAGGGTGAGGAGGTCCGACGGTTGATGAACTGCAAGCACTTGTTCCATCGGAGCTGTTTGGACCGTTGGATGGATTGTAACCATCAGACGTGCCCGCTTTGTCGGAATCATTTGGTACCTGAAGAGATGAGGAAGGAATTCGAGGAAAGGGTTTTGGAAGCAGATGCAGCTCTTTATTCTGATGGTGAGGATCCATTCATGTTGCAGGAGTTCGGTTTATCATGGGTAGTGGACAATCCAGTTCAGCCTATTTCCCAATAAGGGATCATTTGTATGCTCTTGGGCAATCCAATTCAGACAATTTCCCAGAAAGCACTACAAGAAAACTGGCCTTTACCGGCAGTCAAAACCGCCGCCAAAGGCTCAGAAAACCGCCGGCAAAGCCCTTGCCCGCAGTTTGCTAACAGCCGGTAAAGCCTCAGTCGGTAAAGGCTTTACCGGCAGTCGTGTTCCTTTTGCTGGCGGTTGTACAGGCCACCGCTGCATGGGGGATTTACTGGCGGTTGTGCAGACCGCCACTACATGGAGGATTTACTGACACTTTGTACTGTAAGGTTGTGGTATGTGAATTTTTTACTCTTGATCCATGTAGTACTGATTTAACTTTACTAACACTTCAATTAGGATTTAAGCTCCTAATTACTTAATGCATATACATTTGTAAACGCACCTATAATTGTGATTTGATTTTATTTTTTATTCCCTATGCCTTATTGGTTAAGCTCTCTTTTCCATTGCCCTATGGCAGCTTCATGTTGGCTAGGCTCATTAGATTGCAAACATTCAGTTTATAAAAAAAAAAAAAAAAGAAAAAAAAAAGAAGAGGAAATGACACAATATAGATGTCTGACTCTACAATGAGTCCCATTTTATGAGTTCTGCCTCTCTAACTTATAAAATGATGGCCCTTATCATTGACCCTTTTGGTCAAGGCCCACTTGATTTCAAATTTCTCTGAGGAAGTGGATTGTGCCTAGTGATTGTTTTCCTATAAAAAAAATACATGCCTATGTGGCCCTTTCACATGCATCGAGCTGCCGCGAATAATATTTACAATAATAAATCAAATAGTTTCAAAAAAATTAAATAAACAAATAAAATCCATCGATCTATAGCTCCTGTTCATCCATGCCTAAAACCTGCAAAACAAAATAGCGAAAAGAAATTAATTGGTATCAGAGTTAGAGATTTGAATTCAACTCAATATTACATCAAAATACATATTAAAGCAATAAAAAAATTACTTATTTCCAAGAACCGAATGAAGGTTGACAATGATCCTCTCTTCTTCACTTGAGAATTTTCCACACCTATTCAGGTCCCCGAGCTTCGGGAGTGCTCTCCGACTTCCATGACCATGCTTCTCAATGTAGTCCACAAGCCTTTGATCTTCTTCTGGGGTTCATGGACCCTTCTTCACAACAAGGAGACGTCCCCATTACAACTATGGCTAGAGAAATCAATGACAATGATGAAAAAAAAAAGAGAAGAAAATCCCTAGATTTCTTTGGCTTTTCTCAAACTGATCTGAGATTAGGAAAAGCAAGATTAGTGTGGGAAATCCAATTTCGCTTTGCGATTTTTATAACCCATCACTGTTGCAGTTTATGCAAGTTTTTGTGTATGGGAGACAGTCGTCATGAGCCAAGTCATTTCATATATTGTAATTTTATATTTTTATATTGGAGGTTTGCTAACTCCACATGCATAAGGAACCTAAATATCCACACATGAGCATACAAAAAATGTATGAAATCTGAGCTTTCTAAAAGGTTAGAAATGGATATTTTGCCTAAAAGATAAGATGATTTCTCTCTTCATGTGGGTACAGCGTACAATCTAGAAATGTTCCAGACATTAAATTCAAGTTTCAGTTCAATATAGAAACACCACTGCTTTGTCGAAGAAAGACAGAACTAAAATGGTAGAGGTCCCAACACAAATATCCTAATGACTGCAAAAACGTTTTAAGTCAGTACATATCGTGTCCATAAAAGAAATGATTTCACATGCCAAAGTAAAATTCTACATTAGTCTTGTGAGTTGCTTTCATGATTCAAAGGTATTTCACCTGCAAGAGCCGCCCCAAAAATCCAAACCATCTTCACTAGAGGGACAATAAAATTCAAAATGGATTTGATACAAAACACATGTTACTTAGTTGTACAATAGATCAATGATTCTACAAACATATTTCAATAAAAGATGAGATTGTATAAATAATAAAAATTTTTTTTAAAAAATTGAGATGTTGGTCTTACCAGAAAAGCTTGAATCTTACAACATGGCACGAAAGAACACTACCAAGCGAACACACTTCTTGCTGTAATTAACACAAGAAGACAGCTGATAATTTGCAACATCTTTGATAAAGCCTTTTATCCAAAATCTGCACAAAAGCAAAAAAATAGAGTTCTAGTAAATGAGAATTTCTTGTATTTTGTGGGCCACGCCATAAGAGATTGTTGTCATTGAATGCCACCATTCAAAAAATTCATAGGGCCCATCATAATGTTTATTTGTCATCTAACCTGTTGATAAGGTCACACAGACACAGAGGAAGTGAAAATATAAATATCAACTTGATCCAAGATTTGACCCAGGGTCAACATTCAACAGCAAAAGGCGACCAATCGTTATGTATGCTTGAGATGTGAGGCATGTCTTCGAGCAGATGAGCGACATCACCGTATATCGATTTATGCTCTTTCTTGATATCGTTAGCCTTGGTACGGCTATATCGTTACCGTGTAACTGATAACTGGATGAAGCCGATTTTTGTGACCAAGATATGTAAATAGTAGGGCCCAATTGGACCAGATCTCCAACATATGTTCTTGATGACAGGAGAGCCTACAAGCACAAGTAGCCCTTGCATCTCTGTACTTTGCAGTGCCTTAAGCAAAAACAAGCTCAACCAAAATATCAAGAGCTTCTTGATGGGTTGAGAAGGCTTAAAACACACCAACATGATATTAAAAGAAATTTGGAAAAAAATTCATTAGCCTGGTTGTGATGTCCCACGTCTCTACAAATCATGTGCTCCCAATTGCATATGGCTACCTAGAAAGAGCAATCCCATTTTTCAGCTAATGCAGTAGCAATTTTTACAAGAGATATGCTGAAGGAGACACTACAAGAAGTACAAATGTATCAAGCTTAACAAATATCAAGGCAAATCTAAACCCAAAAAAGCAATGAAGAGAAGAAACAATATCCCAGAGATGAAAATTGTAAGAAATGATGAGTACATAACTTAAAAAGAAGAAACATTCAATATGTGAAACACTTAAAGAGAAGAAACAGAAATGTATCAGAAGATAATAGTTTGTTCAAATTATTTTAATGTACTGAAAAGGGACGTTAGCATAGTTCACATAATAAAAATACAAACTTGTGAAAATTTTTTGTCAACAATCCTGTATGTGAGCATGGTTACCGTATCTAATAATATTCTCTTTATCAATGAAGAAATCATGATCCGTATCCATCTCCCAAAATTTGCAGTATATCACATAGAAATGTTCATAGGAGAAGTACCGGTAGAAAATAAATAAATAAATAAATAAATAAATAAATAAAAGGAAAAAACAAAACAGGAATTTGACAGATGAAGTTAACTCTTGTGCCATGAATCCTACAGCAGGAAGAGTTACAATGGATAGATGCATTAGGTAGTGTCACCTTTAATCCATAGTTGCTGCATTAATATGGCAGATGCTTCCTCAATGGCAAAGGCCTATGGGAGGAGGTTTTCTAATTTTTTAGAAGAGATGTTCTAGAATAGGCATCCAAGATAAAGAATGTCAAAGATTGTAAAGTTTTGTCTTTGTATAAGATGTAAGTTGGGGTTGTATTCTTTTCTGCTCTGACAATTGTATTAGTGGCTTTTCAATGAAATTGCATTACTCTTCAAAAAAAAAAAAAGAAAAAATTTGCAGAGAAGCACCTATTGCTTAGGCAAAAGTAAAAGTTTTGAAGTTTCTCTTTTTAAAGCAAAAATAAAATTTTGTTCGAAAGGTAACATGGTGCCATAAACATCATGCTCAATCTTTGCCAAATGATACATGTAATATAATGCTTGGGGTTTGATCTATGCTTTCCAAAGTAACCACTAACATGTAGTACCAGATATAATAAAATTTTCCCTGTCTTCAATATGGACATAGATTCCTATTTCTCATTCTACATGTAAAATTTATCAACAAGGTATTTGAAGGGTTAAATTTGTTCAAAAATGTGATCAAAACGCACCATACGAACAGAAAAAATATTAATGAGTAAAGTCAAACTTGTGAAAAATGTAAGACAATTATTTACACCAAGAAGATAGATGTGCAATATCCTTACACTTCACAGATTGAATTAAAGTAGATTGAGCTTTCATTTAAGACCAGGGAGAGGAAAGACATCAATGCATGAACCTGTCAAAGAAATGAGATCATGAGAAGTTAAGACAACAAGGAAATTAAGTTAATGGAGGTATGATGCATCTGTAACATATTAATTGATTTCAATTTATTTATGATCTGATGGAATATATCATCTTGATCATCATGTTAGCCTCTCTAGCAGCAATATGGGTCAACATTCAAATGGTAGATTGGCAAGTTCTACAATCAGCTGCCCCAACAAATATCAGCCTTCCTCTTTCACCAGGCTGGAACCGCCACAAGGATGCTCTAGTTGGCAAAACTCGCAAGACAACAACACAAGTATCAACATGCAGAGAAAAACAGTTGGATAAGAAGAAAGATGGAATATTAAATCATAACTGCAATAAAATGTCATTCCTTTTGTAACAACCTACAAATGCATGTGATTAGGGGAAACTTATGTCAGCATGGAATATGAAGCATCAGCAATGTTTGACCTAAGAAATGTTAAGATCACAATACCACTGCCTGCACTTAGAGATCCGCCTAATGTTCGCACCGAAATGAGGCTGTTCAGATGACTTGCACACCAAAATGAGGTTGTTCAGATGTACTCGTAAATAGAGTTGAAAATGACACAAGCAGACCGAATCTTTAGACTGGGCCCACTTATGGGCTAGGCATTATATTAGTTTTTCACCATATAAAGTTTGGTGGTGACACTACAACCGTACACATGGCATAGTTATATGGCAATACAGACCATCCTAATTACTGACCCAACTTTGGATGGAGCATTAATTACAAAAAAAATTTCACTGATAGGATATTATAGTGATTGTATCATTAAGATAAATGTCGACGTCTAATAGCTAAGTGAACAAGAGTGCAAGTCTAATAAAAGCACAGATGAAATTTAACAAATTACACATGAAGAAGAAGAAAAGCATCATCAAAAAGATATATGAAAAGACAAGATGTATAGCAACTCTTTGTCACCAAATTTATTTCAATGTGTTGATGGTGAGTATCAAGTTGTGTGTCCTATAGTTAACACAAAAATCCCAAATTTGGAAAATCCTAGTCACTAAATCTTCAGTCTTTCCTTTTATAGTTAACATCCCGTGAATATAGCTAAAATTAAAGTAAATTGTACAAGGACAGCTGAAACTCCTTTTATAATTGTAAATGCTACAAGTGCCGTTCCTCTATAGATGAAGAGTGACCAGACTAGGAGCAAAATAAACATGGAGAATCAGCTTGTTTTAAGCCTCTACTCTAAACTATTGGTTTTACTTTAATTAAGCATAATACATCCAAACACAAATACACTAATCACAAATCAAATAGGTATTAGTAGGTGAAAACATTAATAAATAATGGTTGCAAAGAAAGACACCAAAATCCCTGTCAAATCAATGGCACTTACAATCATACACACACACATCTACAACATTAGGTTACAATAAAAACGTAGATAATAAGCTGAACAAGATAACTAATTCTGTCAATTCAGGTGGGTTTTTTTTCCCGCAATTGGAAGTCAGCAAATCATATGACTACATATCACGATGTATATTGAATGGCCGATTATTCAGGAAATTCCTATCTCTGTGAGTATATGTTAATAACATGCCACATGACAAGAGCAATGTCCGTTGAAAAAAAATAAATTAAATGCATATAACTATACCAAATGGATTATAGAGAAATTAAAAACTAATGCATATGACTATACCGAAGTATACCAAACACTACAAAAAAAAAAACAGGGCTCATTTCAGACTTTACAAGCTTTCGCATTGAACAAGTTGAGAAAGGAACCAGTTTCGACACTTGCATCATAGTTAGTTGTCCAGCAATACTTCTCCAAACATGTGATGCCATGCATGAGATCTGGACCATTCTTCTAGCCGTACCCTCAGAAAAACCACAATGTTAGGTGATCCTAGCCACTAGAAGACTTTCAATAATTACAAACAGATGGTTAAAAAAGTCCCAACCAATGGCCAACATTTAATAGGAAATCAGCTGTAATGCCCAAATCACTACATATCAATGGCGGATGTAGTGCTATTTTCTTCTCCAGAAACCATTACCCAAATCAAACAGCAACAGCTTTAATGCCCAATACTTACAAATGCCATTTTCCTCCCAAACAATTTCCAAATCCAACTGAAACAACAAAACATGAAAAAAGGAAAATGGATCTCTCTTTTAACAGCAAGTTCCAAATCAAATAGAAAGAGTTTGAAATGCTAAATTGAGTGTGCACATAACAGAATCCATCATTTTTTTTCCTTCTTCTATGATGGTATTTTCTCAATCCATTCCCAAATCAAACTAGATCTGCATAAGAAGAAAAAAAAGGGGGGGAATTTCTCTAGAAAATATTACCAAGGTCATCTTGAAAAGAGATTCACCATAGCAGCTAGATCTTGAAAAGAATCTAAGTACAACAGGGACTAGTAACAAAAGGAGAAGTGGTTTTTCTTTTTATCAATAGCAGACAGTGAGAAGCATCATTGAATCCTAGACACAGAGAACAAAATCATCCTTGCAGCAATTACCAAGTCATTATGCTACCTATTAACATATGCAAATATTTCATAAAAGAAAGAAAAAATCTTAAGTTGGTTTAATTTCATTTACGTGTGAGTCATTATGTCACATCTTAAGTTGGGAAGGATCTAGTGCTCAATGCTAATATCTTAGTTATCAAACACTCAATCTCAATAAAAATGGACACATGTACAAGATTTGTGTTGTTCATCGATCGACTCATTGTGAATTTTTATTTTTATTTTTATTTTACCTGAGTGATCTCCTTTCTGTCTTGAATGCCTCACTTTGCTTTTCAGCTTGGACATTTGGTACTCATTAAAATCCTAAAAAAATAAGAGATTCAATTAGCTCAAAGAGTCAATTAAAAGAATTTGTATGCCAAGTATGTGATTTCAATCCATCAACAATCCAATGCGGAACAAACCCACTAGATAGTTCTCTTACCCTTGTGGAGGATTATCCAGCACACTTACCTCATTGTGCTTTCTCAATGTCTTGGATTCCCTACTACATATGAAATAAGTTGTTCAAAAATTGCTAATTGAGAAGGCCATTAGGCTCACAACAAGTTGATTTCTTGCATTAAGAACCATAAAAGCTTGAGGGTGAAAACAAAGACTGCTCAAGATTGAAGCATGGCTAATGTCTATGGACATAAAATAGAGCAAGTCAGCACTTCAACAACAACAATGGCAAGAATATGGTTGGAAAAGCTCCAACCAAAAACTTCATATGGAAAGCAAGAAACATTGCAGTTAAGAGACATTTATCAGACACAAATGTCTAGAGAAGTAAAAACAACCACAGTGAATCTTCAAAAAAAAAAAGTCAAAACAGATAGTTTACCTTACAGCATAGACGAGAAGTCAAAACAGATAGTTCGTCTCATTTTTCAAAAAAAAAAAGGGAAGTTTAAAGAGAAAAATGGCACATATGCAGTTTCGGAAATGTGGCAATCATGCCCAAATTTATACATGTTACATCAGGCAGTTAAAATAGAAGATATAAGCACAAATTTATGAATGTCACTGATTAATTCAAGGTTTCGAGAACTTACATCCACCTCACTCTTACTGCCAAGTAGTCATGATGAAAATGCATCTACACTATAAGAAGGGAAAAAAAAAAAGAATTTGTGGCTGCACCGATACGGTTGAGTATGAACGGCTGCCTACGTACCCAATGTTCGGAAGATTGGGATCAAGCCACTACGTAGTTCTTAATATTTAAATCAGAAAATTTTACGCACAAGCAGAGAAAAAAATCAAAACAAATCATAATAAAAATATGTGTACCTTCTGTTATGCATAAGAATATGAAAAGCTGAAACAAATCACAACATAAATCTCTGTAGATTAGTCAAGCAAAACTACTAAATATTTCAAGAACATAGCGACGGAATCCCACCATAAATATGTCAAGCAATTACTAACATGAAACAAACATAGCTGTCACAACCAACTGCCAAAATCAATTTTTTTTTTTGTTTTCAAAAATAACGAGAGAGAGAGAGAGAGAGAGAGAGAGAGAGAGAGAGAGAGAGAGAGAGAGAGAGAGAGAGATCCTCCATTTAGCTCAATCCATAGTCACACACAACCTACCAAACAAAATAACAAAAAGAAATTAGTCTCATCAAAGTCTTATATAAGAAGTTCTATTGTATATGTAAAAAAAAAAAAAAAAAAAAAAAAAAATCTTACCAAACAACAACAATCAGGCCAACAAATAGTTGTTCCAGCCGCATCCCCAATTGTTCTATATCGTCTATAGGGTCTCATCAAAGTTTCTTCACGTACAATTGCCACCTGAATATGTACTTGCCAAAAACCATTTCCAAGTGGGAACCCGCCTACTTTTGTGAGCGGATCCTTACTCAAGACAATTCCTCTAGCAATAGTAACCCCACGAATACTAGTAAGAAGAACTTCGATTATGTCCTACAAATAAAATTTACTATTTAACGCAATAAATTGCATCATTTGTATACCACATCTAATTAAGAACACAATAATCTTAAAACATAATAAAAGAACTATTCAATTGGTGTGAAAATTTACCTCGGTACTACTGTAAGTCGTAGGCTTTCCCTTTTTTGCTAAGTGTCCCTACAAATTATAAATCAATGTCAATCATCATATACCGACTAAACTCTATATAATATAGGACATAATACACATGTAAATATATGAATATATATCATATAATTACCTGGCTTGATGATGAGGCCGGTTGGTTTGGGTTGAGATTAGCTGAATTATCTGATACTGTGGATTTCAGATTTGTCCTAGAGGATATCAGTTGCGCCACTGATTCTTTAAAAGATGAAAATTCTGATTTTTGTGATGATACTTCCAATTTTATGAATGATACTTCCAATTTTAGGGACTATACTTCAATTCGCAGTCCCTCATATTCTTCATTTCTACTTTGAGCAGCGGAGGCAATTCTTTGTTGGCTAGGTGTTGTTCCCCACAAATCAGTTGGAGTGGGGCCTAACCCATAAGTGCGGACTCTGCCATGTCGATCTTTTCCCATTACTTGAGAGAACAAGTCATTCCTTCCTGTGCTATTCTGTGAGGTCTCGGGCTGCTGAGAAATTCGTTCATTAAGTTGTTCCTGCAATAGAAAAAATATCGGTTTAGATTGTACAATAATAAATGAGAGAATTGTTTTTTTTTTTTCAAGTATAAAACATAATAATTAGATGCATAGACATACCATTACTCTTAATGAAGCCTCATCCATAGGCCTACCACTCTTGCATGTATGGGTCAATATAAACACATCTGCCCGACTTGGATCCTCGCCACTAGTCGTTTTCTTCCTCTATCATTATGTAAACAAGTTATATATAAGAAATAGACCAACATAGTTGATTGAGTAATTAAGAAAATTTACCTCTTCCTCACGTATTCGTGCAAAGCTCTTTGAGCCTGCAGCGTGACCGATTAATTACCTTTTTCGATTCTCTAAATTTGTCTTAGTACGAGCCTATATGTGAACACATAGACAGAGTAAATTATAAGATATCAACGAAAAATTATTGTGTAATTCTAAAATATAAAGCAATCAATATTTACTCATCACATACCTTCCCCTCTTCAGAGTTCCAGAACTGAACAAGTGCCTTCCACTGATCCTCTTTGACCCGCTTATCAAGGTCCGTGAACCGCTCCTCGTCAGTCTCATGAGGAGAATAATGGAGTTTTTTCAGTTCACATTTCCAATCCTTCCATTTTTTACCGATTGATTGTAACACTCACTTTTTTGCATCCGTGTCAAACTCAAACTTAGACTGCATCACATGTTAAAACCAGACAATCACATAATGAACAAAAAATGAAAAAAAAAATGAAAAATGAAAAAAATAAAGCATTGTCAACATTACCATAAAAAGTCCCATCATATCATCCTTCTTCTCATTTAGCACTGCCCTCCAATCAGTAAATGTAAGGGGTGCATATTCCCCATTGCGGGCTTTAGTCCCAAGGAAGTTTGTCAACTTGTTAACATTGTCACCAATGGGTTGTCCTTTAGTGTTGATGGGAATAGGAATGCGTTGTCCTTCACGCATCTTCCAAACTTCGAGGCATCGTGTGTGGCCTCTCTTTTTCATCACACCCTGTGAATCTGTTAAAACAACAATATTAATATAGATACTCGTATAGTTCCTTAGCATAAAAACACATGAAATAACCTATGCATAACATACCACTAGAGGGACCCGTTGTAGCCTGGGTCACTTGAGGCTGGCTAGGTCCCGCATCAGTCATAGGACCTATCGATCGCCTAGCCGTACGTTTAATGCGCCTCATGTCTAACACCTATATATGTCTAGCAATATGATAGTATGATAATAAAATATTCTTCATCTTTACTTAATGAAAAAATATTTAAATTTCAAAAAGCAGTAATAATAATAACAAAATCGCATGAAAAAAAACATTTGAATTTCTTTTTCATATATCAGGGCAATATGGTACATAAGAAATCAATTATTGTACATAATGTCATCTCCATCAAGATCAGAAAAATAGGTATCATCTGTTTGGTCTTCTACCATCTTTGGGCAAGTAGTAAAGGTGTGACAATTGTTGTACCATCGATATCTGTCCTTTCCCAACTAATAATGTCATCACTCGATTTTTCCAAACTTTGATCATTGAATGACGAACTCTCTAAGTTGGTGTCAACATCATCTGCAGACTCTTCCCCATGGATCTCAAACAAATCCCTAGGTTTCGTGCTCACTACAACATGCCAATCTTTCTCGACGGGGTCTTACACATAGAACACCTGCTCAACTTGAGATGCGAACACAAATGGTTCGTCAAACAACTATTGACCAGTATGGCATAGCCGTTTTAAATTCACGAGCGTGAACCCAAACTTATCCTTCTTCACAACCCTGCTCTGAGATAGAACATCAACCCAATCACACATAAATAATACAACCTTTCGATCACTACAATATTCCAGTTCAATGATGTCTGTTAAGACAACATAGTAAGTTACATCTCCTGCAATAGGGTTTTTATCATTAACACTTGAAAAGCTTGATGTCTTTGCAGTGACCACAACTCCACTATGTTGAGTTTTTCTTTTCTTCTCTTGATCTTTAGTATGAAACCTAAAGCCATTTACTATAAAACCTTCATATCTTCTTGTCATATTAGGACCTTGAGCGAGCCATCTAAGGTCTTCTGAGACCTGCTCATTCTTTACATAGCGCAACTGTTCAACCTATTCGAATATAAAAAATGTTAAAATAGAAGCATGTGTCTAGACAATGAAAATAAATGAACATGCACATGTCAGTCAACTAACTTATTGCATCGATTACATGATCGCTAAACCATTCATGAAATGTTTCATTGTGAATGCGTTTTATATCCCTTGGTCGTGCGCGAAGATTCTTCTGCTTAACAACATTCATGTGTTCTCTGTATATAAATTGGTTCCAGTAAGAAATAGTGGGAAGTTATTTTCCACATGTATAAATTAAGTGTCATAATTGTCTTACTCAAGAAATGGGATGAGTGCGCTGCTGTTAAACAGAACATATTGATGTGCTTGTGTAAATGCAACTTTATCCAGTACACAATCTTTAGCCTTCCCTAATGCACGACCTATTCGTGGAAAAATAGATGATTGTTCTATAACGGTGTTAACATAATCATCATTCCGTATTGGTCGGTTGAACCTTGTCTGTACATTATGCAAGTACCTCGAGCAGAAAGTTAAGCATTCTTCTGCCAAGTACCCTTCTGCAATTGAACCCTCGGGCCGACTTTTATTACGTACATAGGACTTCAGTGTATGTAGGTACCTATGATCATCAATATTAAACACTAAACAGTTTAGAAATATATGGTCGATTAGCATGACCGGAATAGCATGGAAAATAAATTTAATTTATAAATATTAGCACGCACCTCTCGATGGGGTACATCCATCGGTATTGTACCGGTCCTGCTAGTTTGGCCTCACCCGCTAAATGAATAGGCAAATGCACCATAATATCAAAAAAAGCGAGTGGAAAGATCTTTTCTAGATGACAAAGTGTTAGCGTAATTCAAGATTCCAGTTGGTTGAAATCTTTTACTCGGACTACTTTAAAACATAATTCCCTAAAGAAACTGCTCAATTCAAGCAAGGTTGAGCTCACACATTGAGGAAGTGTTGTTCATAATGCCAATGGAAGTATTTGTTGCATCATAACATGACAATCATGGCTCTTGAGTCCTGAAATTTTGTGCTCTTTGAGATGCACACATCGTGAAATATTGGCTGCATAACCATCTGGAACTTTCACCCGCTTCAAGACTTTGCAGAAATCATCCTTCTCACTCGATGACATAGAAAAGCATGTAGGTGGCAAATATATTTTAGTTGATGAGAGCTGCCTTGGGTGTAATGTTTGTCTTATACCCATATCTTGCATGTCAAGACGTGCCTTCATATTGTCCTTTGTTTTCCCTTCGATGTTCAACAATGTCCCAAGCACATTGTCACATACATTATTTTTAATATGCATCACGTCCAGATTGTGATGCAATAGATTATGCTCCCAATACGGCAAATCAAAGAAAATGCTCTTCTTTTTCCAGTTATATCTTTCTTCCTCATTGTCTTCTCGTCTTCTCTTATGCCCATGACTGCCTACAGTCTTCTTTCCAAAGGTGACATTAATTCCTTGTAACTGAGCTAACACATCAAACCTAGATAGCGGAGTTGGTGCCTCACAAAACTCTTCTGTGCCATCAAAGGATCTGCTATCAGTTCTAAACTTATGATCAGGTTCCAAGAATCAACGATGACCCATATAACGAAACTTTCGACCATGTTTTAACCATTTAGATGAAGTGTCTTTATTGTAACAAAGACAAGCAAGGCGTCCTTTAGTGCTCCATCCAGACAAGTTTGCATAGGCAGGGAAATCAGTAATAGTCCACAACAATGCCATGCACATTCGAAATATCTCATTGCTTGAGGCATCATAAGTGTCTGTGCCAACCTCCCACAATTCCTTCAACTCATCTATCAGAGGTTGCATATATACCTCGATGTTATTACTAGATCCAGAAGGTCTAGGAATAAGCAAGGACAACATGAGATACGGTTGCTTCATGCACATCCATGGTGGTAGGTTATATGGTATCAGAACAACAGGCCATGTGCTATGGGCAATACTCATCGTCCTGAATGGATTGAAACCGTCAGCTGCTAACCCGAGTCTAACATTGCGTCCGTCTGAAGAAAATGTCGAGTGGTCATGGTAAAAATTTTTCCACATTGGGGAGTCAGCAGGATGTCTTAATATTCCATCGTTGGTGCGACTCTCGAAATGCCATTTCATAGAGGAAGCTGTTTTTGACGACATGAACAATCTCTGTAACCTTGGTTTCAAGGGAAAATGGCGTAATATCTTAGCCAGAATTTTTCGATCTTTTGCTGATGAAGAAACTGCCTCGTCATCTGACTGATGTTCAACCGTTTTCCATCTACAAGCACCACATGTAGCACATGATTGCTCACCAGCGGCCTCCTTCCAGTACAACATACAATTGTTGGGACAAGCATCAATTTTGTCATATTTCAAGCCCAAGTCCCCAATGATCTTCTTGGTTTCATAGAAAGACTTTGGCAAAGTTTCACCCTCGGGGAGTGCCTCCTTCAGCAGTTCAAGCAACATGGTAAACGATTTGTCACTCCATCCACCGAGGCACTTCACATGATATAGTCGAACAATGAAAGATAGCTTGGTGAACTTCTTGCACCCTGGATATAATTCTCGATCGGCGTCTTCCACCAATTTGAAAAATTGTTGCGCTTCAGTATTAAGCCCCGGTGTAGGTCCATATTCTGCATCACTCTCTTGACCAAATGCATCTTCTAACAATCCGTGCATATCGTCGCATGGATCCAGATCATCATCTTCAACATTTGTAGTAGCAAGCATAAAAGAAGACGTAGCTTCTCCATGAAAACGCCAATGTGTGTAACTCGTATTAAATCCATTACACACAATATGATCGTATGCTTCTTGTCGAGACACCCAGTAGTTGTTGTTGCATTTCTTACATGGACATAGGATCCTCCTTCTATTGTTTGCATTTGCAAACGCAAAATCTAGGAATTTCACAGCTCCACTTAAGTATTCGTTGCTCACCTTAAACCATCCAATGAAATTGGAGGACATGTCAAAAAAATGCATCTTAACCAATGGGCCATAACAACTAAAAGTTATTGAGGTACCTTGACATACGAATCCAACTCTTATCCATCACTATGTTCCTTAGCCACTTGGAAAGACAAGTTGGTGGAAATACAATGTGGGCCCGACAAAGCTTCCTACGAAAGATTAATTAGAATGACTCACTTGATGATTTACTATTGTCAAAGATTTAAACATCCAATAGAATCCCTAATGGTATCTCTAACAAGCTTCTAGGGACCACCGCTCAATTAAATCCTAAATTAATAATAAATAATAAAAATGCATTTATTTTGAAATAATAAAAGCATTTATACAAGAGAATGATGAAGCAACATTTTAGGGTCCACTTTTTCATAAATAGTAATTATTTCGAAGAATTTGTGGTAGAAATAAAACAATCCACAAATTATCAGAAGAAGAAGAAAAAAATATATATCTGTTTTTCATTTAAAAAAAAATTGTAATCAATCTGCAAGCTTTTAAAACTATCAGAAAATAACATTTCCTAGAGTAAATCAATGGCCCTATAAAAAACACACTCTATAGATGCAGCTTATTGTCCACAATACAGGCCAAGAAGGCATCATTGCCATTTCAAAAGTCCGAAACAATGCCAGACTAGTGCTTGTAATCCAAGTACAATATGGAAAAAAATAGCTGCCTATTGCGACGTGGATTGCCTGATAAGAGGCGAAAAATTCGGCAAATGGCATAGAAAAATAAAGTCTAATCCATTGATGAAAACAACAAAATCTCGAATTAGACCATTTGCATCAGTTCAAGTAGGATCATGTATCTGGACCAAGCTCTATATAGAAGCTGACGGCCTGAATAGGATCGTAAGCAATCTTAACTGCTCTAAACAATTCTTCTCATTTTATCAAGAAGATCAGCAACAGCCCAAGAACAAAAAACATTAAGGAGAGCAGTACAATTATAATAAATTTGCTTGGTCAATTAGATGTATGAACGCACGAATATTCAATGTCGATAACGAATCTCAAAAGAAACCTAACCCAAAATTTGAAATGGTTCATTATTGGAAATGCCTATCTGGAGTCTTTTTACTATAGAACGCATGCATAAGTTGGGGCGCTTACCTGTAGCCTCGCCCAAAGATGATGCCACTGATGCAACTAAAAGAACCACAACAATATACTCAGAAAATTATAGAAATTATATGATTTAACATGAATTAAATGCATTCTTGGTCTAGTGCCCAAGATTAAATGCTTGCCTATGATGAGGCTAATTACTTTCTTTCTCTCTCTCTTTTTTTTTTTTTTTTTTTTTTTTTTTTTACTTTTTCCTTTTTTTCTTTTTCTTTTGTACTTGTTTTTTCTTGTTATTTTTTTCTTTATTTTTTTTAATAGCAAAATGAGGCTGATTACAGTGTCTGAACTTGTGTCGATGCTCCTCAAATATATACTAAAACATGAATAAAACTATAACAAACCTGAAAAGTAGCTATATAAGAACTTAACTGTGTAGGGGGTGTAAAACATCTTTCAACATCATTCTTTGAAATACACATGCATGCAATTAGAAAAAAATATCTTCACCCATCACTCATCCATGGTTGTGTGATGCAATTTGGCATTTGGAATGGTGATATAGCAAGAGAAGTCCCAAGTCCCAACTCATTCTTTGTCTTGGAAAGAGAGGAATGAGTTTTCTTGTTTTCTTTGACCAAAAAAAAAAAAAGATGGTGATTTACACCTAGGTCACGGGATGCCTAAAACCTTGATCACCTAACTAGACCCATGTATCCTGAGCAGCTTTAGCCTAGCAATCTGACATAGGGGAGGACGTGAGGTCGAGCACCGTCTTCCTCAAGAGGATAACTATTCCGAATCCACGGAACTTCTCCGGACTCCTCTTCTCGAATCCACGAGAAAAGAGAGCAAAAAATAGAAATAAATTCTAAATAAATTTGAAATAGATTAATGAATAATTGATAATCCTCTAATGCGTCTCTTTACACCATTAATAAAGAAAAAAAAAATTAAAATTCGTAATTACCAAAAATAGCAAAATTCTAACTCTAATAAAAATCCTAATTCTAATAAAACTCTTCTAAGGCCTAGTTTCTAAAAATAAAAATTGCAAATAAACTTTCTAGAAGAGTCCTAGTATAACTAAAAGTTATTTCTAAAAGGAAAGAAAATCTAAAACTCTAAAAATATTAAAAAATTCGGAATTACTAAAAATAGTAAAATTTTCCTAAAAATTCGTTTTTGAGCTGAAAGCGCGTGCTTTCTGACGAAATGGACAGATGCGACCCACCTTGTGGGTCAGTTCACCTCGGATGGCCCGTTTCAGTAAAGATTGATAGGTTGTGCGCCCCATAACGATACCCGGATCAAAAGTTATGGTCAATTTACGATCCATCTTCTTTTGGCCCAACCATGCTATGAACGTATCCGTGACACGTTCTACATCAGACTCCTCCACTTGAAAAAAACTCGTCCTCGAATTACGCAAGAGACTTGGCACATGAGTCTGAGATAACTTTCGACGTCTATGTTCATTAGCTCTTTTTATGTACTTGGCATTAAGCTCTCGAGTTGACAGAATACATGTACTCATGCTTTCCTTGACTTGACTAATATCGATTAGTTCCTTCACATCTGCCTTCAAGATCTCATATTTTTTCTGATAATGTGGGCAATTAGGTGGACTTGCCCCTAAGACGGGATCAACGTGATTTTGTATATCTCGTATGGGAGGTAATTTATTAGAGAGTTCATCGAGTACAACCCTCTTGAACTCCTGCGATACTGGTTCCAAATCCTCTAAGATATTCACAGGCTCCACATATTTTTTCTTTTCAACTAATGGTTATATATTTCCTGTTTCCTCATATTGTTTAACAAAGGCCTGTTCAGTGATGAGATATTGTCCCTCAACTTTAGAAGTCTTGGGTTGGTTCTCCATTCCTATAGAGGTCACATGTTCGCCACTGATGAATCCTGTGGTCTGTTGCAAATCTGTTTTGATGAAGTTGTTTCTCGCGGACCAATAATAGGATTTTTTTGCATAACCTTTTACTGATCGACTATCTTGATAATAATTTTAGTTTTGTTGGAATAATACCTGATCGTAATCTCGATGGAGGAATCGCATGCACAATAACTTCTTCATCCGAGACCACGTGCGGATTGGTGCCTTCATCTGTCTCATCCGCTCGAGTTGAAATTGTTCTAACCAATCTGAAGCTTTGCCCGTCAACTTGTAGGCCACGACTTTAACTTTCTTTTCTTCTACGATGTTCATGTAATCGAAGAAACGTTCGACTTCAAGCAACCAATCAAGAAAGTCTTTGAAGTAGAGTTGGCCATTAAAACTAAGAAGATCGACTTTCATCTTAAATTCTTGAATCATCCTTTGGTTCATTGATAGCATCGCCCTAAGATCAGTATAATTACGAATTCCAGCAATTACTGGTGGTGGATCACCACTATGAACACGGAGTTGCCTTAGGTTTTCCGCCAAGAGATCCGCTATGTAGTCGATGGAAGCCTGCAGCCCTTGCATGACTTGTCGATTCTCTCGTTGCGCTACTTCGAAAGTTGCCGCCGTTAAAGGTAAATTCCCTGGAGCACCGCCCATGGGATTGTTGCCCGACCCGTCGTTAGAAGCCATCGACCCGAGGAGAAACCTCGCTTTAATACCAAACTGACGCAGGGGAGGACGTGAGGTCGAGCACCGTCTTCCTCAAGAGGATAACTATTCCGAATCCACGGAACTTCTCTGGACTTCTCACAGAGACTTCTTGAATCCATGAGAAAAGAGAGCAGAAAATAGAAATAAATTCTAAATAAATTCGAAATAGATTAATCAATGAATAAAAATGAGTTCAAAACCCTTTAAATAAGGGTACTAAGCAATGGAAAAAAAATCAGAATCAAACTACAACTAGGACTCCTAGAATTCTCGACTTACTATAAATAGTAAACTTACTATTTATAGACGGTCGTGATGTCTACTAGTGCGCAAGGTTTTCGGCCAAAAATAGTGTCCTATTTGGCTTCACCAACCCATTTTCCTAATTATTCTAAGCTCTTTTCACGTTGGGCGCAACTCCTAAAGCCCGACGGATGAAGAGTTATAAGCAAACTAAAACTTACTATTTATAGTAAAAAGGAAATTGAAACAGGGAAACGACCATCAAATCAGGGGTTTCTCGCAATTTCGAGCATCGCAACCCAGCATAGCTAGGTTGGTTGGCTAAAGTACCTTGTTCTACCCCAAAATCATATATTTTTCATCGGCTAACTCATCCCGGATTGTGAGATACGCCTGATTTAAGGTCTGATGGTCCAGATCACTTTTGTCGCCGACCGGGCCTTTTCTGATCCATCTTTGCCATGTAATTGTCCGCGACCCGCTCTACATCACAATCACCTAGGTGATAGCTTAAGCACATAGGCAAAATGCCTTACTATGCTATTACAGATTATTCAATACGGCATCTAACAAATCACACACAAATTTTCTTTTCGTGGTAGTAAGGGTGGGGATGTGATTCTCTCCTCCCTTTTTTTCTTTTTTTAAGGAGAAGGGTTGGAATGTTATGTAGGCCAAAGGCCCGCTGCATGCTGATGTAGCTGCCATTTTTCAAAGAATATAGTAACAGATTTTCGGAAATTTTTATACCCAAAATGGTTTTGGAGGATGACTTTCTAGATCTCCACATGCTATGCTTAGGCTCATTCTCAGATTATTTTGGGGGTTGATTGTTTCATCCAAACATGCTGCTTTTAGGCTATTAGATATAGTTGGCGCTACTCAGTAGCATATTATGGATAGATTTGATTTTTCTACGACTGATCTAAGAGTTGGACCGATCTAGGACTGATTGAAGAAAGAAAATTAATGGTTGAATAAATTATGTTGCAGTGGTGAGAGATGCTCCTGTGCAAAGATATCCTCTGCACTAGTACACAAGGGATGATAACCAGATCAATTCCAATTTGCAAGTTATAAAACATTGTATTTAGAAGTTCCCTAACTCTACAATAAACAAGAAAGAGAACTATATAAATTGCTTGCAACATTTCTTCAAATGAAACTAGGTATAACAATTATAAATTTAAAATTTCAAAGAAACAACAATAATAAGGAACTAAAGGTGAACAGCAAAATGCAGTCAAATTGCTTGATCTGAAACCATCTCCAAGCTCATTCACTAAATGGGCTCACCCTCTTAACGCTGGGTTCCATGCTTCCAGAAACAACAACAGTGACAGGTAATTCACTCCCAATAATACACATTAATCCCTTCCATATTATCAGTACCAATGTGACAATCATGCCTGTAACATATTATGAAATAGAAATTTCCATATGTAAAACTGATCAATTAAACAATAGAATAGCAAAGGTTCATTAATCTCTTTGAAATACACATGTATAGGAGCATATGATGAATTATCTACACTGTCAAGAACTTGAAGAATTATATTACAACTTACAACTTCAAAGAATACTACGAGGGTGTCAAAAAAAAAAAAAAAAAAAAAAAAAGAGAAAAAGTTCTGATATCATTTGAAATGGTTATCTTACGAATAGATCTACCACACACAAAAAAAAAAAAGACAAAATTGATAAGCATAATCCAAACATGAAATATATGAACAGATCTACCACAAAATCAAACTACTACAAGCACCAAAACCTAACCCTAGATCGTCCCGATCTATTAGAATCAGCAAAATCCCCCAAAAAGAGAGGAGAAAACGCAATCTAGAGATATGAAAGCTCAAATCTCATTAAGAACAGATAATAAAAAACTGAGATTCAATGCTCTCAGTTGGAAATCGCAGCAAGAAAACGCATCTACAGAAGATCCAGTGCAGAAAACAGAAAAATTAGGGCAGAGTTGGGAAAATCACCTGCTTATGATGGAATCGAAGATCAAGCTCTCACAGAAAGTGAGCGAAAGAGAGCGAGGGTTTTTTTTTTTTTTTTTATACCAACTCCTCCGATCTCCGCCGTGGAGATGAAGGAACGATATTGGGTGAGTGGAGAGGGAGAGGGAGAGGCAGAGGGAGAGGGAGAGGGAGAGCGCGCAAGAGGGAGAGGGCCGGAGAGGCAGAGAGAGGGAGGGAGATGGAGAGGGAGAGCACGCGAGAGAGAGAGAGAGAGAGAGAGAGAGAGAGAGAGAGAGAGAGAGAGAGAGAGAGAGAGAGAGAGATACGGTGCAAATGGCTAGGGCATTTTTAATATATATATATATATATATATATATATATATATATATATATATATATATATATATATATATATATATATATATATATATATAGGGACCCTTTGCTCGCTGCCGTTAAAACTGGCCGCGGGTAAAGGGTAAGCTCATCGGTCGGCTAAGCCCCATTTTGTTGTAGTGTTAAGGGGTCATTTGTATGCTTGTAATTGGAATACATTGAAATCTAAATCACATGGTAAATGAAATTAATGTAAATTGACATTCTCAGTTGTGTTTGGATGACTATAGTAAGATACATTAGAATTAAAATATTGCATTTAAATGTCTGTAATTGGTATGTATTATTAGAGCTGTACATGAATCGAGTTAGCTTGGTTAACTCGCTCAGCTCGACTCGGAAATGCTTGACTCGGCTTGGCTCGAAACAAGGTTCGAGCCGAGTTGAGCTTATTTTTTAAGCTTGAAAAAATTTCGAGCCGAGTTCGAAGTAGATTGAATTTGACTTGACTTGGCTCGAAATGTGACCTGAATTTGACTCGGTTCGAATCGATTTGACCTGGATTGTGTTCACTTGGTGTGTGTGTGTGTGTGTGTGTGTGTATATATATATATAATTGGCTTAAACACGAACTCGGCTCAAAAGATCGAGCTCAAGGTCAGCTTGAGCTGGCCTGAGCCGAGCTGAGCCAAGCTGTCCAATCAGCCACAAGGACCGAGCTGAGCTGAACTGAGTTCAAGTGGGGCAGCTGCTGGCCGAGCCGAGGTGGGTTAAGCTCGACTGGGCTAAGATACGTGACATTTGACATAATAACTATAATAAGCCATAGAAATATACATTTTAGTCAAAAATAAGGAAATTATTATACTTGGGTGGGCCATAAAAGAGGCCCATTTAAAAAAATCAGATCCTCTCTGATATTTGCATCCCATGAACCAATCGATCCTTTTTACCCATTTGTATCCATTTACCACCGATTACAGCCGTTTATCATCAACCAAACAACGTACCCTTAATATTACAACTTGTACGTTAGTTTGGTGAAAGAGGACCACTTGATATTTTTCACTTCAGCTGTCTAATAATGGTCCAGCAATTAGATATAGTAATATATATATAAAGAAATGTGATTTTTGGTGTAGATACAAGTGTTGTGCCACGTGTGCAACTATTAAATGCCTGGGTATCATCCGCACACATTTCTATACTAGCAAATTGCACATGGGATTAAATGGCTTAGAAAACCATTTTAATTAAACACATTTTTTTAAAGCTACATAGATAGGACCATTGACTAGTATGGCCCACCATCGTTGCCAGATAAACGGTTTAAATTGTAGAACTGAAGGATAACGCCTTATTGGGTCTGAAGAGATAGTGCTGTGAGGACTTTCAAGTGCATTCATGGTGTAACTTTCTTTTGGATTTCTGACCCTTAAGACCAGGTCAACTACGGGATAGCCGTTTGTTAAAAGAAAAGCAGCTCCACCAGTCAAAGTTGGAAACGATATATTACTTTGAACGGAGCAGATTCAAAGTAGATTCAAGGCCCAAAGTGGGTCCCAGTCAGTATGATTCATTGGACTGAAACCCCCCTCACAATAGGCTGCGTCTGGGTCAGATTTTAAAATGTTTCTCAGCAAAATTGTTGGTAGTTGGATGTACCCAACCAGATTTTAACGGGTCTGGGTCCAATGTTTTTTGGACCCATTAAAAAATCATTGGACCGGTTAAGAAATCAGGTTGGACTCAGGTCTCACCATTCAATACCATGTTAAAGTTCAGAATGATCTGAGACAAGTCCATCAACTTAGACCCTGTTAAAAGGAGGTTGGTTAAATTGAGCTGCATCTGGGTCAAGCCCAGCTGGTTTTAATTAGAGCTAGGCATCAAGACGAGTCAGACTGAGTTAGGGCTGATCCGACTCGATCCAGTTTTGAAATAGGCCTGATTCGAACTCGACCTGACTCGGTACCTAGTCCAGGATGCCTGACCCGATCTGAGTCAGGTTCTAGCTTGGACTAATCTAGACCGAGTCCGAGCCGGTCACAAGTACCGAGTCGGGTCGGGTGCAACGGGTATCCAAGGGTTGAAAATCACATCTCAAAACCTAGATTCACTTGTCAGAATTGCTGTCTCTCCATCAGCTACATGGCATCTCAGATCTGAAACATTATATCTAAGTTTTTTTTAATATATATGTACGAGTTGAGTTTCGGATCGAGTTGAGTCAGTACCGAGTTGGATTTCGGGTCGAGTCGAGTCAAGTTATTGGGGACTCGAAGTTGACTCGGTTTGAGTTCGGATTGGATGAAGTCAACTTAATTCGGAGTGGCTCACCCACTCGGTTCGGATCGAGTCGAATCGGAACAAGTCGGATGAGTCAAGTCGTCCTTTGCCCAGCTTTAGTTTTAATATTAATACTATATATATCTTAAATATTATATTGGCTTATTCTAGGAAGAAAAACAAAAGAATGATTTTTCCTAAGCCACACTCATGTAAGAAAGACCTTTTAAAACACGTGTCAAAGTCACAAATCTATGGCAATATAATCCATTCGGTAGTTGGGCCTGACGATGTAAATGCATTTATTAGACTGGAAACCTGAATCCAAAGACCTGATGATTCCCTGAACCCGTGGATCGCAATCCATGGATTGATTGAGCAATCCGTATTAGATTGATTGAGCAATCTCCTGACCTCTGATTCGTGAACACTTGTCTGCTATAATAAGACCATTGGATTTTCATTTTAACTGTCCAATAAATGTTCACCAATACAAAACCAGATTAATTGATTTCACATATCCAACATGGTTGGTTGAGCTGATAGAGACAGTGTCCATGTGCAATAGTGATACAGTGTTCAATCCCTAGCTGTCTTAACTTGTAAACCTTACTGCCTTGGAACTATCCAAACTTCTTAGAAAAAGAAAAACGTTTCTCTAATACTATAGCTCTGATTGTGAAAGGTACATGAACCAAAATTCCCAATATTAAAAGGAAGCTATTTGGTACTCTGGCTGCATCTCACATTTGATATGCAGGCAATTAGAAACGGTACAAAAACACTAATTTTGCAACTTACTCTTAATTAGTCAAAGTCCCAAGTCATTTTAAACCATCCAATAAATATCCACCAATCCAATGGTCAGATGATAAAGAAAGTAAAAAAAAAAAAAAAGAAAGAAAAGAAAAGAAGCATAACATTCACATATTTTAAATGGGAGCTATAATTTCGACAGTTTAATTTGAATTTCTCAATGAATGCATTTTATAAGTAATTCTTAAGTGGATGCATATCACCTAACACTTCTGCCAAAGTATCAAAGATTTTCTGTATAAAGTACTCATTGGACTGCTCATATTATTCCTTTAAGGAGACTTTTGATCCATGAGCTGCTCATGAGACTTATAATATCAACAGTTTGGATCACTGAGCCATATGTAGTACATGTTTATACGTGGAAGGATTTAAATTGTTTATAGGCGAATTTGCTATTTGATACTAGGTAGAAAATGGTTCTTGATACTCAGGCAGTCACAAGTTGCACACGTTGCTTGCATTAACTCAAATTAAACCATCTAAATTGTGAAATGTGTGTCGCCCAATAAATATCGATATATGATCGGTTTTTTTACTGTTATTAATGAACATTTGTTTACTGAAATAGGATTATTTAATATTTTTCACTTGAGCCGTCCCATAAATCTCCAGCCTATGGATGCTTATATAATCCAAGAAGTCTAATTTTTAATCTATGATACATCTAAACTCAGATCAACAATAATTGTGGGCCACGTCTGCCACTTGTAAGATCTGGGGTATCATCCATCACACATTTCTTTACCTGTAAATAGCAGGTGCAAAGACAATATGAGAGAGAGAGAGAGAGAGAGAGAGAGACGCTCAGCTACGCACCTTGTCGCACGTCGTTAGGTGCTATGTACCGGTTCACACATCGTTAGGTGTGAACCTTGCTATCAACCGTTAAATAAGGCGGATGGTCTGGATGAAGGCGCTCTTATGTGTGAGTTTGAAAGAACGAGTTTCCTTCTCTAGCACGCCTCCTCACCCTATTCTCTAACTCTCCAAAGGAAAATTCTTCCGCTGTGATGCTAGATGATAAATCCACGCCGTCCATATATTTTTAAAAATAATTTTATAGTATGAACCCAAAACTGAGGTAGATCAAAATCTCAAGTAGGCCACACAGTGTTGATTGAACTCTCACCATTAAAAACCTCTTGGGGCTACCAAAATTTTGGATCAAGCTGATATTTATTATTATTATTATTATTTTTTCTATCGCCCAGGTCTGTATGACCTAATATATAGGTTGGATGTCAAGTAAATATGATGGTGGGCCTTAAAAACTATTTCACGGTGAGAATCATTATCACCGCCGCTTCCTGTGGTGTGGTCCACTTGAGATTTGGATCTGCCTCAATTTTGGGATAATGCCTTGAAATGATAAGTAAAAACGGATGGATGGGGATAAGACCCCTACATCACAGTGGCCACTGAAAGCTCCCACTTATTCCTAGAGACCGACTGAGGCAAGACACAATCTGCGTCCCTCACCTCCCTAGTGGGATGCGGATTGGCTGGTGTTCCTCACACCAGCTATATAGCTGCTATAGGTACATGTCGTGTAAATATGAGCACTGACGCTCCTCGAGCTCCGAGTTGTACAAACAGTTCAAAGGAGATCAAAGTTACATGGCCCCACAGTGATGTATTTATTATTTCTACACCGTTCACCTACTTTTAGAGATCATTTTAGGCTATTATACAAAAAACAAATCATATCTAAAGATCATCTGGACCACACCACAAATAGCAGAGGAGATAATGATTTTCACCGTTAAAAAAGTCGTCAGGCCCACCATAACGTTTATTTTCCATCCAATCTATTCATAAGGTCAAAAGAATCTTAATTAAGAGGAAAAACAAATTTCATATTGATTCAAAACTTTTATGACCCCAAAAAGGGTTTCAATGGTAGACGTTCAATCCCCCACTGCTTTTTGAAGTGTGGTCTACTTGATAGTTAGATCTATCTCATTTTTCATCTCAAGCCTTAAGACAAGCTCGTCAAATGGATGGACGGTTTGGATATAACACATACCTCATGATTAGACTCACAGAATTTGCTAACGTCAATACAGCAGTTATATAGCTGGTGTGAGGTACACCAGTTATACAGCAGCTATATAGCTGGATTAGCTACTGACAGGCTGAGTAGCTAGACTCCCTAATGGAGTGATGTCACCAAGTTTCGTGGGCTACACCATGATGTATATTACTGCCTAATGGAGTGATGTCACCAAGTTCCGTAGGCCACACTATGATGTATATTTTGTATATACACCGCCCATCCATTTGAAGAGATCATATTAGGGCATGATCCAAAGAATGAGTCAGATCCAAAGATCTAGAGGACCCCACCATAAAAAATAGTGGGGAGAGTGATGCCCACCATTAAAAAGTTCTAAGGGCGACAAAAGTTTTCGATCAAGCTAATATTTGTGTTTTCCCTTCTTTCATGTCTGTGTTAACACATGAATAGATTGGATCTCAAATAAAAATCATGGTGGACCTTTTGAAGGTTTCAATGGTGGGCGTCACTCTCATTGCTGTTTTCTGTGGTGGGGTTCACCCCAGCCTTGGATCTACCTCGTTCTTTGGACCATATTCTAAAATGATCTCTCCAAATGTATGAACGGTTGGGATACAGCACATACATCATGGTGTGGCCCACAGAACTTGGCGACGTCACTTTAGTAGCGAGTTTCGCTGCTCAACCCGTCAGTACCCAATCCGCGTCCCATAATCACGCACCAAATCTACCTCCAAGACGTTTAAGTTCTCCGAAAATCTAGGTGGGGCGCATTATGATGTTTGTGAGAAATCTATCCCGTCCATTTATTTTTTGAGCTCATTTTAAGACTTGGGACCAAAAGTGAGCAGGATACAGTAATCGATTGAGCTGTACTGAAGGAAAAGGGGGGTAGGGAAATTCCTACCGTTGAAACCTCCTTGGGGTCGACGGTGATGTTTACATGCCATCTATACCATTCATAACGTCATTCATACTGGGATTAGGTGAGCACACCAATATTATCCTGATTCAAAGCTTCTGTGACCTATGAATATTTCAACTGTGTAAGTTCAATCTTCATGTTTTCGGGCCACTAGAGTATTGGATTCGGTTCATTTTAATACTGATGTCCTAAAATGATCTCATAAAATGGATGGACGGATTGGATTTCTCAAAAACATCACGGTGGGTCCCACTTAGGTTTCCAGCGCAGGAACTTCATGGGAAGGGTCCACAACGCGGTTTTTTCAAATGTGGATTTCCTGTGAAAGCCTTTCTGGAAACCTAGGTGGTGCCCACCATGATGTTTTTGAGAAATCTACCCCGTCCATCCGTTTTTCCTTATCATTTTAGGGCATTATCCCAAAACTAAGGCAAATCCAAATCTCAAGTGGACTACACCACAAGAAGCAGCGGCGATAATGATTCTCATTGTTAAATATTTTTTAGGGCCCACTATCATATTAATTTGACATCCAACCTGTAGATTAGGTCATACAGACCTGGATGATGAAAAAGAAAAAAAAAAACAAATATCAGCTTGATCCAAAAATTTGGTAGCCCCAGGAAGTTTTTGATGGTGAGAGTTCAATCAAACACTGTGTGGCCTACTTGAGATTTTGATCTACAATTTTGAGTTCATACTATAAAATTATTTTTAAAAATGTATGGACAATGTGGATTTATCATTAACATCTTGGTGGGACCCACCTACATCCGAGCAGAAGAATTTAATGTGAAAAGGCTTCCACCGCATTCTTTGGAGAGTTAGAGATAGAGTTGGGCATCGGTCTGAGTCGGATCGGATTAGGCCTAACCCGATCCTATACGAAATCTCAATGACCTGACCTGAACTCGATCCGATCCGGGACTGAGTCCGGGTCACCTAACTCGGACCGATCCGAAATTTGCATTACCTAATCTGATCGGGTCTGGAAAACCAAGTCCATGTACGTCGTCACCGATATATGATACAGCTTCAAAATCTCCATGGTGGCCACCATCCTCACATAACTGTTCCCGTCCTGCAAGCCAGACCCTAGCGGGCCCACCAGATTCTCCACCTCAGCGAGCACAAGCTCCTCAACGCCAACCCTCGGATCATTGGGTCCTCATTGCGGCAATCCTTCTGGAGGAAATTGATGGTGAGTAGGGCAAGATTAGGATTGCATTTGGCATAGTTTCCAACATACAGATTGTTGGTGTAAAAATCTGGTCCGTCCTCTTTAGACCTTCGTGTACCTGCGCAGAAAGAAGACAAAGGAGACCCTGGCTAGAGCAGGGGACCTTCCGATGCCAAAGTCAGGCTAGGAATCTGGGTCTTATCGTATTGAGGAGTTCTGGGAGAGAGTTTTTGCGTACCTCTCAAAACGATCGAGGTTCTTCATTTATAGATGCGAGGGGACTCCATCGTATGAGAATTCTTCTCTTAGTATCGTGTGCGAGATCTTCTCCTAATATCGTGGAGATTGGATTTTGCCCGTTTCTAGTCTCTATTCGATCCCGTGCCCTCCGGGATTGGAGATCTCATCCCGAGATACTCGGGATGACGTTTTGTTTTGCGCCATCTTTCCTTCATTTGGTTCAGCCGGCTCCGATCTGATTGAGTGGGTCGTCCCGATGTACGCCCAGGTTGCTGGTTCGTCGTTCGAGCCAACTTAATTTTTGTCTTGGTTTAGTTGGTTTATAACCTTTCCTCGGATCCAAAGTACGCCTCGGCGACCCGAGGCACCAAGTCCGAGTCTCCGGACTTCGTACTTTTTGTCCCTAACACAGATAACACATCTTCTTGAGGATGACGTCAATCGTGGCGGAGCACATGACCATCTCACTGAAGACGGATGAGACATCGATACCAACAGTCATGTAGGAGATGACCTTCTTGAAGAGATCCCGCTTTGAGTAGTCCGTTCCCGGGGAGCGAGTCCTAGCAAGGGCCCGGAGCTGGAGGTTCAGATCAGAGACTTCGCCTTTGTTAAAAAAATCAACAGAAAAGAAAAGAAATAAAATGAGAATTGAGCTGCGTTTGGAAGCAGGCTTGAATCATGTTTAGCCAGAAAATTCTTGATGCGACACCACATTGAGAAAAGAGAAGGAAAAAAAAGGCACTGCATTTTGGATTCAGCTGGTATCCGTATTCCGCCCAATCGGCAGAAAATTGATATCTCAGACCAAACGAACTACTTATCAGTTTCAGGCGGAAATTGAATCCGCCAAACGCAGTCTTAGGGCTTCGAAAAGGAGAAGAATAACGAACGAACGAAACTGATATATACATACCCGGAGGGTTGCAAAGGAGATGGAGACCGACGGACTTGGATTGGAGGAGCCATGGCAGATCGGATCCAAAAAGATCGGATTTTGGATTGGTCCGGTCCGATTTGCCATTGACCTGAACCCGATCTGATTAACGATTGAATCTGCCTGATCTTACTCGAACCTAACTGATCCAGGTCGTCGGTTCTATTCGAATCGGGTCGGATCAGGTCGGATCCATCAGATTGGGTCCAACATGCCCAGCTCTAGTTAGAGAATAGGGTGAAGAGGCGTGCCAGAGAAGGAAACTCGCTCTTTCAAACTTGCGCATAAGAGCGCCTTCATTCAAACCATCCGCCTTATCTGACGGTTGTAAACCGGTGTGTAGCTAAGCGTCTCTCTCTCTCTCTCTATATATATATATATATATATATATATATATATATATATATAGTCATGCTCCCCTGTGCACCTACGCACGTGCGCACCTTTGCACACGTGCTATGTGTGTCTAATCTGAACGGTCCATGTGATGCGGAATCCCATGAAACCCTATATGACGAATTTTTATCCCGATCTAAAATTCTGGTGGGCCATAGCAAAGAGAAATGCAAATCAAGAGAGGAAACTGTTTTCATTTTTCATGGCCCATCAAAGTTTTAGATCAAAGTAAAACTTGGGCCTGGGGGGTTTCACGAGGTTCTGCTTCACATGAACGGTTCAGATTTTGTATCCCCATCACGTATGATGGGTTCTCGAAAAAGCTCGTACATAGTACGTACGAACTGGTTCGTAGGTGAGCGTTTCCGTGTGTGTGTGTGTATATATATATAATGGTTCTATGCAGTGGAGCTCATGGGAACTTTCCATGGGGTCGAGCTGTGTGGGCTCCCCGTGATGCGTGTTGAACATCAACACTGTATGTTTAATGGGTCCCCTTTAAATTATGGGATATCCCAAAAATCAGCCGTATATAGAACTCAGGTGAGATACCATCTAAAATCATGTGAAGACATGCCTAAAACATATAAAAGCACTTGGTAGGGCCCAACACACGATTATAAGTGTTTTAATGGGAGGGTAACCCCTTCAACTTTTGTATGTGGTGTGGCCTACAAAAGTCATTGATTGACTTGATTTTGTATGTGGTGTGGCATATATATATATATATATATAGAGAGAGAGAGAGAGAGAGAGAGAGAGAGAGAGAGAGAGAGAGAGAGAGAGAGAGAGAGAGAGAGAGAGAGAGAGAGAGAGAGAGAGAGAGAGACCAAAAGTGGGCTGGAGGCCCAGACAGTATGATTCATTGGACTGGGGCCCAGAAAGTATGATTCGTTGGACTGAAACCCAAAATAATAGTCTGCGTCTGGTTCAGAATTTAAAATGTTTCTCAGCAAAATTGTAGGTAGCTCGATAGACCAACCTGGTTATAACAGGTCTGGGTCCAATTTTTTTGACTCATTGAGAAATCATTAGACCCATTAAAAAAATCAGGTTGGCTCAAGCCTCACCTTTCCAGACCCTGTTAAACTTTAACATGGTTTGAGACAGGTCCATCAACTTGGACCCCGTTAAAAGCAGGCTGGGTTAAATCGAGCCGCGCTGTGTATGGGTTGAACCTAGCTAACTGCTTTTAATATTAATATTATATATACTAAATATTATATATATTGATTATTCAATGAAAAGAATAAAGAATGATTGTCCCCAAGCCACACTCATGTAAGAGAGACCTTTTAAAATACATATGTCAAAGTCACATATGTATGGGCAATATAATCCATCCAGTGGGTGGGCCTGACCTTGTAAATGCTCTTATTTGACTCAAAACTTAGATCCAAAGACCTGATGAGTACCTGAACCTGTGCATCGAAATCCATGAGTCTTCAAGAATAAGTCCTGGACCCGAAAAGTAAGTGCTGGGCCCAAAAAGTAAGTCCTGGACCCAAAAACCTGAACCCAACAAGACCCAACCCATTGACAGCCCTATATGGCAGCTGAGTTATTTGATATTCTGTCACAACATGCACGTGATACACATGCGCTCAGAAAAAAGTACTTATTGGATATATTAACTCAAAATTAAAATGAATGAATTGTAAAACCCATTGTTGCTAAGTTACAATCTATCATGGACACTTGTTTGTTAAAATAAGTCCATTGGGTAGTTTTTTATTTTAACCGTCCAATAAATGTCCACCAATATGCCAAACCAAATTATTTGATTTCATATTAGTTAAGCTGGTAGAGACAGTGTCCACGCACGCTAGTAATATAGCATTCAATCCTTAATTGTTTTAACTTGTATACCTTATTGCCTTGGAAGTAAAGTTATTTAAAATAATAATAATAAAAAAATAAAAGAAGAAATCAAGAAAAAAGCTCGCCCAACACAATGGCTCTGATTGTGAAAGGTCCATGAACCAAAATCCCCAATATTAAAAGGGAGCTATTTGATACTCTGGCTGGATCTCACATTTGATATGCAGGCATTTAGAAATTGTACATATGGCAAAAATACTAATTTTGCAACTCACTCTTACCAAGTCCTGAGTCATTTTTAACCATCAAATAAATATCCATTAATCCAACAGTCAGATGATAAAAATAAAAATAAAAGCTTAAAATTCAGGTCATGATACATTTAAAATGGAGTTATAATTTTGACAGTTCAATTTGAATTTCTCCAAAAATGCAATTTATAAGTAATTCTTAAGTGGCTGCACATCACCCACCACCTCTGCCAGAGTATCAAAGATTCCGTTTTTGTATTTCATTCTGGACTGTTTATTTGTTAACCAGTCACTGGGTCCCTTATATTCATCTTTAATGAGATTCGATCCATAAACAGCTCATGAGACTTTCGATTTCAACGGTTTGGATCATTTAACCATGTGTAGTACGTGTATACTTGCATTTTGGATGGCCTGATACCTAAATCCTAAGAATATAAAGACTGTGACCTATCTGACAGAAAGCTAAGATCTAGCATGTATCTAAATTGCAACTCATATGGGCTTGGCAAACCTCTTATGAAGAGAAAAGGATTTTGGACAAGCAATTTTCTTTAAGACAGTTACATAAATATCCACAGTTACATAAATATCCTTATATGACTTTAACAGTTCGTATATATTTATGGAAGAAAATTAAATTAAAAATAGGAGAAATTACTGTGGCAAAAAAAAAATCTAAGAATATTTTTAATTAGTATGGTAGTAAATAAATGAAAATTATGATAAATAAATACAAATAAAAGAAGGTTGTTTGCTTTAAATATTACTAGGGAGTATGATACATGTAATGACATGGGGAAGTAAGGGACATGTAGAAGAAGGCTACTTACTTTTGAGTTATGCACAGGAAAGGATAAGTTTAGGAATTTTAATAAAGGATTTTCTCTTACTGATGTAATTAAAAATTTTTGCTGATAATTTTATCTCACCTAGATATTAATAAAAGCGGTTTGGCATGCATTATTTGAGATGTACATCATGCATATCATGCATGCCTTTACAAATTGGAAGAAATGAAGAACTAATATCTCCATTGTCTTGAATATCTAAAACAATCCATGTATAGTCAACAATATTTGGGCATTGCTTCACTAGACATTGATTATCCCATGCCTTGTCAGCTACAAGGTTATCAAATACCTTGCTTGCTACATGGTTATCTTATGCCATCACAGACAATATCATGATACCAACCTCGACTATATGAGACGCCTGATATCCAACGGATAAATGATATGCATGATGCCCAACCAATGATAGAAATACCAAGGTAGACGACAAGAAAAGCCACTTTTACCAACGAAAATTTTCGTAGGCAACAGTATTATTTTCGTAGGGAAAAACTTTTACCCGCGAAAATTTTCGTTGGCAAATTCCTCGCTGTTATACCATGGGCAAAACCTTTTACCCACGAAAAAAAATTTTCGATGCCAAAGGTAAGACTTTTGCCGACGAAAGTTTTCGTAGGCAAAACATTTTACCAAAGCTAATTTTCGTTGGTAAAAATATTGACAAAACTTTTTACTTACGAATATTTTGTAGGTAAAAATATTTACAAGACTTTTTAGCTACCAATAATTTCGTAGCTAAAAATATTTAAAGACTTTTTACCTCCAAATATTTTCCTTAGCTAAAAGTATTTAAAACATTTTTTACCTACCAACAATTTCGTAGCTAAAAATATTTACAAGACTTTTTACCTACCAACAATTTCGTAGATAAAAATATTTAAAACACTTTTTGCCTACCAATAATTTCGTAGCCACAAATATTTACAAGACTTTTTACCTACGAATATTCTCATAACTAAAAATATTGAAAACACTTTTTACCTATTTTCGTATTTACCAAACATTTTCCTACGAATGATATCGTGGGTAAAAATATATACAAAACGTTTAGCTACGAATATTTTCGTAGGGAAAAACATGGTTGGGACTTTTAACTACGAAATTTTTTGTAGGCAAAAACTTGGATGGGACTTATAACTACGAAAATTTTCGTAGGTAAAAGTTTTTTAATTTTTCCCACCACCTATTACAATATTTCTTGATATGCACCTGATATACACATATTACAATATATTTCTTGATATACACCTGTTACAATATATTTCTTGATATACACCTGTTATGTAATATATTTCATCATATTCACATTTACATCCATTTAACTCCAAAGTACATAAATAAATCCATCCAAACATAAAAACGGCAGCTGCAACATCAGCAAATGCCTGGAGTCCAGATGAGCATTGCCGGTTTGCAGTTCTAATAGGCACAGTTTCTGTTTGACACAGATAGATAGTAAATACAACTGATATAACAAGAAAAGAAACCGATTGTTCCCAAATAGCCCATGTAAAAAAGAAGCATACCAAGGAAACCAGCATAAAATGCAGCCATCCTGCATTCGCTTGCTCAGATGAGGGTAGCCTTCTTATGCCCATAAACATCATTAGTCCAACCCGCTGAGGTAGCTCCAAAAATTGCACCTAGCAATGCCATGCTAACAATTGTTCCCTAAGCATTAATCAACATAATGGAAACATGCCTAATGTGGTTTTTGTTTTCCATGCTGCCACAGACAAAGTTAGTGCGGATTCAAGGATGCATGCTAATATTTCACATAATGGAAACATGCCTATATTTCCACTAGTATAAATCAACGAATCTAAGTACCCAAGTAAAGCTAGTGCGGATTCAAGGATGCCAAAAATAGAACCTGAAAACAAAATGAAAAGGGAGTATGCACACCTATAGATTTGATTCTCTTTGTATATGGACAAAAGAGATTGTGTCAACTGAAAAGAAGACGTTGCATCAAACCCAAATGGTTTTTCTATTATTATGCGGTTCCAGCCTCTCCAAAAATAAAACCTGAAAACAAAATGAAAAGGGGTTTAGGCATTATCGGCAATAGATGATGCAACATCCAAAAGTGCTTCTTGTGGCACGGAAAGGTAAAATATCCTGTTTGCTTGAAATTTCCTGTAGTTAGGTAACTTGTATCAAATTGTAAAAAATAAAAAAAGAATTCAACCAATTGATAAAAAATTAAGAAGAAATTAGGAAACTTAAGGTTGCCTTTAGCACTTGGCAAAAATTTGACCCAATGACCACGGAAAATAGAAGCGGCATCAAGTGGGTTTCCATTTTCCCCCTTAGCAATTATGTACAGAAGATCCCTAAGATGTTTCAATTTTTGTTGTTGCTAGCGGATCATGCTGATTTTTGGAATCGAGCTTCCAACCACATATTATGTAAGATTGGAAGCAAGTATTTTCTCTCAACATCATTGATGATAAGAACGGAACAAGTGCAAAAATACCAAAGAATCCATGCTTCTTTCAACTCACCCTCAATCTGTTCCATTCGCACATTAAGCTTTGCCATTCCCTCTTTGTTGTCATATCCTCCATTAAGATAGTATGTTCTATTGAGGAAAGCGTCTAACTTGTTCCCGCACTTTTCTCTCAGTACAATCATATTTTCTATTCTTGGTGAACACTGCTCTGCTACTTGATCAAATTGAATGAAACAACAATTGAAGAACAAGGAAATTTAAAACATCTTTATTGTATGAATTTATATAGGGAATGCAATGAGATGCTAATCCACTAATTCTTCAATGAAGAAAAAACAATGATTAGTTTCTCGGAGCTTTGTTAAGTACACACACTGGTTCAATAAGGCTCATGTACACTCACACATGCAATAATGCTCATGTACACTCCACACATGTGCCGAGAATGGTACATGGATATGAGATCCAATCCATCCACCAGGTTGGTCCGACCTTCCACATGTTTTCCCAAAAATAAATCTGCTCCACTTAGCATGTGGGTGCCAATACTTTGAAACAGGTGGATGGGTTAAAAACTTCAGCCAAGTTTTTCAGAGCCATACATTTGTTTTGCAAATTGTGGCCCACCCGACCAAAGGGATCAACCTTATTCTTAGGCTATGGCATCAAAGTAGTGGTGTTGCTCTAACAGATGGATTGGATCTTGGACCTATCATGCCATTTTGGCACATGTGTGGCATGTACATGAGCTTTATTGCAGAGGCATGTAGGCTTAGCAAAGCTCTGGTTTCTGAATTATGCCAAACATTGTCACGTATCAAAATCTCATTGAAGGAATGAAATCCATGAATTCTTATCTATTTTGAAGGAATGAAATCCACGAATTGTTATCTATTACAAGTTGGCAACAACTACAAGTAAAATCAGAAACTGAATTCCCTGTGTTTGGAAGCACAACTGAATCAAATTGCAATAATTAGTCCAACAAATTGACATGACCAAAATCTAATTCTCATAGTGTTCTTTTTGAGGGATTATGCAATTACATTGCACTCAAGTTGGACTTGATAGGAACATAACTGCTATATGAGCCTACTTTCTCATTGTGAATGCAGGAGATGCAATTAGGATTTGATCAATTTTTTCACAACTCAATTCAACTTTTCATCCTGACACAGCCTTAGACTTTCAGATGTAAGACTCCCAAATTAAATAAGTATATATGGAAGTTTTGTTAACAAAAACATAAAACATCATTTAAGAAACATGTTAGCACCATACTGATGATCAACTCGGCATGTCAAAGTCCCTGCAATTATGGAAAGAGGAAAAAGAAAAGAAAAAGCGTCCAATGACATGAGCAGTACCTGCAACTTGATCCTTGTAAACAACAAGGTGTCAAGTGTTGCTCTAAACACACATTCTAGTGCTTCTCCAGGTAACTGGTCCGCAGAAGTGCAAGTAGTGAAGTCAATCCCAACAAGTAAACATTCTTATCATGTTCCCTGCAATCACCATAGGACTATTGAAGCCTCAAGAAAAGTTTTACAACATGAGGAAAACAATCGAGAAGCAGAAGTCACCTTCTAAAATTAGCATGCAAACCACTTTTTCAACCTCGTTGTAGCATCCGAAACCGTAGATTAAAAACTTCACGCCACCCCAAGCTTTTGCAATATGCCAATTGTCATTGTTGCATTGTAGTAAAGAGCATCGCAATCTGCAATAAGTTTGAAAGGCTTATAACTTAATGTGCCTTGTTCATCTACAATTTTGTAACAAGAAATGCAATCTATGAACATAACAGAAATGCAAGTGGTCTTTCAACTCTATGGAGTCCATCTTCAATCAATGCCACATCCAATATCAATAACATTTAGGGTGATTAGGAAAACATACTTCAACATGCTACTAAGAACAATAACTCCAAAAGATTAACGAGAAATGCTCCAATGCTCTCAAAGCACTATAAGTTATACCGCTCCTAGTTGCATGGGACACTGGACTATCCAATCCATCAATCTAGACTGATCACTAGGTCCAGTGCACATTTCATGAGCAATTAACCATGGAAGCATCCTTAAATGTGTTCGACTTGACAAACAATTGAGATCAATCAATTGGACTAAATGAACTGATGCAACTAGGAGCACTATAACTTTATGTGCTACAGCATGAGTAATTAAACACCGTGAAGTTCTCCTAGAGTAAAACATAAGTGGCAACTTATAGACATGTAGGATAGAACAACCACATACATGTGACAACCTCTCCCACTAAGTAGCAACATTATAGTGATGTATTTACTCTGTATTGACCAACAGAGATATCATGAAAACTAATTACATTCTAGTTGACAATGCATTCTCAACTCAACCACTATGAGAAGACAATACACACACACAACATACATCTTGATCTATATAGCACTAACAATTTATGAGCATAGTCCAATTATTCTTTCTGGGTAGAAAGGTTGTCCTGTCAATAGGAGCAACTGGATTTGTTTTGGTCATTTTCCGTAAATAAGCATATGAGCCTATCTTTACCTTTACCATAGTCACCGGATGTTAATGTACCAAGATGTAAATGCGGGCCGTGGACCAACCAGACAAAACCTGGAAAGTAGAGGATCAAAAGTACTCTTTCGCATTAATCAACCATGCAGAAACTTGAAATTATAATTCCCACCATAGATAAACAAACATATTGGCAAAATTTTTGGTAGTTGTACATGATGAGAATTTTTTTCAATGTTCCTTGAAAGTTCGATGAGAATCGAGGACGATGGTTTCCTTTCTCTTCTTTCTTTTTCCTTCTTTTTCTTTCTTTTTTTCTTTTTTTTTTTATTATTTATTTATGTTTTCCTTTCTTTTGATGTACTTGAAGTTGGGTTCTCACCATTATAAAAAAAAACTCACTTAAAACTAGCTTTTATGTGAGATAACATGAATTAACAGATAATTTATAGTATGAATGATGCTCGCAAAGCCAACCGAAATAGCTTCTTCTTTTCTTTTCTTCTTTCCTTTTTTTTTTTTTTTTTTTTTTTTTTTTTTTTTTTTACACATGCACTCACACCCCACACACCCCCACACGCTTACACCACAGTGGGATTTCACCACAATGGGTACTCGAACCCATGACCTCATGTTGAAACTCTTGTGAGTCTACCACTGAGGCATGAGTAAGGACCTAGCCAACCAACATAGCTGAAAGCATAATTTGGTACAAGAAAGTTCATTTGCATTTATAGAAAAAAAAATCACATGTTTAATCTATTAAGAACTTATTGTGAACTTGGAATCCTGTGCTTTTCAAGGAAGACATCTTCAAGTAGAGTAATGTCGTGGAGAAGGGTTTTGGAAAATCTTGAGAAAATAGTAACGTGATATATAGATCATGGTTAAAATATAAAGTATATAACATGGCATGCAAAAACAAGGCAATAGCCTAACTTTACAAGAGCCTGTGAAAGGGAAAATTGAACAATTAATCAAACTTGTTGAATGGTATGCACAATGCCGTGTCACATAATCCCCGAGTATCAAAGCTGACCTCTCTAGCATCTGCTTAATGTTACCCTTGATGTCATGCTTTCAAATTGCATTCCGCACAACTTCAGACTCCATTTGCATAGAGATGCCCATATGGGCCCTACCATCCTACACTATAGAAGCGGAATCGGTAACAAGATTGCAAACAAACACCATGTACTTTTGGTTATCACTCAAAGGAACTTGTAATCAAGGACCAAGAAAAGGTTAGATATCTTCACAAGTACAATATGGAAATGCATTACCAAAACAAACACCATTTACTTTTGGCAAGACTAGAATATCCAAATTTGAAAGGCATCCTTCTTCACATTTGATTGCAAACATACCATGGATGAGTGAAGTACCATGTGGTAGGAGCAATTCTAATCCCTTTCTTGAAATTCCAGGGTGTGAGTGCACTGATTGTAATTCATTCGCATAGGAAAAGGAAAAATAAATGGATTTTGCAGGGTAATCATAATTCCTCTATAATCTTAATCTCACATGTTCATGCAAGCCATCTTCCCATTTTCTTAGCTTTGGAAATTGGATTTGGAAGTGACGGGGAGGTGGGGTTTTTAAATTTTCACAAGAATTTGCAACAATTTGAGGCATTGTTCATTTCACTCAAGTCGAATGTGCCCGAGTTGCTAGTGAAGGTGAAATAGATCGAGAGATTTTGAAAGGAATTTTCATCAGTTCCCCTTTTCTACAAATAAGCTTCAGACAATGGTTTTATAGTATTGGCTTTGTGGGCCATACGGCCCATACCAACAGTCATTGTTGTCTTCAAATGCAACAACAGGTTGGTTATAACATCATCAGGATGAATTTCCAAATTGGCCCACTTTCAGTCTAGCTCATTTGCTTCTTTTACTGAATGCAGATTTTTAAAGCTCTTTTTTTAAAAAAAATAATAATAATAATAAAAGCTCTTATGTGAATTGAATACTTTCTACTGCAACTTTAGGTAAAGGCTTGAGTAGAGCATTTGCAACATCAAATTGAGCACCACCATCTTTTTTTCAAATGCTCTTTTCAGGCCTTTACCTTATACTATATAACATGGAGTGCTTCCACATGTCAGTTGTGCATATCTGAAAAATACTAATCTCACATGCACATGTAAGGTGTGTATATGTATACATATCGCACCCTTTTGTGAATATGTATACATTCTAAGTTTTGTGTTATTTTCAAATTAGGATATTCTAAGTTTCTATGAATACAGTGCACTCAGTAAGTAAATTTCTATGGATTTAAATGTGTGAATATTTAAATTCTTTAATACCAGCTTTAATAGAGTTGCTAAAATAGGCTTTCCCATCATCTTGAAATTTCAAGAACCATTGAGTTCTTGTTCCTGCTCCATGTAAACTAAGGTCACGATATCATGAATCACTGAGCATACAGATTGATTTTATTGGTTGAACCACTCGACCGTCAGTGCAAGTGCTTTTGTTAGAACTTGTATATATTAACTCTCGAGATATAACCAGTTGCTTAATCAAGCAAATGCATTCTACAATACAAATTAGGAACAACATCTTGAAGCAAATACTAATCCATATGAGCAACAAACACTTTGCCTAATGTATGTTGTCCTTGTTAGTCTTTTCTCTCATATTCTAATGGTGGACTAAAGAATTGAAAGGTGATTGTAAATAAATGGAAGATTTAATCGAATGTAAGAACATCAACGATAGAACATGTATACAACATTGGGATTAAAGAAAGAAGAATGAAAAAGAGGAAATCGGAACTATGAAGAAGATGGCATTTGTTGACAGTCACTCCTTTGGAGGATCATTTAGGGATTCTAAAAAAATCAATAGCTTGTTTGGAAAAATCGATATCTTGAGGATTTTTACAAGTTAACATAAAATATGAGAAATGAGATCAACATGATTTCTTTTTTTTTTTTTTTTTTTTTATCAAGAAGATTAAAATTCTATTAATCATGTGTGTGTGTGATACTTATAATAGTGATACTAAACATTAGCTAAATACTGATTAAGCACCCACCAGATGCACCTAGACGATGGAACTCCAATCGAGATGATGAAGGGTCCTCCGAGGTTTCGAGGTGATGAATCGATAGAGGGAGAGGGAGCACGACACGTGGAGAGAGAGATGGAGAGGGAGAGGTAGCACGAGACAGGGAGAGGGAGATCGAGCAAGAAACAGAGAGAGATGGAGCACCGACGTGGGAGAACAGAGAGAGAGAGAGAGAGAGAGAGAGAGAGAGAGAGAGAGAGATTAGGGAACAAATAGAGGGAGGGAGGAAGATGAGAGAGCTAGGGTTAGGGAACGGAGAGCGCGCGTGCGCGAGAGAGAGAGAGAGAGGGAGAGAGAGAGAGACAGGAGATTTGGGGTTTTTTTGGGCGGGCGTAAATTTTTAGAGCGCGCCCAAATAAGGTAATCGAAATAAGGAAATCGGGGTTGGTATAGCTTTGTGGACCCCACCATGATGCGTGTTAAACATCTACCCCCATCAGTCAGATGCATCATCCCATGCCCGGTGCAGGGATTAAAAATCAAATCAATCTATAACTTGTGTGGGCCACACCACATACAAAAGTTGAGAGGGGTTACCCTCCATTAAAACATTCATAATTACTTTTTGGGCCCACAGAGATGTGGTTCACAAATCCAGCCCATCCATTATGTGTGTGCCACTTGAACGAGGGGTCATACCAAGTTTCAGATGCATCCAAATTTCAGGTGGGGCCCACAAAGTTCTTTTATATGTTTTAGGCATGTCTTCAATTGATTTTAGATGGAATGGCCTACAGGAGTTCCTTATACGCTGATTTTTGGGATATCCTATAATTTAAAGCGGACCCCTCAAATGCATGGTGTTGATGTTTGACACACGTCATGGTGGGGCCCACACAGCTTGACCTCATGGGAACAACATGGATTAAAAGTTTCGTAGGTAAAAACCATATTTCTTGTAGTGGTACCGTCATCACAATCTCTCAACCAAAAAAAAAAATAAATTTAGAAACAAAACAGCACAATATATATTTTCGATCATAAGCAATACAAAACCTATGATTTTTTATTTTTTATTTTTTATTTTTTATACCTCGCAGCCGATAGGCATTTTATTGACTTTTAGGAGCATTAGGACTAATCTTATCATAAGAATTTTGGCACCATTACCAATGTCATATACCTCTTGATAGGTCTGGTATGTGACTCAGTATGTTGTGCCTCATAATCCCCTCATCTTTACAATACCAATTAAATTCATTCAAAATAAACTCTCTACTATTATTAGTCCTCGATACTTTCAATAGTCGGCCTAACTGTTTTTCAACCATGATCTTCCAAGAGTTGAAAGTAGCAAACATATCAAATTTATTCTTCGTGAAATAAACTCACATTTTCTACAAAAGTTTGCAATGAATGTTATGAAGAATGACAACCTTTATCTAGAAACAACGGGCGACGACTCCCACAAGTCAAAATGTAGATATATAGCGGTCCCTTACTACTATGTTTTCTGGTTTTAAATGACAATCTTGACTGTTTACCATATTTGCAATGCTCGCATACATTCAAGTCAAAAATTTTAAAAGCATGAATTAAACCACGATTTATGACTACTTTCATACCGCGCTCACTCATGTGGCTTATGCACCCATGCGACACACAAACAAACGTAGATTCCACTACAGACACTACAGCTCCACCCGATACAGTGATCTTGATCAACCTGTAGAAATTACTACTCATTTGTGCCTTCATAACAGTGAGCGCCCCCTTTGAAACTTTTAGGACACCTTCGTACTTTATAAATTTACATTCGAGTGCCTCGAGAGCTCCTAGACATATCATATTTTCTTCAGGTACGGAACGTGCCTCACATCTATTAGAGTATGCTCCACTCCATTAAACATTCTAGTACGAACCCATCCAATTTCATTACTCTTATAGGCATGATCGTTGCCTACAAGAACCAGACCGCCATCATACTTGTTGCACGTGGGGAACCAACTTTGATGAGGACACATGTGATACAATGCCCTCATGTCCAAAATTCACCTATTATACAAGTGTCCGCCCTTGAAAACAGACTATACATCGTAGCCACTTGTCTCCTCGTTGGATTCCGCTAAATTGGCCCCATTTGGTGAATTATCTAAATTATCATCTTTTTGGATTTTAGGGTTTGTACAATCCTTCTTCATATGTCATGTCCCGTCACAATTTTAGTACTCTAACTTCCCTTTGTCGTTAGACTTAGACCTCAATCACGACTTACCCTTTTCTTGTTCAGACAATTTTTTCCTCTATAACACCCCGATTCCCGGAACCCGAGTACACTAATCGTTTTCCAAAAAACCCGAGCGTTAACCTTTAACGGTGGTTCAAATATCACGTGTGTGTGTGTCTATATATATATATATATATATATATTATATTCTTTTTATCAGAGTTAGTAATCTAGCGAAATGTGAGCAAATCAAGAATAAGGAGTCCAAATATACATAGTGTAAGACCCGTATCCTAGTCTGTACTGTTCCTGTAACACCTCGTACTTTCCAGTACTCGGGTGTTGCCATATAACCAAACCCAGTATAAATACAACTCTAACCTAAGTGAACATTTACGTTCATCCTAATTTAAATATGACCGTTGAAAACAGTCCGCACCTGTGTATCAGAACTTCCATCCATTAATCTTCGAGACGAACCATCCAGTAGTCACATAATATTTAATAAGTATATTTATTTTATTTATTATATTTTACACAAACATAGATCAGAAAAATTTTAGATGTATCTTGATAAATTACTTATCATATAGAAGTGTATGAAAACATAGTATGATAAGAGTGTGTGTGTGTATATATATATATATATATATATATATATATATATATATATATATATATATATATGTAAATAAAATATTATGAAAATAAAATTATATTAACTAAACATGATGGATAATAGTTTTACAATATATAGTTGAATTACAAGGTAGTATAAAATATCTCTTATAAGTATGTATAAAAAAATCATTAGATACCTTAATGAAGTTTTATATTTAATGATATTATTAAATACAAATATAATTATAATTAAATGTGATATTGTATATTATAAAGTATGTATATTAATGAATGTGTGAACGAAAACATGTAATTAGTGGTATGTTAATATTAAAATTTTATTTATATATATTATGAGATTTTAAATATTGTACTTATAAGTAGTATACAAATAATAAAAATTATATTAATATTAGTCTCTGGTTAGTCAATCATTACAAAAGACCTACAAACAGCCAATAGGACCATTTTAACCGTTGAGATCCAAATTCAGGACGATCTGATCACCAATTCAACGGAGACCTCAATTAGAGATTATAGCTGAGTGTATGGCCCACCCAAACTTTAGATCTACCTCATCCTTGTTCAGGGTCTTTGATTTGTCCCTGCAAATAGAATGGACGGTGTGGATTTCATCAATACGGTCCGTGGGCCCCACTTTGATGTTGTGGATGTGCACACTTCACCTACACTCATGGTGCACTGGACGAGACTGCACGGTCAGACCGAGTCTGACTCGGTCTGACCGAGATTTCCAGAGAAGGAAACCTTCCCTGCTTCTGCTAACGCCCGTTTCAAACGGACTGACCCTATTTAGGTGGATCTATGGCCCACCATGGTCGTCCCATGCTTGATCCGAACCGTCCATCTCGTCAAGTGAGAAGTGACGATCAAAACCATATCTGGATCACATGATGTTACACATGGGCGTGCACACGAGAACCGGCGTAAAACTGTCTCAAAACACAAACTTGCCGAAAACGGAAACTACTCCTTTTCTTTCTCCAGCCAGCTGGCGCGATCCATGTAGGGATCTCTCTTCCAATCCCAGTCATCCATTTACTTAAATCTTGGCCCTTCTTTCACCCTGGTTTAGGGCTCTCTCCCATAGCCAAGAGAAAATCCGCCGGTTTTGCAAATACCAGCTGTATTTCAGAGTGGTTTTAGCTGATCTAATCCTGACCGTTTGGACTCAATCCAACGGCTTAGGAAAAGCCTGTCTTCCTATAAGAAAAAGGAGAGAAAACGTCTCTCCATCGGCCTCTCTCAAAAACCCTAGAAACAGCCGCCACCTCCAACTTCGAACCCACCCATTAACACTCTCTCAAGCTTCGGAAAAGCTTGTCTAGGAACTCCCTACAGTCCATACGAACTGTTTGGAAGAAGGAAAATAAGAGGAAAGGCGCTGGCGGAGGAAACGCCATTAATGGCTGCCATCTTCTCCGACGTTTTACCACACCAGGTCGACGTGGTTCGACCCTGGTTACGATCGGTCCCACTCCTATACGTCTCTGGAGAAGGAAGGAAGAAGAAAGAAATAGAGGAGGGGAGCGAGGAAAGTGGAACCAGAGCAGCTGCTGCTCACTGCCGTTGCACCACTTCACTCCACTCGCTGGAGCATGTTGCTGTCCAGGTTTCGGCCCAGTCTCGCTAAGGTGAGTGAAGGCAGAGGGGAGATGAGACAGGGAAAGAAGAAAAGAGAAAGAAATCGAGGAAGAGGAAATGGAGGAAAGAAGAGAAAACGAGGGAGGGAGTGCGGCTCCGCTGTTGTCGCACCGAACCAAGCTGAGTTGGGTCGACTCGTTGCCAGGTGCTGGCTGGCTAGTCGGGCTGTGTCCAGGGCCAGTTGGGTGTGATCCTGGCCCAGTCCAGTAGGAGAAGAAATGAAGGGAAGAAGAAGGTTAGAGAGAAGGAGAGAGTGAGAGGAGGAAAGTGGAAGAAGAAAGAAGAAAACGGCATTGTTGCTGTTGTTGCTGCACCCCACCAAGTCAGCCTGGTCTGTTCGAGTCGTTCAGAGTCAGGGACTCTGTGAGAGAAAGAAGGAGTGATTGGTGGTGGGTCATATACATTTGTTGCACCCACCATCCCCAAAATCCTGGCCGGCCGATGCAAAGCAAAGACAACGTGAAGCAAACCAGTGTGTGAATCTGGGGGCGTTGATCGTTCCTTCAACACTTCAGATAATCATCGGCCTCTGTGGCCTTCGGCGAAATGTCACAAGGTTCTTGAGTCCGCCATCTGCAGTCCCTTTTGATTTTCTTGCTGGTTTGGGTTGTGACCAGGGCTGAAAACGATCCTCAGTCGAGCCTTAGTTAGGCTATGAGATGGACTGAGACCATCTTTCACTTGAGCCATAGGCTGAGCTGAGAGTCGGCCACGAAATGGGCCCCACCTTGAACAACAAAGTGGGTCGCACTGAGGATAAAATCCTAGTGAGCCGCACTGAGTTGCGATCCGTGGGCCGTCCAACCATGGGCCATTTCTAGGCGTAATGCTGGGACCTAGTACGCCCAAGCCGGGCCTTGTTTATGGGTGGATTCCGCTACTTAAATCGGGCCACTTGATGGACCAACAGCTTGGTGGGCCTGTTCACTCTAATGCATGCCCAAATAACCACATTCATGGGACCCTTCAAAACCTAACTTATTGTCAAGACAACCAATGTAAGTCGACTTTCTCCCCCACAGTAAATCGTTGATTTATTACTAGAATTAGTGTTACTAAAGTTATTGCAATTATAAATTATGTTTAGCCATTAACAAGGTATGAATATTGATATTAGTTATTATAAACAAAATTGTAATTATATCAAGTAGTAGAATCTTATTTAACTCTCTTAGATATTATTCTTAATAGTGGATCTTAGTAGTTATTATCATCATTAGTATTATTATAATTATTACAATTATTAAATGTGGCTAACCATTGAAAGGTTAATTTTGCTAAGCACCGGTCATTATAGATAATAGATATTAACATCAAACATGTTATGCCTATTTGTCATTGTAGGGTTATGGATAATAAGATTAGCATTATTAATATTAATAGGCAGTTATTATTTATTTTTACTACATTCTAATATTATTATAATTTAATTATATGAGTTGAACTTCAAACCCTAAACCAAAGTCTAAGGCTAGATTAATGAATAAAACCCTAAGAATAGGTAATCTAAACCCTAGGTGATATGTAGAACTTGGATCTAATGGTACAAGTTCATGAATTGTGTTAGGATTCAATTCTAAAGGCACAAGCACTTAGTGACACTAGAAGGCGATTCGAAGGATAAGGTGATGATTCTTCCCATTGAGCTTTCCATCTTCTCATTACCTTAAGTTATAGTTTTTATTTAAATTTATAATTGGTATCTCTCTCTTATAATCACATGTGTTAGCTGGTGAAAATTGAATTGTTATATTGCTTGCTTAATGTTTACCTTACATATTTATTCATGCTTGTGGATTGTTTGTGGATTGGTTATGGAACTTAAACTGGTACATCGGTGGGAAACCCTCACCTATATGTGTACACCCATATTTGGGATGTAACCTGATTGGTTATGATTGTAATGGACCTTCGGCTTGGTGGTTATTGAGTGATGGTCTAGATGGATCATTGATGTGGGCCTACCATCCAGGGTTGTTGTGCCCAATGGTTTTGAAGGATGGTTTTCATCGTATAGTTTTGGTATTCGCCCTATGTGGCATATTTTGATACTCGCCCTACATGGTTCTATTTTAATGTTTTTCCTATATGGGTTTGATGTTTTATACTGTGCAACCATGTGATGGTAAGCCCCATATATTATAATATGATTAGCCACTAGTCGACAGGATTCCATTAAACATCCTAAGGTGGGTCATGTGCTCCCCGTAGTGACCTTTGAGCTTATTTAAAATGGCTGGTTGTAATTGGATTAATAACGGATTGGCTAATCATGCATACATCGCACAGACCAGCATCTATTGCTATCGTACGTGATGTACGTATTGTTCCGACTGGATGATGTTTCCCAGGTTCGATGATTGCATGGGCGGCGGCCCTGTCTGCACGGATGAGTACTCCCGAGGCGTGAACGCATTGCATGGGTGGCGGCCCTGTCTGCACGGATGAGCATCCCCGGGGCGTGAACGCATTCCTACATCTATGCACCTAATAAGATCTGCATCATGTACCATTTTGTATGCTTTATTTCATAACTATGTTTACCTAATGCGGCGGTGTGTAATCTTGAGGGGAGTTCACACTGAGTTGGCCACTCATCCATTAGATATATAACCGTACAGGTAGCACAGGTGACTTAAGTGACTTTCAGGTTCAGGCTGATGAGGAGCCGGGTACATGTGCCAGGGTTGCATGACTACATCTACCTCGAGGAGCTGCGCAGTCTTGCGGCTTATGTTTACATTCTTATGTTATTTTTCTTGTACTAGATCATGTGGATTCTTGTATTTGTTATATGCGAGACGTTGGTTTGTATAAGTCATTATGGGCACTCTTTTGTATATTCTAAATGATAATGGAACTTTCCTTTATGCTTACTTGTCCATTCTACGCTCATCTGCTTACTCTGATAAAAGAAGAAAAAAATATATTTGACCATCCTTTAAGGTTAACACTCGGGTTTTTGGGAAACGGGTCGTGTACTCGGGTCCTGAAAATTCGGGTTGTTATAGTTGGTATCAGAGCATAGTTTGGACAAACTTGGCCTTGGGAAATGTTCTTATACAAACTTTAAATGTCTCAAGTTAAGACGTTGGAAATTAGAAATTGAACTTAAGTGAATTTTCCCTAGACTTAGAAGAATGATTGAGAGTGTAGAAACCCAAACTTAGGTTCCCTTAGAAATTATTAGAATGTCATTTGAAGTTAGGTGAATTTTCCTTAGAATTTAGGAGAAATTGAGAACGTAGAAATTTGAGATTCTAAGCTCCCTGAAGGATTACTTGGATAGTCAAGGATGTAAAATTGAACCTAGGTTCCCTTGGAGAATATTAGCATAGTCATTTAAACTTATGAAGAGTTCCTTTCAAGAATTCGAGAACATATATTCTTTGAACCTTAGGCTCCTTGAAATTTTAGGTTAAACCCTTGGATGTCAACTTATGAAGGAATCCATTGGAATTGGGAGTAAATGAGAATATGGAAACTTAATGCGTTAGGCCCCTGGAAAGTTGTTGGATAACAGTAGAACTTAGAAATGTTTTCAGGACCCCTTTGAACATTTGGGTTTAGTCGTTTGAACTTAGAAACAAGAACTTTAGTTCCCTTGTAAACTACCAAAATGGTTGTTTGGGCTTATAAATTTAATGTGTGTACCAAGTACTCATTATAGTGTACACGAGGCTACACAAGCACGTTTCCTATATTTGACTTCCAAGAAAAATTTTCCAGAAATCCAGGATCTAAATTTTCCTAAAACTTCATTCATTAGAAGTAACATTGTCATACATTCAGCATATGAAGTAGACTTAGTCATCATAGCAAGATCCTTACCCACCGTATTGTACAAACATAGGAACTTCATGAATCTAAGAGAATCGTACTGAGAATCGCAATTTGATTTCCCTAACGCATCTCATTAGATAGAAACGATGACTTTCATAAATTTCAGCACTTAGGATTAATTAGAAGTGAGGTATAAGAATTTAGGTAAGAAAATTTCGACCCTAGGCTAAGCATATTGAATTTAGGTTAGAAATCTTAAATGAACTTGGCAATCTTTAAACTCAGGTTCCATGTAGAAATCCTTATCTTGAAATTTTCAAGTAGTACTTAGATAATCAGAGTGTGCGCTGGAAGCGTGATGGTCGCTCGCGTCTATTCACGTAAATTTTGGGTGCTCTCATTAGATGATTACGGGATCTCCCCATGAGTCTAAAACGATTAGGGTCACGGATTGGTGGAACCATACATATAGAAAGTTACATGGTTTGGCTCAAGTTCTAAAGTCCTAGCAAATCTCAACGATCTCAATGCCCTGATCAGGCAGAAGATCAATGTTTACCAGGATTAGGAATTGATACAGAGAACCTTCTGCTATGCAGGCAGATGATCGATGTATCGGGCTCAAACCCACTACAACCATCTATCCGTGACAGCTTGAACACTGTAAACCAGAAAATTATATTATACTCTAGATGCTGAGAGTTATCCTTTAGAGGTAAAGGAAAATGAAAGTAAAGCTAGGACGTTAGTATTAGTCGCCCGAATGAACTCAGAACCCTAGTAAGTGCAATGAGAAACCCTGATGCTGATGAGCATTAGTAAGATCCCCTATTTTCAGTTACTACTGAAATGATTTCTAACATTTAGAGGAACCTAAAACGCATCAGTTGATTTGATAGGATGGGGAGTTAAGGGTTGTGGTGGATTGGAATATAGCATTGAAATTTCATAACTTAGGCATATATGAAATAGGGTACACCTGTTACTGAATCTCGGGGACGAGATTCTTCTTTAAGGGGGGTAGATTGTAACGACCTCAGTTTTGGGCGCCTAGTGGCATACGATTGTACATATAGGAAAATAATGAATATTATCATCGTCCCTAATCATACTAGAAGCACTGAATTTCGGGGACGAAATTCTCTTTAAGGAGGGTAGATTGTAACACCCTGTACTTTCCAGTACTCGGGTGTTGCCATATAACCAAACCCAGTATAAATACAACTCTAACCTAAGTGAACATTTACGTTCATCCTAATTTAAATATGACCGTTGAAAACAGTCCGCACCTGTGTATCAGAACTTCCATCCATTAATCTTCGAGACGAACCATCCAGTAGTCACATAATATTTAATAAGTATATTTATTTTATTTATTATAGTTTACACAAACATAGATCAGAAAAATTTTAGATGTATCTTGATAAATTACTTATCATATAGAAGTGTATGAAAACATAGTATGATAAGAGTGTGTGTGTATATATATATATATATATATATATATATATATATATATATATTAATGTAAATAAAATATTATGAAAATAAAATTATATTAACTAAACATGATGGATAATAGTTTTACAATATATAGTTGAATTATAAGGTAGTATAAAATATCTCTTATAAGTATGTATACAAAAATCATTAGATACCTTAATGAAGTTTTATATTTAATGATATTATTAAATACAAATATAATTCTAATTAAATGTGATATTGTATATTATAAAGTATGTATATTAATGAATGTGTGAGCGACAACATGTAATTAGTGGTATGTTAATATTAAAATTATATTTACATATATTATGAGATTTTAAATATTGTACTTATAAGTAGTATACAAATAATAAAAATTATATTAATATTAGTCTCTGGCTAGTCAATCATTACAAAAAGACCTACGAACAGCCAATAGGACCATTTTAACCGTTGAGATCCAAATTCAGGACGATATGATCACCAATTCAACGGAGACCTCAATTAGAGATTATAGCTGAGTGTATGGCCCACCCAAACTTTAGATCTACCTCATCCTTGTTCAGGGTCTTTGATTTGGCCCTGCAAATAGAATGGACGGTGTGGATTTCATCAATGCGGTCCGTGGGCCCCACTTTGATGTTGTGGATGTGCACACTTCACCTACACTCATGGTGCACTGGACGAGATTGCACGGTCAGACCGAGTCTGACCAAGATTTCTAGAGAAGGAAACCTTCCCTGCTTCTGCTAACGCCCGTTTCAAACGGACTGACCCTATTTAGGTGGATCTATGGCCCACCATGGTCGTCCCATGCTTGATCCGAACAGTCCATCTCGTCAAGTGAGAAGTGACGATCAAAACCATACCTGGATCACATGATGTTACACATGGGCGTGCACATGAGAACCGGCGTAAAACTGTCTCAAAACACAAACTTGCTGAAAACGGAAACTACTCCTTTTCTTTCTCCAGCCAGCTGGCGCGATCCATGTAGGGATCTCTCTTCCAATCCCAGTCATCCATTTACTTAAATCTTGGCCCTTCTTTCACCCTGGTTTAGAGCTCTCTCCCATAGCCAAGAGAAAATCCGCCGGTTTGTAAATACCAGCTGTATTTCAGAGTGGTTTTAGCTGATCTAATCCTGACCGTTTGGACTCAATCCAACGGCGTAGGAAAAGCCTGTCTTCCTATAAGAAAAAGGAGAGAAAACGTCTCTCCATCGGCCTCTCTCAAAAACCCTAGAAACAGCCGCCACCTCCAACTTCGAACCCACCCATTAACACTCTCTCAAGCTTCGGAAAAGCTTGTCTAGGAACTCCCTACAGTCCATACGAACTGTTTGGAAGAAGGAAAATAAGAGGAAAGGCACTAGCGGAGGAAACGCCATTAATGGCTGCCATCTTCTCCAACGTTTTACCACACCAGGTCGACGTGGTTCGACCCTGGTTACGATCGGTCCCACTCCTATACGTCTCTGGAGAAGGAAGGAAGAAGAAAGAAATAGAGGAGAGGAGCGAGGAAAGTGGAACGAGCCATTTCTTTGCTCATTCTTTGTTGCACCACTTCACTCCACTCGCCTGGAGCATGTTGTTGCCGGGTTTCGGCCGGTCTCGCTAAGGTGAGTGAAGGCGGAGAGGGAGATGAGACAGGGGGAAAGAAGAAAAGAGAGAAATCGAGGAAGAGGAAATGGAGGAAAGAAGAGAAACGAGGGAGGGAGTGCGGTTCCGCCGTTGTCGCACCGAACCAAGCCGAGGAGTTGGGTCGACTCATTGCCAGTCTTGGGGCCGGCTGGTCGGGCCGTGTCTGGGCCGGTTGGGTGTGATCTCCGGCCTAGTCCAAAGAGAAGAAATGAAGGGAAGGAGAAGGTTAGAAAGAAGGAGAGAGTGAGAGGAGGAAAGTGGAAGAAGAAAGAAGAAAACGGCATTGTTCTTTGTTGTTCTTGCACCCCACCAAGTCACTGGTGCTGTTGAGTCGTTCGAGTCGGGGACTCGTGAGAGAAAGAAGGAGTGATTGGTGGTGGGTCATATACATTTGTTGCACCCACCATCCCCAAAATCTGGCCGGCCGAGCCGATGCAAGAAGACTGAAAACTGTAAGCAAACCAGTGTGGGAATCTGGGGCGTTGATCGTTCCTTTAACACTTCGAGATAATCATCGGCCTCTGTGGCCTTCGTCAAATGTCACAAGGTTCTTGAGTCCGCCATCTGCGGTCCCTTTTGATTTTCTTCTTGGTTTGGGTTGTGACCAGGGCCGAAAACGATCCTCGATCAAGCCTTAGTTAGGCTATGAGATGGACCGAGACCATCTTTCACTTGGGCCATAGGTGAGCCGAGAGTCGGCCACTGAAATGGGCCCCACCTTGAACAACAAAGTGGGTCGCACTGGATAAAATCCTAGTGAGCCGCACCTGAGTTGCGATCCGGTGGGCCGTCCAACCATGGGCCATTTCTAATGAAGCTTCTTGGACCCTGTAATGCAGGCCCGTTCGGCCTTGTCTATGGGTGGATTCCAGACTTAAATCGGGCCACTTGATGGACCAACAGTTGGTGGGCTGTTCACTCTAATGCAAGCCCAAATAACCACATTCATGGGACCCTTCAAAACCTAACTTATTGTCAAGACAACCAATGTAAGTCGACTTTCTCCCCCACAGTAAATCGTTGATTTATTACTAGAATTAGTGTTACTAAAGTTATTGCAATTATAAATTATGTTTAGCCATTAGCAAGGTATGAATATTGATATTAGTTATTATAAACAAAATTGTAATTATATCAAGTAGTAGAATCTTATATAACTCTCTTAGATATTATTCTTAATAGTGGATCTTAGTAGTTATTATCATCATTAGTACTACTATAATTATTACAATTATTAAATGTGGCTAACCATTGAAAGGTTAATTTTGCTAAGCACCGGTCATTATAGATAATAGATATTAACATCAAACATGTTATGCCTATTTGTCATTGTAGGATTATGGATAATAAGATTAGCATTATTAGTATTAATAGGCAGTTATTATTTATTTTTACTACATTCTAATATTATTATAATTTAATTATATGAGTTGAACTTCAAACCCTAAACTAAAATCTAAGGCTAGATTAATGAATAAAACCCTAAGAATAGGTAATCTAAACCCTAGGTGATATGTAGAACTTGGATCTAATGGTACAAGTTCATGAATTGTGTTAGGATTCAATTCTAAAGGCACAAGCACTTAGCGACACTAGAAGGCGATTCGAAGGATAAGGTGATGATTCTTCCCCTTGAGCTTTCCATCTCCTCATTAGCTTAAGTTATAGTTTTTATTTAAATTTATAATTGGTATCTCTCTCTTATAATCACATGTGTTAGCTGGTGAAAATTGAATTGTTATATTGCTTGCTTAATGTTTACCTTACATATTTATTCATGCTTGTGGATTGTTTGTGGATTGGTTATGGAACTTAAACTGGTACATCGGTGGGAAACCCTCACCTATATGTGTACACCCATACTTGGGATGTAACCCGATTGGTTATGATTGTAATGGACCTTCGGCTTGGTGGTTATTGAGTGATGGTCTAGATGGATCATTGATGTGGGCCTACCATCCAGGGTTGTTGTGCCCAATGGTTTTGAAGGATGGTTTTCATCGTATAGTTTTGGTATTCGCCCTATGTGGCATATTTTGATACTCGCCCTACATGGTTCTGTTTTGATGTTTTTCCTATATGGGTTTGATGTTTTATACTGTGCAACCATGTGATGGTAAGCCCCATATATTATAATATGATTGGCCACTAGTCGACAGGATTCCATTAAACATCCTAAGGTGGTAGCCTCATGAGCCGGGGATGGTGGTATGGGACCTATGCCCGAGCCGTCGGCCTACGCTGGGCCATGTGCTCCCCGTATTGACCTTTGAGCTTATTTAAAATGGCTGGTTGTAATTGGATTAATAACGGATTGACTAATCATGCATACATCGCACAGACCAGCATCTATTGCTATCGTATGTGATGTACGTATTGTTCCGACTGGATGATGTTCCCCAGGTTCGATGATTGCATGGGCGGCGGCCCTGTCCGCACGGATGAGTACTCCCGGGGCGTGAACGCATTGCATGGGTGGCGGCCCTGTCCGCACGGATGAGCATCCCCGGGGCGTGAACGCATTCCATACATCCATGCACCTAATAAGATCTGCATCATGTACCGTTTTGTATGCTTTATTTCATAACTATGTTTACCTAATGCGGCGGTGTGTAATCTTGAGGGGAGTTCACACTGAGTTGGCCAATCATCCATCAAATATATAACCGTACAGGTAGCACAGTGACTTAAGTGACTTTCGTGTTCAGTGATGAGGAGCCGGAGTACATGTGCTGTGGGGGTTGCATGACTACATCTACCTCGAGGAGCTGCGCAGTCTTGCGGCTTATGTTTACATTCTTATGTTATTTTTCTTGTACTAGATCATGTGGATTTTTGTATTTGTTATATTCGAGACGTTGGTTTGTATAAGTCATTATGGGCACTCTTTTGTATATTCTAAATGATAATGAAACTTTTCTTTATGCTTACTTGTCCATTCTACGCTCATCTGCTTACTCTGATAAAAGAAGAAAAAAATATATTTGACCATCCTTTAAGGTTAACACTCGGGTTTTTGGGAAATGGGTCGTGTACTCGGGTCCTGAAAATTCAGGTTGTTACAGTTCCGTCGACTCCCGTGATCCTTTCCGTCGAAGTCCGTCAATCTGCGACTGATAACCGACGTTGCGATCGACCCTAAGTCGTATCCTGTATAATCGAGTTGGCTTAATTTGAAACTTGTACCATTACGACCGTACCGTCGCCGCGGTTCCAATGCCGCGACTCGCGCACCGATCCGATACCCAGACGAGGTGAAGTGGACCCACGTTTAGTTCGAGGAAAAACGCCGCACTTTTTCGATCCCAAGAGAATCACTACACAATGTCAAATCAATCTCAGCAATCAATCAATCACTTCAATGTCAAGTACACATCACCTTTCACCCCATTCCCAAGCAACCACCAAGTCAACTCTTTCTCACCCTCTCTCTTACACACCCATACCTAGTCAAGTACACATCACTCCATCACTCATATCTCCCATCTCTCACATCTCCTTACAACTCTCTCTCTCTCTCCTCTCATTTCTCAACATTCCCAAGCCAAGCAAGAGCACCACACGTCCATGCTTTCCTAAGAGAGAAAAGTGATTTTTGGTGGCCCACTTTCCATCCCAAGATCTTTCATCCTAACCATCCATCTTCCATCTTCCACCATCAAAGTGAAGCACAAGGAGATAGGCTTTCCAACGGACCAACAAGATCAAGTGGTGGGTGCTTCTATAGGCTAGATTTTTGTGTTTTTATGATGGACCAAGTGGGGCCTACCGATCAATGGTGTGGATCTCACTTTGGACCCTAAGATGTGGCTGATGGCCCATCTTGATTATCATTTGATGTATGATTGGATGCAAGGGAGGGCTCATAGTGTCGGGGTCCCTCCATCACACGTGTGTCCCACCTTTTTTTCTCTCTCTCTCTCTCTCTATCTCTCTCTCCTTTTCATTTTCCTTTTCTTGAGATGATATGATTGTGTGGCCCACTTGAATGGACCCCACCATAAAGTAAGTATTTTATCCGAGCCGCCTATGAGTGGGGACCACCTTATATGTATTGCACCCACACCAACCACCATTTGGTTGCCCACCTAAACAGCCCACCTTATGCGTGGGTTAGGCCCAGACCATTCAGCGTCCAGGGACGCTGGACGTGCATGGAAAACACAAATATAAGCTTGGTTTACAAGCTTCTTTGTGGCCCACTCACATAAGCCCCACCTTGATATTTGGATTCAATCCAAGCCGTCCATCTCATTTACCAACTCATTTTAGGTGTTGAGCCGAAGAATGAGGTTGATCCGAGTATCCGGTGGGCCATAGCGTTGAAAACAATGGTCGTTACCCTTGAAAAACCACCCAACATTTCGTTGCTCCAAAATATATTCAATATTGGGCTTGTATGACTTGTATTAAGCCATGGGACCCAACGGTTGGGTCTGATTCACCTGATGCGGACCCCACATGAGAAAAACCTCAAAAATATAGGTTTTCAAAAAAAAAATAATGAAGAAGCGGCCATTGCCCTGCTTGCCAAGCGGCAGCAGCGCTGCGGCGCGCAATCAGTAGCGGGCGGTTGGGGACGGTAACCCACGGCTCCAGCCGTGGGCCTCACCTTGATGTTTATTTGACATCCAATCCGTTCATGTGGTGGGCCACCCCGTGAGGTGGGTCCTCATCAGCTTGATCCAGATCTCAGGTGGCCCACACCACAAGAAACAGCGGTGATTGAACTCTACCATTGAAGCCCTTTTTGGGGCCACAGAAGTTTTGAATCAATTTGATATTTGTTTTTCCTATTCATCCAGGTCTTCGTGACCTTATCAACAGGTTGGATGGTAAGTAAACATTATGGTGGGCCCCACATGGGACCCACAGTGATGTATGTGTTGGTATCCTACCATCCAGGCGGACGGTGGAGGCCACTGTGATGTTTGTGTTTCGTCCCCACCGTCCAGACGGACGGTGGAGCCCACTGTGATGCGTGTGGGTGTGTGCGTGTGTGTGTGCATGTGTGTGTGTATACATGCATGTGTGTGTGTGTGTGTATATATATATATATATATAATATTATATTATATATATATAGTATTGTATATATATACTATTTATGAATTATATATATTATATATGTACCAGATGGTGGGCCTCTATGGGCCCTAACATGATGCATGTGTTACTCTAACCCATCCAACCATTTTGAAAGATAATTTTGGAGCTTGAGTCCAAAATGAGACAGATCTAGGATTAGGTGGGCCACCTTATAGAAAGTAGTGAATTTGATTGTCCACCATTAAAACCCTTGGGCCACCCATTTTGGACCAGTATGATATTTGCTTTTCCCTTTCAGGTCATTGTGACCTTATGATCAGATTGGATGGGAAATAAATACTATCGTGGGCCTTGGGATTTCAATGGTGGAAGTCATTATCACCACTTATGTAAGGCCCATGTTATGGGGCCCATTCGATGTATTTGTGGCCGTTATTGAGGCCTACCTTGATGTGTATTTGTGGCCATTACTGAGGTCCACCTTGATGTGTATTTGTGGCCGTTACTGAGGCCCACCTTGATGTGTATTTGTGGTCGTTACTGAGGCCCACCTTGATGTATATATGGCCCATGTGTTTAGGCCCATTCAATGTATTTGTGGCCCATGTTACGAGGCCCATTGTGATGTTTTCAAAGGCCTATGGGTTATGGCCCATTGCAATGTACATAAGGCCCATTAATGTGGCTCACTTGATTTATAAGGCCCATAAGATGCGGCCCATTTGATATATCCAAGGCCTATGAGTCGAGGCCCAATGGGGTGTCCTTAGGGTCCATTGCAATGTGTGATTTCCCCATAGTTTGTGTGTTGATATTAAGCGGGCCATGCCTTGGGAGCAATGTTGGTTTGACGTCCACATTGTGAGAAAATGTTGGTTAAATGTCCGCATTATAACTCTCCCTAGGGCCCATTAGTAAGCCCATACTTGTTGATAGTTCACCACTTTATAACATGTCTAGTATAGCTCCATGATTCATACCCATACGCATCATTTGTATGCTTGATATGAGGAATGTTTGATCATAGCATAAGCCGTTGGGCTGAGACATTTACGGGACTCCTTATGAGACGGACTGCCCCACATGATCGCGTGGTACGTGTGAGATTGTTGCATAATTGTACGGTGTGACTCATGCATCTCGCATATGTGGGACTTGATCACTGCACACCCTAGCGACATCAGGGCCGTGGCTCCACAGGCACATCATGGATGGCCGTATCGGATACCAAAAATACTTTGTTCTAGCACTGTGGGCACTTAGGATGTCCTTGGGTGAAAGTTCCAGAACCTTTTTAGTATCAAGGGGTGCTCCAACGTCTAGATCGAGTGGATACATGAGCGCCCGAGTGCCGAATACCAGTAAGCTGTATCTCCCACTGTGTCGTGGTCGGTTGGAAGGGGGTGTGGCCTTATCTGCCTGAGTGAGGGGGCTATAAATTAGGCTGAGTTTGACCAGCTCGCAAATGTGTCCGCTATCGACGAGCCGGGTAGGTATTGACAGACTACTAGTCAGGCGGATAGTGTAGTCTCTTCCACTTGCTTGACTGTGCAGCTAGGGAGGAGGCAGTGAGTGTGAGGTGTATTAGACCCCGGTGATATCCAGAGAGGAACTGTACTGATATGTGTACTTGATGAGTACTGACACGCTTGCTTTGTATCTCGCATATGACATTTGACTACATAAGCCTCGCATCGCATGGTCTTGGTATGGTCGATAGCATTCACGCCTTGCATTACATAGCTTTGGTATAACTGATAGCATTCATGGACTTATCGCATATTTCGGCATTACTCTGATATTATACACTTGGCACTCGCCTTACACACACTTTCACCACCCTCTAAGCTTTTGTAAGCTTATGCACGATAGATGCGTGCAGGTGGCGTTAGGTAGCAGCAGCATTGAGCTCGGAGCGTGCAGCAGTTTTCTGGAGCTTTTGGAGTTTTCTTTGATATATTCATATTGTATTTCCCTTTCTGCATTGTACTCAAAGTTTTTGTTATAGTAGATATGTGGTGATATTATTTTGTGACTTGGTTATGCTTGTGGTTATGCTCCATTACATTACAAAAAAAAATATTCATACTGAAAATCCTCCTTGTAGGATCCCAGGATCGGAATCTCGCATATGGGCGGTGGAAGCCGAGAATGGGGTACTACGGAGGCTGTCGGCACCGGATTCGGCGATCGAAAATTTTGTGAGCCCAGTTTCCAAGTTTAGGGTGTGACACATAGCCAAATATTCTTATGGTTACCCGAAAACTTATACAAACCAATCTTTTATAATTAAAAATTGAACAACAAAATAATAAAAGTAGTCTAGAAATTAGAGAGCTGCATAGCCATCAATCTCTCCATACAACACACTAGAGTCAACTCACACATTATCCACGTATCCTGCACACTGAATACGGTTTGATAGCGTCAATGACTATCCCGGTGAGGTATAACCCCCAAGATTTATCGTATCATCAAGATAATTAAGCATAGTTGTAAGGAACAGTGTATAACAAATATTTCACAAGGATTATCATAGAATTCAGATAAGGTTCATCAGATACACATTCATCAGATAAATTCCACAAAGATAAACTTGTTTAAATGCATGAATGCATGCACATGCTTACAGACCTGAGGATGCACATCTAACTAGCAAAATATCGCCTAAGGAGAACTAGCTACCTGGAAAAATACTCAAAGGTACGCCCTAAGGAGAACTAGTCACCCGGAAAAGACCATGCAACGAGGACACCCAAGGTGAATTAATCTCCCGAAAAAGTACTCAAATGTACGCCCTAAGGAGGTCTAAGCCCTTGGAAAAGTCTATGCGATAAGGACAACCCATAGTGGTAAGAATACACGTGACATTAATTTATGATCACTTGGTAAAATACTCTATGGTACAGCCCATAGTGATCCAAGAAACTTCGTGTCTTACATCGACTACCTAGTAAAGTCTGTATGCCATAAAAATACATGATTAGCCCAACCATTATTATTTCAATTTCAAACAACTATTTTTAGAAAGCTTAAAAGTCATTATGGGGGGTTTGTCACCCAGCATAAGCCGACAACTTAGGCATAATGTCCCATTCCACCATCCTTGGCTCATGAGACTATTAAACATAATGTTTTAAGAGTTGAACTCTCTAACTTATGGCCAAAGGTTGTCCAACAAGTGGAACTTACTACCGCAAAGTTATATAAAATAATCAATTAAAGCCGCAAAAGGGAAAATAGTCAATCAAAGCCATATAAGGTAATTAGTCCATTCAAGGATGCGATAGAAAGGGACTGTCACCAAAAAGGCACAAAGGTACAAGTGATCCACAATATGGTAAGTCCATGACATAATCTCAATTAGTCCATTACACTATATGCCACTAGTTCGAGGATATCCTAAAATATAATCAAATAATTACAAGTGGTAAAACAAGCCACAACAATTTCAATACACTTATCCATATAAAATGTTTCATTTAAACCAAGATAGAGATAATCACGATCTATAGCATGTTCAGAAACTTGAATGTAAATCCAATATTAATCATTTAGGAAGAATTCACTCAAACATAAACTAGCATTCATCATCATTTTTACTAAATAATAAATTAAGTAATTAATGGAATAAATGAACTAGGATAATTATTATGATGTAGAAAGCTTGAAGGTAATCCTCACCTTTCAGGAGTCAAATTGGCTTCCTATGTATTTGAAATTGTTTGCACATGTTCACAAATTCAATTCTAATCATACTTTAAACCATTTGTTTAGTTAGATCGCAACACCATTCTCTAAGATTAAGCCTAAAGATTAGATAGTATAAGAATTGAGTATAAATCTATTACTTAGATGAGGTGATTCGCATTCAATATAAGGATGACATAATTAAATGATTACTATGTTGGAATTTAAGCTAAAACTCTAAAATCGTTGAGATCAACTTGCCTTGTCCAAATCGAGTTAACTCGACTCAATGTCGAAATTTAGCTCCCAGCTTGAATCAAACACAATGTACCACCTTGATAGGGTTCGTGACATTACAGGGACTGAACTGACCCAAATCAAGCCCAATTTATGTGCTTCAAGGGTTGACTCGACGAGTCGACTCAAGTGAGTCACTCGACTTTTCCTTCCCTCTCCTTTCTTTCTCCTTTCTCTTTCTTTTCTGCTTCCCTTGTCTCATTTCTCTTTTTCTCTCTGTTGGGATGTCCAGCAGTTTGCTGGAATGACTCGTCCAAAACCCAGTGAGTCGACTCAATGCTCCAACCCGCTGCCATTCTTCCGTTTCCTTTCTCTCTTTCTCGACCAGACATGGCCCGATCTTAGATGGGGTTTGTACAACCCAACTTGAGCCCACAACAAGTTGTTGGTTTGGTTGCAAACTTGACCGAGTTGGGATCATGCACACCCACTTATGCATTCTTTCATCTCTATCTCCTTCTCTCTAGGAGCCCAGTGAAGCCCCAATCCCAACTGGAGATTAGATGATTACTTAGAGGATGAATTGAGTCGAATAAATCAGTGCATCAATCGGATGGACGTCTCTCTCTTTCTCCTTCTATCTTCTTTCACTTTTTCTTCTTCTTCTACTTCTTTGTTTTTCCTGGATTTCTTGACCAGGAGAGATGCCAGACTTAGCCCAACGCCCAGTGACTCGAATCGAGTCAACCAGATGTGGTGTGGCTTCGAAAACGGCACCCTCTCTTTTCCCTTTTTCTCATTCTCTTTCTCCCTTTCCTTCTTTGGAAAGTGTTGCCCTAAAAGGGCGCCTTTAATAGGCTGGTATTAGTCGGCTTCTAGAGGATTCAAACTGTAACTAATGAAGGGATTTGTTACAGTTTTCATTGCTTAAAACATGCTATTTTTTGTGATAATATAATCGAGTCATGTTAGCATGGTTGTGATCTAAGGTTATGGATGCACTTCTAGCACCATGGCCCACTAAATGAACGTTTCAAATCAGTGCAAGTGGGACACAATCAAGTGGTGGGTTTTCTAGTTAGGCGGAGAAGATGATCTAGCCGTTAATGGCAGATCATCAACGAAGGGTTATTCCTTGGTTTTCTTTCATGTGGATAGCGTGGATTTGATCCTAGAATGTTGTGGGACCCACCATTTGGAAAGGCTTGGACAAAAACTTGGTGGGTTCCGAGATTTTTGACCGCAGCTGGTTCTCTCGCAATAACGAGATCTTGAGGACGAATGCAAGTGAGGCTCGGTGAAGCCCTAGGATTGATGCTTAGGATGCTCTGGAAGAGCTTCTAGAAGTTAAAGGACTGTCGAGATCGTGCCAGCGTAAAAAACGGGAAGATTCCCTTCCATCTTTCTACACAGCTGCACAAGCCCTAAAATGGAATGAATGAAGTGTTGAGATGCAGTGGAATGGAGGGTTGTGATTGCCCGTGACAGCCGCACGCAGTTTGCCAGCTCATCTAAGAAACAAAATTTTCGTTTTAAAAAAATGTTGCACGGAACATCCACTTGTGCCAGAGATCGTGCGCGCACACACATATGAAAACGTGTGGATATGGACAGGGCTTGGTAGGATTTGCGTCGTGGACGCGATGGATGGGTGGGCCACTAATCACGGTAGAGGGCGTCGTTTGTTTGACTGCTACTTCGGACAAGAAAGAGGAGAGAATGTCTCCTTTTTTATTTTGGTTTTGCCGGGTTTTGGTCAGCTCCACGAGTGCAACACGATGGACGGTTTGGATCATCATTCTGTGACCTAATGGTGGGCCCAATTTCAAATGGATGGATGAGGTCCGTTACTGGCGGGAAAACGAATGTAGAAAGAGAGTAAATCTCTCTTTTTCTTGTTATAGTCGGGTCAACACGGTCAAACCATGTTGACAGGTTTGGTGTGTTGCAAGAATATGCACACTTGTTCACACGCAATTACGGTGAGACCCACTCTGACCTATATGAATGAGATCTAATCCATTCATCAGTTTTGTTTGGTCCTGTTAGGGTAATGGATGAAGAGTGGGGCAAATCAGGTGGGCCTCATCTATCCATTTATATGTTTAGTTGATTTTTTCCGTCGATTTATTAATCAGTTGTCATCCAACATGATCCAACCCGGTCCGGGAGGGTCTTGAGTTAATGTTTAATGAAATTTACTCACTTTGGATGTCCCAATCAGGGCCTTAGACTAAAGATGAGGCAACTCCAAGGGTTAAGCGGGCCAAAATAAGTGATTCAAGTGTCTTCCAACGATCAGGTGGTCTCATAGTTTCCTAGTTTAATTTGAGTTAGATTTCGTAGTTGATCAGGTGGTCTCATAGTTTCCTAGTTTAATTTGAGTTAGATTTCGTAGTTGATCAGGTGGTTTATTGAGTGTAGATTATTGTGGTCTGATGAACGGTGGGTTTGATGATCTAGGGTTCGATATCAACAATGGACAGCTCGTTCTACCTATCAAGGAGATTGAGATCATATGAATGAATTTTCCAGATGACATGATGGTCATACTTAAATTCAATGGATGGATGGTTCAATCTATGGATGACGATTGTACTTGACGGTTGGATTCGGTTTAACGTGAAGTTGAATGTTTAAGTAGGTTAGATCTATGTTTACACCAAGTTAAGCCTTCATAGTAACACCGAGTACTGAAACGTACGGGGTGTTACACCCTCGCAACCAGTGCTCCTATAGAGGTACCTTTCCCACCATTATTCCTTCTTTGTTGTCCGATTGAAGAGCAGATATAACAGTATCGAGGTCCAAGGTATCCCTAATATGGCACGAAATTTCCACCAAATTCTTATAAGAATCTAAAAGGGATGTCAACAACATTAGGATTTTGTCTTCTTCGTTGATCTTTATCTCCACCCTTGTCAGTTTGTAAATTAGTTTGCTAAAGGAGCTGATTTGTTCAGAGAGATCTAATCCTTCCACTATTTTCAAAGTGTACAATTGTCTCTTCAGATATAAGCGATTGGAGAACGACTTCGTCATTTATAAGCGCTCAAATCTTGCCCATAAGCTTGCAATAGTCATATCAGAAATAACATTATAAATGACATCATTGGTAAAGCATAATTGAATTGTGCTAATATCCTCTGATATAGGTCGTCTCAATCCACTTCCTTCATAGTTCCAGGATATCTCACTTTGACAAGCAAAGCCTGTGACACCCCTTACTGAATTTGGAGGGCTTTCATTTTCAACCTATATAATTCGAAGTTATTTTGACATATGAACTTCTTCATCTTAGACATCACATTCAATCCCTTAGAACCCATGTCTTAGATTCAATTTAAAACCCCAATGTAAAACCTATGCTTTGATACCACTTGTTGTGTGTAACCATCACACATTAGGCGCGGAAGCAACCTTAAAATGAATCAAACACGTGAATAGAAAAATAAAAATCGAGTAATCATAGATAACCCAACGGTTTTACTTGGAAAAACCCTTACGAGACAAAAAAATCATGGCACCAAGTGACAAACAATCCACTATGAGTAGAGAATTACAAGAGATATATAACTTACAAATTTGAAACCCTCGCTTCTGCAAACAAATTCTCCTTTCTCAAAACCCTAGTTCTCTCTAGCACAATATTAGAATCCCATAATCCTACATATAACATCATTTATATAACTTAATTTCAAAATTAGAAACAAAACCATGCACTTACACTAAAGTCGCGCGCACCGTCGATCGAACCTTTGATCAATCTGATCGATCGATTGACACTACATGTTTGATCCAATCGATCATGCATAAAAGTATCTAGAGACCTAACCTAATTTTTCCGAATTTACTCGATCGATCGAGCCATAATATTCAATCAATCTAATGTGTCCAAATCTGTTCAGAGACAACTGATTTATCTGGGGTTTTTTCGATCAATCTAACAGGCTGTTGATCAATCAAAAGACCCTGAATTTTACCATATTGAAGCCACCTTGATCAACATCCAGGGCATACAAAACATGTTTGAAAGTTGTCCGATCGAGTGTATATTAAAGTAGGCTTCATCTCTAACAGCCGTTTGTTGTCCTGTTAAATCCAGCCGTGTGGTGCTTGTGCGAGCTCCGTGATGGCAGGGGCAATACCCAATATTGGTCCGTTTATCCATTAATATGACATAATAACCGAAACTTCGTTTCCCAAACGTTCAAAAGAAAACGGTGCTATCTCTCGTTCTGTCCTAACGCGGACGTAACAAATTCAAGAAATCTATTTCCTATAAAAGGCACACGCACACCTCCCTTCTTTCCATCGACAGAAAATTCAAGGACGGCATTCTCTTGCAATGGGCTTTTTCGCTTCCTGTCCCGACCTTTATCTTCCCAGATTCATTCTACACGCGTTTTACGTTCTTGGGTTCCTCAGAAATCTCATCTCCTGCCTTTTCAGGCTTCTGGGTCTGACCCATCTCCTCGAATACGAAGTTTTAGTCGCGTCTGATCATATCCGATTGCCTGGATTCCGGTCCTCGTCAGCAATGCTCATCCGTCAGATCTTGCCTATTGTTCGTTTTGGAGATTTGTATGCGGGGAAGGTGATGGATGAGTGTGTGATTTGCCTGTGTGACTTTGAGGAGGAGGACGAGATCCGACGGTTGAGAAACTGCGAGCACGTATTCCATGGGAGCTGTTTGGACCGTTGGATGGATTGTGACCACCAGACATGCCCGCTATGTAGAAGTCATTTGGTTCCGGAAGAGATGAGGAGAGAATTCAAGGAGAAGCTTTGGGCAACAGAGCAGGGTCTGTATTTGGACGGTGAGGATCCGTCCACATGGCCGGACATCGATTTGTTTTAACGGGTTAAGCAATCCAATTCAGTAAATTTCACAAAATTAATTTGTAATTATTTTAAGAAGTGAAATATGTAAAAGGATTCAAATTGTTTATAAACAGACGAATTTATTATTTGATACTCTGAAACTGATGATTCTTGATACTCAGGCAGTCACATGTTGCGCATGTGGCATACATCAACTCAAATTAAACCTTCCAAAACTCGAAACTGTGAATCGCCCAATAAATGTCCGGTAATCGGATTTTTTTACTGTGATTAACTAACATTGTTTTCGCAGAAATAGGACCTTCGATATTTTTTATTTGAGCCGTCCAATAACTGTCCAGCAATCGGAAACTAATATAATCCAACAAGTGTAATTTTTAATACATCTAACTCAAATCCATAAAAATTGTGGGCCACGCCTGCCGGCGTATCATCGGTCCCACTTTTCATTACTAGCAAATTGCACGTGCAGTATATATATATATATATATATATTATATATATATATGGGAAAAGGTTCCACGCGGTCGAGCTCATGGGAACTCCCCATGAGATTAAGCTGTGTGGACCCACCATGATGTATGTCGAACATCTACCCCACCAGTAGATGCATCATTCCATAGTGGGCATAGGGCTTATAAATCAAGTCAATCCGTGGCTTTTATAGGCCACACCACATACAAAAGTTGAGAGGGGTTACTCTTTATTAAAACATTTATAATCATTTTTTACGCCAACGGAGATGTGATGTGGTTCACAAATCCAACATATCCATTGTGTGTCCCCTTGACTTGGATGAGGGGTCAGACCAAGTTTTAGATGCATCCAAATTTCAGGTGGGCCCATCAATTACTTTTATATGTTTTAAACATGTCTTCACATGATTTAAGATGATATGGCCCACTTGAGTTCTGTATAATGCTGATTTTTGAATATCTCATAATTTAAATAGGATACATCAAATTATATATATATATATATATATATATATATATATATATATATATATATATATATATATTCTTGCGGTGCAATCTCCCATGGTATTGGGAATTTAGACAAGGTCACCATAGAAATCCACTCCAACCATTATGTCAGTGAAGGAAATTTAGCCGTAAGGCTAAAAACCCATCGGAATTCATGATTCAAGTAGGCCACACCAAGGGAAATAATAGGAGAGGGATACTTGCATTTGAATTTTTATATGAATCACAGTGATGTTGATGTGAAATCCACTCTAATCATTGCTACTTCATGAAAATTCATACATGGGACCAAACGTTAGGCCCACACGCAATTTATGTATGCTACACTAAGTGAAAAAATTTTGAATGGTGGACATTCCTTACACTATTTCTTCTCATGTGGCCCACTTGAGTTATGGATGTGGCTGATTTTTTATCACTATAGCTAAATTCTCATACCTTATGGTTAGAGTGGATTTTACATGCACATCATGATGAGCCCCACCCAAGCTCTTTCCATCTTGGTTTGATCGACCAAAGCTCCTTTCCTGTCACAAACCGAGCGAAAAAATGAAGTAGATACAAATGTCAGGTTGACTACACAACAAGAAATAATGGTGATTGAAGAGCCACCATTAAAAACTTTTTGGGCCACTCAAGCTTTTGACCAAGTTGGTATTTGTGTTTTCCCTTCGTCCAGATTTCATGAACTAATCAACAGATTCGATGGCAAATAAATATTACAATGTACAAGTTTTTAATGGTAGGCATACAATCACCCTTGTTTTCTTATGGTATGGTCCACCTAATATTTGGATCTGCTTCATTTTTATGATCAAGCCATGAAATGAGCTGGAAAAATGGATGAACGGCGTGGATAAAATATATACATCATCGCGGAGTCCACGATCTCCCAGTGCCGACTCTTGCTTACTGTCTTTTGGTTAACATGCAACCCTCTTAATGGGACAGCGTGCCAGCTAAGGTGGTCAGAGAGTGGGCTGGGGTGGACCCACCATGATATTTATGTAAAATACATTCCTTTCATAAAGTTAGAAAAAAATGTTTAGTCGTATAGCTAAAAATTAGCCCCATCAATGATTACAGTGGGCCACATGAGAGAGAAGAGGCAGTTTGGATGGTGGCCCTTCAATTACCATTGTTTCCTGCTGTGTGGTCCAGCTGACATTTGAATCTACCTCAATTTTTCGCTCATGCCCTAAAATGATTTGGCAAAATGGATTGACGGCATAGATAAAACATATGCATCATCGTGGAGGCCGCAGATCACTTCCAGCACCAACCACTAGCCATCAAATAGTTCTAGCAGGTCAGCATGCAGTCGGTTTGTGACACGAAGGAGCTCTGGTCGAGCAAACTAAGATGGAAAGAGCTTGGGTGGGCCCATCATAATGTGTATGTGAAATCCACTCCAACCAAAAGGTATGAGAATTTAGCTATAGTGTTAAAAAATTAGCAACATCCATAATTCTAAGTGGGCCACATGAGAAGAAATAGTGTAAGGAATGTCCACCATTCAAACTTTTTTCACTTAGTGTAGCATAGATAAATCGGGTATGGGCCTAATGTCTGGTCCCATGTATGAATTTTCATGAAGCTACAATGATTGGAGTGAATTTCACATAAACATCACTGTGATTCATGTAAAAATTCAAATGTAGGCATCCATCTCCTATTGTTTCCCATGGTGTGGCCTACCTGAATCATGAATCCGGATGGGTTTTTAGCTTTATAACTAAATTTCCGTCATTGACATAATGGTTGGAGTGGATTTCACGAACTCATTATACTATGAGCACCTTGTCTAAATTCCCAATACCATGGGGAATTGGACCGCAGGAAGGTCGACCATCTCTCTCTCTCTCTCTCTCTCTCTCTCTCTCTCTCTCTCTCTCTCTCTCTCTCTATATATATATATATATATATATATATACACACGTGTCATGGGCATAGAATCTGAATGGTCCACATATCTTTACATACGAGTGATGGGCATATAGAATCTGAACGGTTTACATGATGCACTGCCCCTTGAAACTGCACAAGCCCATCTTTCAGGCCGATACAAAACTCTAGTGGGCCATGGAAAGAAGAAACAATTTCTTCTCTTGATTTAAATTTCTCTTTGCTACGATCCAAAGAAGTTTTGGATTAGATGAAAATTGGGCCATAGAGTTTCAAAGGGTGCGGCATCAAGTGGACCATTCAGATTCTATACCCATGACATGTGTACAAAGGCGCGCATGGGTGCTCAGGTAAAAGGGTGCGCAGGTGAGCATTCCTCTATATATATTTGGACGAGCAAATAATAAATGGCTTAGAAAACTATTTTAAATACATCTTTTAAGGGTATGGCCCACCTCGCTACCGAATAAACGGTCCAAATTATAGAATGGAAGGATGGCACCTTCTTGAGTCTCAAGATCAGAGAGTGGCGTGGCTTTGTGGATCATCAAGGTGAGAAGGATTTTCAAGAGCGTGGTAGAACTTTCTTTTGGATTTCATGAACCTTAAGACACGATCGGTCAACTATAGGATAGCCATTTGTTAAAATAAAAGCGGCCACACCCATCAAAGTTGGAAACGATATTATTATTTTGAACGGAACAGATTCAATGCCAAAAGTGGGCCCCTGTTAGTATGATTCGTTGGACTGAAACTCTCACGCAATAGGCTGCGTCTGGTTTAGATTTTAAAACGTTTCTTACCAAAATTGTACTCAATGGACAAATTGTACTCAACTAGTGACGCTGCCACCAGCTAGGTGGCTAGTGGTCGGTGCTATGTGGACCCCACCATGATGTATGTGCTTTATCCACACCGTCCATCCATTTTGAAAAATAATTTTAGTACTTGATTCCAAAAATTAGGTAGATCTAAATATCAGGTAGACCACAACATGGGAAAATAGTAGTGATTGAATGTCCACCATTAAAAACCTCTTGGCCCACTGTAATGGTTATTTGACATTTAACCTGTTGTTTAGGTCATATAGACGTGAATGAAGAGAATATATATATATATATATATATATATATATATATATATATATATATATATATATATAAACACGTGTACCATTGTTATTTTTCACCCAAATAACATGACAACTAAGACCGCGACCCATATAACAGGATAACTACGACCCATATAACAGGACAACTGCGATTCATGCAACAGAGACCCATATAACAGGACAACTAAGACCCGAATAATAGGACAACTGCGACCATGACCCATATAACAGGATAACTACGACCCATATAACAGGACAACTAGGATCCATATATACAACTGAGACCCATATTACAGGACAATTAAGACCAATATAACAGGACAACCGCGATCGCGACCCATATAACAGGATAGCTACGACCCATATAACAACACAACTACTATCCATACAACTGAGACTCATATAACAGGAAAACTAAAACCCATATAACAGGACAACTGCGACCGTGACCCATATAACAGGATAACTGCGACCTATATAACAGGACAATTGCGATCCATACAACTAAGATCCATATAATAGGAAAACTAAGACCCATATAACAGGATAACTGCGACCCATATAATAGGACAACTGCTATCCATACAACTAAGACCCATATAATATGAAAATTAAGACCCATATAACAAGATAACTACGATCTATATAACAGGACAACTGCGATCCATACAACTGAGACCCATATAACAGGAAAACTAAGACCCATATAACATGACAACTACGATCAATACAACTACGGCCCATTTGGGTCGTAGTTGCCATGTTATATGGGTTGTGGTTGTCATGTTGTATGGATCGTGGTTTTCAATGTGTTCAATTCCTTTTCTACCAAACCATTGGTACCATAGCTTAAGGCCCACAAAAGGATGATTCGATCCATCCACCTTATCGGCTAGCTGACATGGGCCCAAAAAGTCCTGACTCGGGCAATGTCCACTTCTAACAAACATCACAGTGAGCCTGGAAACTTTCAACAGTCACAATTATTTTCTATTTTATGGGCCATGATCGGGCTGATATTTAGGCCCTACCTCTAAAATGACACAACAAAAAGGATGAGCGGAATGGATTATACACATACATCAGTGTGGGCCCATTTGGGTCGTGGTTTGCATGGGTTGTAGTTGCCATGCTATATAGATCGTGGTTGTCATGTTGTATGGATCGTGATTTTGAACGTGTTCATGTCCTTTTCTACCAAACCATTGATACCATAGCTTAAGGCCTACAATGGGGTGATCCATTCCGTCCACCTTGTCGGCTTGCTCCGCTTGGGCCTAAAAAAGTCCTGACTTGGGTAGTGTCCACTTCTAACAAACATCACAGTGAGCCTGAAAAGTTTTAACAGTGGGTTCCATTGTCACCATTATTTTTATTATGTGACCCACACAAGCTCTGGATCAGGCTGATATCTGGGCCCTAGCCCTAAAATGACACGGCAAAAAGGATGGGCGGCATGGATTATACAAATACATCAATGTGGACCCCACGAGCTTGGTCCTTGCCCGCACACAAAAAAGGGTTCCGTACACATCACTTTTTTGGCATTAAATATGACGTAACTTCTTCTTTCCTAGAAAACCGTACAACTACTAAAACAAGGACAAGGGCATTTTGGTCCAAGTAATTTTTGGAAGCATGTCAGAAGGCCTTTCTAGGAATATATGGAGTGTTGTAGCGTTCTAGGTAATTTGCCCAAACTTCGAGGCGAGTACAGTCAATTTTCCACCCAAAAATGATATAGAAAAGTGGATGGAGGTGTGGATAAAACATATAGATCACGATAGGCGACATAAAGCCACTGACAGGGCCACCCATCTCTAGCCCTGGACGTGGCATCGATGGATCTGACGTGGATTACACACTACCAGCAGCGACGAGGCTAGTGGACAATGCTCTATGTGCCCCATCATAATATGTGTTTTATCTACACCGTTCATCTAATTTTCCTGATCATTTTAATACACTAGCCTAAAAATGAGACAACTCCAAATTTCATGTGGACCACACCACCAGAAAACAGTGGTTATTGAACGCACACCATTAAAAACTTCCTAGGCCTGGCTGTAATGTTTATGTACCATCTAACTTGTTAATTAGGTCACATAGACATGGATGAAGGGAAAACGCAAATATAAGTTCATCAAGAACTTTTTTTGGTCCCCAGGAAGCTTTTAACGGTGGGCATTCAATCACCACTATTTCCTATGATTTGGTCCACATGAAATTTGGATCTTCCTCATTTTTTGGATAATTCCCTCAAATGATCTAAATCATGGATGGATGGATGGCGTGGATAAGACACATGCATTACGGTGAGGCCACACACCATTGTTTAATAGCCACCTCACTATGACAGCGTCAGTAGGCAATGAGAGATTTCCTACTGTACAACTCATTTATGGCCCATTCCCCTTTTTAAGCCCACTTATTTTTAGCTCCCAAGAATAAGCCCCAAATGTATGGACAACTTTTCATATGTCGAAAATGCATGCCCCCTGCTTTTTCAAAAATGTGATTTCTGAAAGTTGGGGCTCCCTATGGCTATGGATTATAACCGTAGCCATTTAAAAAAAGTGAACAAACTATCGCGACAGTGGTATGGCAGACTACCGCCGAAGTCTGTGCACTTTTTTTTTTACATGGAGAACTTTATTCTACCTACATTTTTCTCTAATATATATATATATATATATATATATATATATATATATATATATATATATATATATATATATATATATCTTTTTTTCATTTATTTCTTTATTCACTTAACAAGAATATCTTCTAAATCAAAATTAGTTACTTGACGTACCCTATATGATTTTGGGGTAGGAGAAGCTACTTTAGCCAACCAACCTGGTTATTTTCTAAGATTCCATCAGGTCGTTGGTGGAAAATACATTTCATTCACTTCACAGTCAATTTCAATCAATTTGCGGTCAATTTCATTTACTTCGCGATCAATTTTATGCATTTCACGGTCAATCCCGACGATTCCCCTTCACTTCACGGTCAATTCCATGCATTTCACAGTCAATTCCCTTCACTTCACGGTCAATTCCGCACATTTCACGGTCAATTCCCTTCATTTCATGGTTAATTCCATTCATTTAACGGTCAATTTCGGCGATTCCCCTTCACTTCATGGTCAATTCAATTTATTTCATGGTCAATTCCCTTCACTTCACAGTCAATTCCCTGCATTTCACGGTTAATTTCCTTCATTTCATGGTCAATTCCATGCATTTCATGGTCAATTCCAGCAATTCCCCTTCACTTCACGGTCAATTCAATTCATTTCACGGCCAATTCCCTTCACTTCATAGTCAATTCCATGCATTTCACGGTCAATTCCCTGCATTTCATGGTCAATTCCATGCATTTCACGGTCAATTCCCTTCATTTCACGGTCAATTCCATGCATTTCACGGTCAATTCTGGCGATTCCCCTTCACTTCACAGTCAATTCAATTCATTTCACGGTCAATTCCCTTCACTTCACGGTCAATTCCGTGCATTTCACGGTCAATTCCCTTCATTTCACGGTCAATTTCGTGCATTTCACAGTCAATTCTTGCGATTCCCCTTCACTTCACGGTCAATTTAATTCATTTCATGGTCAATTCCCTTCACTTCACGGTCAATTTCGTGCATTTCACGGTCAATTCCCTTCATTTCACGATCAATTCCATGCATTTCACGGTCAATTCCGGCGATTCCCCTTCACTTCACGGTCAATTCAATTCATTTCACGGTCAATTCCCTTCACGTCCACTACGTCAAAATGGCTAATTTGCGACGTATTTTTGCGACGGACTTGGTCCGTCGCAAAAATCTCTTGGTTTAACGACGGATTTAATCCGTCGCTAACGGAAAAAGTCCGTCGCTAAGCTCGTCTTTCTCGAATATCCGTAGTCTGAACGTCGCAGAATTTAGCGACGGACCCAAATCCGTCGCTAAAATCTGATTTACGACGTATTTACAACGGATTTTTGTCCGTCGTAACTAGGCGACGGACGAAATCCGTCGCAAATTTTGATTTGGCGACGGTAAATAAACAGTAGCAAATTCCCGCCCAAAATATCAACTGGCGCGATTTTCAGTTACTTTTGCGACGGATCAGGTCCATCGTACATTATTTTTTTTTTCATTTTTTTTAGAGTATGGTGGAAAAATAAGTTTTTTTTGAAGTGTAATAATTGTTTTTTAATAAAATTTCAGTGGTTTAATTGTACATATTTTTATCTAAGATTATTTTTTAACAATTGATTGAATGTAAAAAGAAAATTTATTTTATTTTTATATCAAATGAGTGGAATTTTTATTTTTATTTTTAAATTTAAAACTAATATTTAAATGATTTCTAATATCGCATGAAAAAGAATATTGAGAAGTTTAAAAATTTTAATAATATTTGAGAAAAAAATTAGATTTTGAAAAAAAAATGGTAATTTAATAAAAATCTATTTTGTGGGATCAAAAAAGAATATTTAATAAAGTTGATAAATTTGAAAAAAAAAAAAAAAAAAAAAGCATTTGATTTTGAGAAAAAATAATATCCTGAAAAAAAAATTTAAAAATATTTAAAAAAATGTGAAAATTTTCACAATGTTGAAAAATGAAAATATTTTTGAAAAAGAAAATGAGAGTTTGCAATTTGAAAAAAATAAAATAAAATTGTGAAGTTCAATAAAAATTGACAAGTTCGAATAAAATGCTTTTTAAAAAAATGGAGAAGTGAAAAAGAATTGAAATTTTTTAAAATAAAACGATATAAAAAATTTATACTTTATCAAAAAACAAACATTTTGAAACGAAAAATAAATAAGTTGAAAATTTTTGTGATTTTGAAAAATAATTGAAAATGTTTAAAATTCGAAATTAAAAAAAATTATTTATAAAAACACTAAGATTTTGAAAAAATATATATAATTTAAAAAAAAAAAAAATTGAAAAGTTGAAAACAACATGATGCTTTTGAAGAAAAAAATTGGCATTTTTGGAATTTTTGGGAAAAAATTAAAAATTGTGAAAATTTAAGATATTTTGAAAATAAAAATTAATTTGTATTTTAATTTATTTTTTGAAATATTTTATAATAAAAATGAAATTTTGTTAAAAGTTTTCAATGAAAAATTAAGAGTAAAAAAATATACATTTTGAAAAAGAATTTAATTTTTAAATGAAAATTGAAATTTATCTGCGAAAAAAATTGCGAATTTGCGATGTATTTCTGAAAATAAAAAAAAATAAAAAAAAACATTTGATTTCGAGTAAAAAAATAATATCCTGAAAAAGAAAATTAAAAAGATTTGAAAAAATGTGAAAATTTTGACAATGTTGAAAAATGAAAATATTTTGAAAAAGAAAAATGAGAGTTTCTTTTTTGAAAAATAAAATAAAATTGAGAAATTCGAAAATAAATGCTTTAAAAAAATTTTGGAGTTAGAAAGAATTGAAAATTTTAAAATTAAACAATATTAAAGAATCGATACTTTAACAAAAAAACAAACATTTTTTAACAAAAAATAAAGAAGTTGAAAATTTTTGTGATTTTAAAAAATAATTGAAATGTTAAAAATTTCAAATTAAAAGAAAAAGTTATTTATAAAAACACTGAGATTTTGAAAGAAAAAAATATCGTTTTAAAAAGGAAAATTAAAAAGTTGAAAACAAAATGATACGCTTTTGAAGAAAAAAAATCGGCATTTTGGAATTTTTGAGAAAAAAAATAAATTTTGAGAAATTTTTTAAGATTTTGAAAATAAAAATTCAGAATTTGTATTTTATTTTTTTAATATTTTATAATAAAATTGATATTTTGTTAAAAGTTTTTAAAGAAAAATTAAGCGTAAAAAATATACATTTTGAAAAAAAATGTTATTTTTAAATGAAAATTAAAATTTATCTGTGAAAAAAATATATAGCCTGATCAGGGTGAGTAACTAGTCAAATTGAAGGTATTGATCAGCAAAATAGATTGAATGGACCAAACATATAAAATGGGCCAAATATTTTGGTTAAAATTGTGACTCAACGTATTGACCTCGCGGGAAACTAAGAATTAATGTTAGTACGTTTTGTGGGGCCCATTATGATGTGTGTCGAACATCAACACTGTGCATTTGATGTGTCCCCTTTAGGTTATTAAATATATAAAAAATCATCCATATACGAAACTCAGGTGGACCATACCATCTAAAACTATGTGAAGATATCCTAAAAAAATATAAAAGCACTTGGTGGGGCCCACATGAGTTTTGGATGCGGCTAAAACTTGGTCTGACCCCTTGTCCAAGTGGGACATACATAATTAGTGGGTTGGATATGTGAATCACATTTAGGCGAGCCCAATATATGATTATAAATGTTTTAAGGAAACCCTTCTCTACTCCATTTAGGTGAGTTACTAATAACCTTTAGCATATGGAGTAAACTTTGTGGGGTCCACCGTTATTTATTTATTTTATCCACTCCATTCATCCATGTTAACAGATAATTTGAGGTCTAAAGAACAAAAGGAAGTATATCTAAAGCTCAAGTGGACCACACCACAGGAAATAGTGTGATTGAACCTCTACCATTGAAAAATTCTTGGAGGCCATAGAAGTACTTTTAGATCAAGTTGATGTTTGTATTTTCTCTTCATTCATATCTTTTTGATATTATGAACAGGTTGGATGACAAATAAACATTACTGTGGGCCCAAGGTAGGTATAACGATGGAAATCATTATTCCACACTGTTTTGTGTGGCATGGTCCACTTGAGTTTTGGATTTACTAAAAATTTGGGATTAACCCACACCATTCACCCATTTTTCGAGATAATTTTAGAGATTTATCCAAAAAATGAATTATATCCAAAGATTAAATGGACCACACCATAAATAAGGAGAACGGATTGGCTACTCCCCTAATGCCAGCCAATGGTCATGTGGTCGGTGCTTTGTGGGTCCCACCATGTTGTGTGTGTTTCATCCATGCCGTCCATCTATTTTTAAAGATCATCTTACAGCATGAGACCAAAAATGAAGTATATCCCAATCTGAAATGGACCACATTATAGGAAACAATGTTGAATGAGCGTCAACCATTAAAAACATTTTGGGGTTCAGAAAAGTTTTGGATCGAGATGATTTTTGTTTTCCCCATTCATCTAGGCCTATATGACCTAATAAACAAATTGGATGTCAAATAAACAGTACAGTGGGCCTTAGGAGGATTTTAATGATGGATATCCAATCACTATTGTTTTCATGTGGTGTTGTCCGCCTGAGATTTATATACCTCTCATTTCTGAAATAAATCCCTAAAATGATCTTTAAAAATGAATGAACATAATAGATAAAATACATACATCATGGTAGGGCCCACATAGCACCGACCACCCGCCACGGGGCTGGTGTTAGGGGGAGTAGCCGACTAGCTACAGAAGTGACGTCAGCAAATTCCGTTGGCCCCACCAAGATGTATGTTTTGTATCCACACCTTCCATCCATTTGGAGAGAGCATTTTAGGGCAATATCTAAAAAATGAGTTAAATCCAAAGCTCCAGTGGACCCTAACACATTAAAACCATGGGACAGTGACGCCCACCATTAAAAACTTCTAAAGGCCTTATAAGTTTTAGATGAAGCTAATATTTGTGTTTTCCCTTATGTCATGTCTTTTTTTTTTTTTTCTTTAAAAAAAAAAAAAAAAACATTTGAACAGGTCGGATTTTAAATAAACATTATGATGGGCCTTAGGACAGTTTCAACGGTGGGAATCACTCTCACCGCTGTTTTCTATGGTGGGGTCCACTGCAGATTTTTATCTGCCTAATTCTTTGGCTCATGAGTTAAAATGATATCTCAAACTGGATGGATGGTGTAGATATAACACAGATTTACAGGGAGCTCATTTTCTGGTGGACGTAGCCAAAGGTATGGCTTTTAATGGTGGACGTTCAATCTCAACTGTTTTCCCGTGGTGTGGTCCACTTGAGATTTATGTCTGTCTCATTTTTATGGGATTAACCCTAAAATGATATGGAGAAATGGATGGATGGCGTGGATTAAAACATTTAAATCATGGTGGGCCCGTAGAGCACTGTCTGATGGAAAGCGCAAGTGACGTCACAGACAATATGTGAGTTTTTTGTTTGATGTAAAACAGTGGTGACTCATTCATATTAGTGGTGGTAATGCTATAGAATTATCCAGACCATCTAAATAATAGGTCTAGTTGTTAACGGTTAATATTTATACTTTTTCCTATATAAAACTATATTAATCATTTAGTAAACGGTCCCTTAAATGTATGGGTATTAATGTAATTGATGTGTAAATGGTCGGGTTCGGGCTCACACTTTATGGTTTAGCCAAAACCGATCCATTTACTAAGAGGGATTTCAAATCTAAATTTTAGACCCGACCCTTTACTAAATGGGCGAGTCCGGGGTCTCATTTTTCTTCCATTAGACCCATTTATAAATGGGTCCCTGGTCTGATGCAGTGAGGGAGATTCACCTGTTTTTATTCCATCCATTCCATAAATGGGTCGGGTCTAACGGGTTTGGTTAAGGGAGATCCATGGTTCCAGAACCAAACCCGTTTAGAAATCCAACGGGTCTAACGGGTCCAACAGGTTGTTGATGCATGAGAAGTGTAGTTTGTTTTTAACCTTAAATAAATAAACTTTTTCCAAAAACCTAAAATTATTTTAAATATCATTCCAATGGAATGTTTGTAAATGTTAAAGTTATAGAAACAAAATTAAAATTTTGAGAAATTAAACAATATATACATAGAAATTATACATCTATTGGCTGGAGTGGATCTCAAATAAACAACATGGTGGGCCGATAAAAATCAAGGAGGTGTATCTTATTTTCAAACTAGTTTGTATTTTATTTTGAAGTGGGAACGTAAGGATCTTGCTTAATATATAGGGAAGTGAGAATGCCGAGTTCTAATATATAGGGAAGTGGGAAGGATATGGGTCTCAGGGTGGGTCCGGGTCAGGCGGGTCTCATGTAATGTAGACCATACCCGCCCATTTACTAACCAGGGGTTCGGGTCGGGTCGGGTTGGGTCTAAATGAAAGGAACCTAGACCCAGACCCGTTTGACAAATGGGTCTATCCTTGGACCCGGACCCGTACCATTTAGCAAATGGGTCGGGTTTGGGTCGGGTCTTAATGGGTCGGGTCCGGGTGCCCCATCGGGTTCGCTGACCCATTTACAGCCCTAGGTATTAATGTAATTAATGTGTTAAATTATAGAAAACTCACACTTTACGGACTTGAAGCTAATATCTCATTTTGGGGAGGATTTTCCAAATCCCTCTTCGAACGTTCCTTTAATCTGCCTGGTTTTTCTCATTTTCTTCTTCCGCCTGTTGGTGAGCTCCAAATCTTTGAAGGATTTCAAGCATATCTCTCTGCCGTGGGTGAGCTTCTCTCAAAATCCCTGTTTTTATTCTAAAATCCATTCCATCTGTCATTGCTTTCTCTTTTCTTCTCGTTGGGCCATGGTTCCGTTTGGCATTGATTGTAACAATGTCGAGATTGACAATGTGGAATGGATGCAACTTGGGGAGGATGAATTGAATTTGTCTTTCGTAGGAATAGATGTGATGTAGCTCTGATTATGACCAACGGCATTTGGAAGAACTAGCTTTCTTTCCTAGATAGTGGATCTCATGGATTCGCATTCATTCACTAAATTTGATTAGAATATTTTTCTATTATCTTTTGGATGTGCATTTCATTCACCGTTTCTAGTTTTTGCAGCTTGATTTTGCAGTAACAATGGCAGCACTGCTCGGTATTCCTTTTCCTTTTAGGAGGTGCATCATAAGGATCTTGTCAATGTTAACTAGTAGTGATAATATTATAGTTCTACATTTGGCATTGTTGTAAGTCTGTTGGGGTAGACAGGGTCCAGTTGTATTTCAAACAGTTCCTCTCCTTCGTTTAGATAATGTTTCATACATTCTCCTCACACCACAGGCCGAATTTATTAACCATGGGTATGAGGAATCAATACATGGCACCTTCACATCACATGTTTAATTTGTGATCGATATTTATTAAATCTAGGCTCTTCCATGTTTTGTTTGATGGTATTTGCTCGTCGGCTTTGAAGTCTCATATAGAGTTAACGGCTTGTTTACTCTTGATGAACAACGTTGCAATCCCCTCTCTGTATTTGGGGAAGATCCTCCTTTTTAATCGGTCTTCTTGTTCCTTTAATCTGGCCTATATTTTCGATCTTTGGACCTTTTTTTTTTTCAATAAAATTTACTATTACTGATCCAAAAAAAAAAAAAAAAAAGAGAAAAAGAAAGAGAGAGAGAGTTGGCAATTAGCTCATCTTTTTTCCTTTTTATTTTTATTTTTCTAAATTTATTTACTGAAACCTTTTGTGACCCATTAGCGGGAAGATAGTTTAAGGTTGACCAATGAATCAGATGAAACAGTAGTGATAATTGTGAATGCTGAAAAAAAAAAAAGAAGAAGAAAAAAAGAAAACCCTGTATTGTATGGTTCTAGCATATAACAACCTAGCCTAAAAAGCCCATTTGGATTTCTTGTTCTTGTTCTTCTTTTATTTATTTATTTTTTTTTTGATGGGTCCTTTGAATTTTCTGTCTTGAGAAATGAGTTCTTGGCATTTTGGTTTTTGGGTCTGTTTTTTGCTTGATTTTTTAGGAAGATCAAGTCCTTTCCTTTCATTTTATTGCATATATGGCATGTGTTTGATGATCCGAACCGTTGGTTTATCATGGACAAACGTGAATGGATCATAAGCTGAAAATTACAACCACACAATTCTAACCATGTGAAAAAGTAGTGTACAAAATCACTTGTTTTCATTTATCATAGGCTGAAAATTACACTTACCATCTATTTAGAATTGAACACTTGTTTTCATTTATCATAGACATGGCTAGTATTATTCACTTAGTGTTTCTTATGAGGCTTTTTTGAGCAGTTTTGTTTGAAGAGGGAGGCTAGGCTATTTGGGTTGCTTGATGAGTGCTTCATGAGTTGATGCTTATCTGCTCTTACTTTATTTTATTTCATCTCTGCTTATGGAGCTCAAAGATTGGAGCAACAGAAATTATCTTCCTTGTTTAGCCTGAAAATCTTCTTATTGATTCCCAAGGCAAAATTTCAGATTTTGGCCTTAGTACATTGCCCAAAGTAAGTTGATAGTCTGTTGCATCCATGAAGGTGCTCTAGCCATTTGTTATTCTGCATGTCTAATTGCCGTTTGTTTCTCTCTCCATGTGTAGGTTGTTGGACTTCTTCAAGAGGGACATGTGGAACCGAAAACACTTGGGACCGAAAACTCGGCCCAATCCAAACTAAGTAAGTCTACAGCAAAGTGAATGATCTAGGTTAGATGAACTCGACCCAATCCAGAAGCGTGTTAGATACTCTCTATAGTTGATGTCTTTGTTTTGATGCACTTTTTGATTTGTATGTTGGATCTTAGGTTTTTGAAAGTTATTTGCAAGGTGGACTGTTAATGTAATCCAACACGTTAGACTTGGGACCTCCTTTATGAGTTTTTATTTAGTGGCTATGACCTTTTGAAATGCCAGGTGTCCACTTTGCGAAAAAAAAATAGTGTTTGTAGTTTCATGGGATTTCGAGGATGGACATGTGCTTTGACGAAAGACACCGTTCATCTGCATAGGCATTGAATAGCGGTAGTCACATTCGGTAATTTGTATTTCTTGGATCGTTTATCTGCTATTTGTCCCAGCAACTTGGCTAAACTCTTCTATTTTAACTAAACCCTTTTCTGAGTAAAATTACAATCTACCTTAACTCTGTGAAGATAATTGTTATATTATTCTTGTTTTAGATCTTTAGACTCGGGACCTCCTTTATGAGTTTTATTTAGTGGCTATGACCTTTTGAAATGCCAGGTGTCGGCTTTGCAGTTTTGGGCTGATAGTGTTTGTAGTTTCATGGGATTTCCAAGGACGTGTGCTTTGACAAAAGACACAGTCGTTGGGAGTCACGGATTAAGTGAGGCAAGGTAACAGTTTAACAGGTTAGTGAGTGAGGCCCTGAATGTGTGGCCCACCTCGATGTATGTGTTGTAGATGCACACCGTACATTAGTTTTTTCATTTGTTTTTTCAGCTCATTTGAGGGCATTATATCAAAATTGAGGTAGATACAAAATCTCAGGTGAATCACAGTAGGGATTTCTGGGGGCCACAGAAGTTTTGGATCAAAATACTATTCCGTGTTTTCCCCTTCATTCAGGTTTTTGTGACCTTATCAACAGATTGGATGATAAATAAACATTACAGAGGGCCTTAAGAAATTTTTAATGATAAACTTATTGTCCAACTGTATGGTCCAATTTTTAATCGTTCATCTCCGTAGTTTTTCTTTTCCTTCACAAGACAAGGATGCTAATGTTCATTTCATTTTCCATGTTAATAAAGATAATGGCAATTATATTTTGAAATCTATGTATCTTCTACTAACAGAACAATTTACAGGTATATTGTTGTTGGAGAATATGAAAGTAGCGTGCGATAGTAACCAAATTAGAGAAGTTGGTTGCAAATGACGCAGAAGTATCACAAATCATGCATAATAATACAGACCCATTGCCATTGTCATCCTGGTGCACATGGAATAAAACCATTCAATGCCAAGCAGATTAAGATGCTGAAATGCATTTCATATTCCAAACTGAAAATTCCATTCGAAATGCTGAAATAATATCATAACTCCATTTAGAAAGCCCATTTTGAAATGCTGAAATGCATTCCATATTCCCACTCATCATATTTAGGGCAGTTATTTGATATTCAGATTGTGTACAACTCTTGAAACATAGGTACTCAGAAATTGTATGCCTTTAAACTATTAACTTAAACTGAATCAATTAAATTGTGAAATGGTCACTAAGCTACATTCTAAAAATCAGAATGGTTGAACAATTATAACCTCTGATCCATGAAATTATAGAAATGAATTGTACATGACATTTAAACTTGTAATATACTTTGTGGACGGTTTCTTTTGGATATATATATATATATATATATATATATATATATATATATATATATATATATATATATATATATTAAAGATATAATGAGATGGATTTTTTTTTCTTAAAAAGTTATAATGCGAAGGTTTTTCAATCAAAAGGAAATGCAAAACTATTCCTTTTATCAACAAATCTCAACAGATCTCAGGTATTTTATTTTTAAAAAGAAAAATCTAACTCCCCTTCTATGGAAAATCAAGAAAAAACAGATGATTACACTGAAAACAACCAATAGAATTTTTTTTTTTTTTTTAAGATATAATATGACAATTTTTATTTTTATTTTATTTTTATTTTAAATTATTTATTTATTTATTATTATTATTTTTTGTCAATTTCATGATGTCTCTCAAAATATGATTGTTTATGAATTGTTTTTTTTTTTTTTTCCACATTACAGAAATCAGAATATGAAAGCTCTCAAAATCTGATTATTTATGAAATGGTTTTTTTTTTTCACATTACAAAAATCAGAACATTAAAACTCTCAAAATCTGATTGTTTATAAATTGGGGTTTTTTTTTTTTTTTTCCACATTACAGAAATCAGAATATGAAAACTCTCAAAATCTGCTTGTTTATGAATTGGGTTTTTTTTCGCATTACAGAAATCAGAATATAAAAACTCTTGACTAGATTTGGCTTGTTGTTTTTGTTGTTGTGGTTAGCAATATCAATGCCATTTTGTTGTCGGGAGAATCCATATTCTGCTCCCACTTCACGGAAACCATGTGCTGAGTGCCAAAATGGTGGAACTTCAGGTAAGCTGGAATTGCATTCACCTGGTATTGTCCTCACCAATTTGCAAAGGTTTACAAGTAGCTTTATTTTGTTGTATGTATATATAGAGAGTTTTTATGCCCTTGTTTGCTAGACTTAGTGAACATTTCAAGGTTTTGGGTTAAATGCATTTTGATTATTTTCAGCCAGTTAAGACATTTCATGCTTTTACTTGGTTAAAATCCCTCAATCCTCTATAAAATCATATTTCGACAAAGCAACAGTTTGGTAAGTGGGAGCTGCAGATACCAGAAGACCCTGTGGCCAGGCAATCTCACAGGTGGCCTATTGGGTTTGTCAAGACAGGATTTGTTCATGGAAGGTTTGCATTTCCTTCTGCTGCCATTCCTTCCGAATTCCTTATTCTGAACTCGAGTTAATGGAAATGATTTTTGTATTCTTGTTTAAACATCTTAATATTATGCCATGTGCATCTGTTGTATGTGGTCAGCCTTGCAAAGCACCAAGCCGCGTGGCGAAGCCTTCAGTGAGGCAAAGATTGCTTGCTCGGCTGAGAGGAGAGCAATGGAGAGAGATGCAAGAGAAGGGGAGGCCTGAGATTTTCGTGCTGGTAAGGAATCTGAGGTCTGCCGCCTATCGGCTTGCCCTTGCAACCATTGTAGTGGAACAGCAGGTGGAAGACATGGAGTTTACGTAAGCTGTTGCATCTTCATCTCCTAATTTAGAGAACATTCTTATACCGTTTAGATGGGAAAAGTAGCTTAAAATCACATGATGGGTTCGCATGATCGAGTAGTTTATGCAGTTTTTTTTTTTTTTTTTTCAGGGCAACACAAAAACCATATAAAAATAAGAAACTCATTCACTTGATTCGAAATGGAAACATAAGATCCAGAATCAGTCAACCAAACAAGGGCAATCCCGCATAAATCCTCCTCTCATTCTACTTTCTGCAAGAAAGGCTAGTGCTCAGCGCTTCCCACCACCACCTCCAACTTTAGGGCCTCTTGGAGCTGCCCCCTTGGGCATGCTACCCTTGGACTGGGTCTTCATGTCTTAGACATCACCTCGGCTTTCTTTGCCTTCTTCTCATCCTTGGTTTTCTTGACCCTTTCTTTAATTTCACGAAGGGCAGCTTCCCGGGCTGCGTCTCGGACTTCAGCTTTCTCATTTCTTCGCTTCTGGATCACCTCTAAGGTAGCACCAACTATCGACCTAGAATATGGCTTCTTGGTAGTACGGCGCCTCTTCCTTACAGCTTCAGCATGCATATCCTTCTTATGTTGCTTCCTATACATTGCGGTCCAGGTAAGCTTTGACGGCTTCAGCCGGTTGTGGAAGTACCTCTTACATTTTGAATTTGCAAACAAGAAGACCTGAGAATCGGCACGAATAAATCTGATGCCTTTACCAGGGTATATCTTGGCACCGCTGAAGCGGCAAAGTTCGGTCTTAAGAACCATGGCTGCTGCTGCTGCTGCGACTACTACAAGGGAAGGACGCACCAGTATAGGAAATTACAAAAATGCCCTTCGCCCATTACTTTTTGAGAGATGATCTGCTGCTGGGAGGGTACCGCAACCAGTGGTACCTTACCATCTTTTCCGCAACCAGTAGTTTATGCAGTTGAAGCATGTTAGTATTGTTCTAAACATGCAACATTTGTTCTGAAAAGATTAGTCAGCATATTTTCTCCATGAAGAGAAAATGAAGGAACAGTTGACTGCATTAAAGAAAACAATGCACAAGAAAGTAAACTTCTAGTTCTTTACAAGATAAAAAAATAAAGTCATTCATACACCGTTACAAAAAAAAAGAAAAGAAAAAAGAGAACACTATAAGCAGCTTATAAAAGAGTACCGACAGTCACACCTTACTGAAGAGAAGCCTTCCCATGCTTGCAATGAAAAGACCGATGGAAGAACACAGATAAATCTCAGTCATAATGATTGAATCTTTACAATTCATGCTATCCTGATTTGTAGATGTTGGAAACACTTGAGAACCCAACAGAATTCCAGCATAAATTAGAGCCTTTCAACTAGAAAAAAAAAAAAAAAAATTTGCTTTTTGTGATTTATAGCTTAGCTACGAATGGGACCATGCCATGTGCTTATAGAGACCATGAAACTTAAGCAACTTCTTTCATGTCAACTACGAATGGGACCATGCCATGTCCTGCCAAAATATTTTGAGCAAAATCATGTATGGTAAGGTCTGCAAGAGTGCACTTCTTTTGTTGATATGGTGAATAGTTGGATGCTTGTGTCATGTTTTACATGTCTGAATTTTCTTGTGACTTAAAAAGTTTTCATCCTTTCATTGAAGTAGCACATCATACATGTATAGTTTAGAAGGAATATATGCATCTATCTAGCAACCAAAAGGCACATGCCTAATATCAATCGTCTTGCCTTCCAAACAAACAAACGCCGTGCATTTAAATTTAGCAACAGATGTTCTTGCTACAAAGGCCATTGGAAAACATTAATCCATGGTTGAATATTTGTTATGTAGATCCCATTTGTTATTACTTGAGAGGTCATATGCAATTCACAAAGGTTATTCTACTCTTCTATCAGGCGGAAGCTCTTGATTTGGAGAAAATTGTGCTTCAAACGGTAGCAGAAGTTGTAGAGGGATTGGAGAAATAGATGATATAAGCGGGCTCTTGGGTCGTCGTAATTTTAAAGCCAACATGCTTGACAGAAAAGTCTCACTTTTGAGTGGTGATGAGGTATATGAAATGTCTTCTACCATGCTATTTTTTATTTTGCCTGTTTGGCGATATTAGGCTATGTGGCTGCATGGAAAGTTGTATTGATATAAACAATTGTAGCATGGAAAATGGACATTCATGTGCATTTGTAGTCTGAAAACATTAAATAGACCGTTAACTGTTTCATTGGTATTGTGCTGATTATTGTCTTGATGAATGTTAAATAGGTGAAACAGGCACGCACATGTTTAATCATTGATTGATTATCGTGTGAATTATTTTTTGAATGACTATCAGGTGTAAGATTCAAAAAAAAAATATAAACAAATCTAGCAATTATTTTTAAAAATCGCAGATATTTTAGCGACGGACCAAATCCGTCGCTAATGTCTGAACAACAACGGACGACGGATTTTAGGTCCGTCGCTCTCCTCATATTAGCGACGGATCTTATCCGTCGCTAATATTTTAAACGACGACTAATTCCGGTTGTTTTTCCTATTTTAGCGACGGATTTTTAATTTTTTGCGACGGATATTATCCGTCGGTAATATGCGACGGACCTTATCCGTCGCAAATTCAACGACGGATTTTATCCGTCGGAAAACAAAATACGACCTAGTAAACAGCGACGGACCCAGCGACGGACGAAATCCGTCGTTTTTTTGGTTTTACGACAGATTTGGTCCGTCGCAAATCGGCAATTTTGGCGTAGTGGTCATGGTCAATTCCGTGCATTTCATGGCCAATTCCCTTCACTCAACGATCATTTCCATACATTTCACTCCATTCACTCCCTTACACTCAAATACACATCCAAACTCATGTCTGTCATCCCTATTCCCTCAAATACACGTTTGAACTCATCTCTTCCATCCCTATTCCTTCTTTTCACCCATTTTCTTCATTAAATCTCCATCCTACTATCATATTACATCTTCCATGTTCCATTCTACTAAAGGCTACCTGCATTCATTTTCTATGAAGACGCGAATGCATTGGTAAATGTGAAATGTTGTAGGCTTTTCTCCGAAGAATGTGTTTCACATCAACGTCGGGATTGACCACGAAATGCATGGAATTGACCATGCAATGCATAGACTTGAACGTGAAGTGAAGGGGAATCGCCAAGATTGACCATGAAATGCATGGAATTGACTGTGAAGTGAAGGGAATTTACCGTGAAATGCATGGAATTGACCATGAAGTGAAGGGGAATCGCCGAGATTAACCGTGAAATGCATGGAATTGACTGTGAAGTGAATGGAAATGACCGTGAAGTGAAGGGAATTGACCGTGAAATGCATGGAATGACCGTGAAGTGAAGAGAATTGACCGTGAAATGCATGGAAATGACCGTGAAGTGAAGTGAATTGACCATGAAATGCATTGAATTGACCGTGAAGGAAATTGATCGTGAAGTGAAGCGAATTGACCGTGAAATGCATGGAAATGACCGTGAAGTGAAGTGAATTGACCATGAAATGCATTGAATTGACCGTGAAGTAAAGGAAATTGATCGTGAAGTGAAGCGAATTGACCGTGAAATGCATGGAAATGACCATGAAGTGAAGCAAATTGACTGTGAAATGCATTGAATTGACAGGTGAAGTAAAGGGAATTGACTGTGAAATGTATGGAATTGACCGTGAAGTGAAGGGAACTGACCGTGAAATGCATTAAAATGACTGTGAAATAAAGGGAATTGACTGTGAAATGTATAGAATTGACCATGAAGTGAAGCGAATTGACCGTGAAATGCATGGAAATGACCGTAAAGTGAAGTGAATTGACCGTGAAATGCATTGAATTGACCATGAAGTAAAGGAAATTGACCGTGAGGTAAAAGGAATTGACTATGAAATGCATGGAATTGACCATGAAGTGAAGTGAATTGACCGTGAAATGCATGGAAATGACCATGAAGTAAAGAAAATTGACTGTGAAATGCATGGAATTGACCATGAAGTGAGTGAATTAACCGTGAAATGGATGGAAATGACCGTAAAGTGAAGTGAATTGACCGTGAAATGCATTGAATTGACCGTGAAGTAAAGGGAATTGACTGTGAAATGCATGGAATTGACTGTGAAGTGAAGGGAATTGACCGTGAAATGCATTGAATTGGCCGTGAAGTAAACGGAATTGATTGTGAAATGCGTGGAATTGAAGTGAAGCGAATTGACCGTGAAATGCATGGAAATGACAGTGAAGTGAAGCAAATTGACCGTGAAATGGATTGAATTGATCGTGAAGTAAAGGGAATTGACTGTGAAATGCATGGAATTGACTGTGAAGTGAAGGGAAATGACCGTGAAATGCATTGAAATGACCACGAAATGATGCAAATTGACTATGAAATGCATGGAAATGACCGTAAAGTGAAGGGAATTGACCTTGAAATGCATGGAATTGACCGTGAAGTGAAGGGTATTCGCTAGAATTCACCGCGAAATGCATGGAATTGATCGCGAAGTTAATGAAATTGACCGCGAAGTGAATGGAATTGACTGCGAAGTGAATGAAATGAATGAAATTGACCGCGAACTTATTGAAATTGACTGTGAAGTGAATGAAATGGATTTTCGACCATCAACCTAATGGAATCCTGGAAAATAACTAGGTTGGTTGGCTAAATTAGCTTCTCCTACCCTAAAATCATATATGGTACGTTAAGTAATTCATTCTAGTTTAGGAGATATGCTTGTTAAATGAATAGAGAAATAAATGAATTAAAAGATAGAAAAATATTTTTATATACTTATATATATATATATATATATATATATATATATATATATATATATATATATATATATATATATACACACACACATAATTATGTATTAGAGAAAAATGTAAAGGGGAAAAAGTTTTCATTGTATAAAAAAAAAAAACTGGTAGACTGCCGTGGCCATTTTTTTTTTAATGTGGAATCCCAGTTGCTTTTGTGGGTCCCATCATGAGGTCTGTGTTATATCCAAACCGTCCATCTATTTAATGAGCTCATATTAAGGCTTGAGACAAAAAATAAGACAGATCTAACTATCAAGTGGGCCACACTGTAAAAGGCAGTGGGGAATTGAACGTCTACCATTGAAACCCTTTTAAGGGTTACAAAAGTTTTGGATCATTATGAAATTTGTTTTTCCTCTTCATCTAGGTCTTTGTAACCTTATGAATAGATTGGATGGAAAATAAATGTTATGGTGGGCCCTACAAAATTTTTAATGGTGAAAATCAATTTTCCTGTTGCTCTTTGTGGTGTGGTCCAATTGATATTTGGATATGATTTTTTATTTTTTTTGGATAATGCTCCGAAATGATCTCGAAATATGGATGAATGTCGTGGATATAATAAATACATAACTGTGGGGCCCATGTAACTTTGATCTCTTTTGAACCATTCGTACAACTCGGAGTTCGAGGAGTGTCAGCACTTATCTTTGAGCACCAACCGATCCGCTTCTGGAAGGAAAAAGCAAGGGCATTTTCGACCTGAGAAAAGCTATCCATACACCGAGGCTTATTCTTGGGAGCTAAAAATAAGTGGGCTTAAAAAGGAGAATGGGCCATAAATGGGTCATACAGTTGGAAATTTCTCGTAGGCAATCCCCATCGGATCCACCATGCTACTACCAACGGCACAGTGCCAGGAGGCAATCCACGTCTGAATCCACCGTTACTTGTAACGCCCCAAAAATTGGGGGTTGAGCAGAGCTCAACTCCCGAGTTCCAACGCATCACATATGCAACATAGATAATAATGTTTAAATGTTGTCCATATTAGTGCATTAAACATGAGTGAGATTATACTAAAACAACATATCATACTCCAGAGATAATTAACTTAAGCAAGCGGAACACTGAGATAGGTATATAATGTATATAAGTGTTTCTCAATCCCCAAAGTATGAGTATGTTACTAGGCTGAATATATACATGTGTTGATCCAAAATTTACAAAATACAAAAATGTAAATGTCTAACTAATCCTTATAGTCTCTGTAATCCCATCGATCAGTACATGGCCTACATAGACCCGCCTGATAGCTGAACGTAGGAGAATTCTTCCTCCTCATCTATGAAATCCCAATCAGCAGCGTAGACATCGTCGCCACTTGCATCTACAACAGAGTCTGATTGGTGTTTTAAAACATCGTCCTAGAGTGGGAGTGAGTGATCAACTCAGTGGTATTATAAGGCAAAGGTTAACATGTTATCAATTCAGTCAACCAATAATGATAAAGTAATACAACAATTATGTCCAAGTACTCTTGTTAATGCAAAAATGATATGTTGTAATGATGCATGCCCTCGCCTGCACTCCCTCAGCCACATCATCTCACAATTGTGCATGACAAACTCCCTAAACGTGAGCTTCCTTGCCAAAGCACATGCAATGCAGTGCATGAACATGTTAGCCAAGTAATTATTTAGGCTTATTCAAACAGTAGATTCGGGAAGCTAAGGTACCTCCCTTTATATCATTTACCCAAACGATGATCCATCTAAGGTCGTCAATCCTAGTTAATCACATACGATAGGCAAGTTATAGGGCAACATCACCCCTAATTTAAAAGCAGTGGATAGGCAAGTTCACGAGTTTACAGTCGAGGCCACTACGAAGAGGCTCGTCACCTCAGTGTAGGCCTAATTTATACTCGAGGTCACTATGAGAGGTTCGTCACTTGATCGTAGGCCGACAGCTCGAATATAGTGTCCCATACCACCGTATTCAGCTCATGAGTTTGGGTTGCTCACTGGTCACTACGGGGAGGCTCGTCACCCTAGCGTAGGTCGACAGCTCGACCATGGTGTCCCATACCACCACGCCCGGCTCATGAGTCTTAGCGGATCATGGTACAAAGGTTGAAACGGGCTTTACATTGGTAAGTGGTACCTTAGATTCAAGCAGTAGCATTCATACATGGTAAACACACATTAGACCAATCGGGTTACTTGACAAGTTCGATTGGTACAAGCGCACGCTAAATTAATCGACATGGAGTGCATAAGCACTCCTTGTGGCCTAACCACTGTCGATAATCACCATACGACTCAGATTCGTCGAATGTATCCGTTGTGGCGAGATTAGTTCGGCCACTCGATCGAAAACCGTTACCGATTGCCTGGACCACGTAATAGTCCTAATTACACTCAAATGCAACAAGAAATCACATGTGATAGTCATAACAATATTGAACAACCAATTCAAACACTATAATCATTTGAGCATCGTATAAAACACATAATGAACATATTAACATACATATGTATTGCATACATAAATCACGTAGTTGGATTAAGTTACATGAAGGAATTTAAACATATAGTTAAGGTAGTTGAGAATCCTATCTCAACACCCTTAGTAAGTACAATTCATCAAATACCTACTCATTCAGACATTTTATCAAACACTTAGACTACACATTTTAACATACATGATATAACTTAATTATAACATATATTAGGGCAAATCCTTTCGCAAAGGAGTTGTCATACATATAATATGTATGTATCCTAGATTAATAATCATGGCAAGCACAAATCATGATTTTACTTTCATTCAAACATTTCAATAAACACATGGAATGCATTATATTTCAACATAGTTCATATATGTGTAGTATATGGAAAGCATCGTATTTAAGCACATGTGGCAGCAATCAAGTTAGTCATAAATCATTAACTGACATTGAAAGCCTTGAAAATCATAACCTAAACGTTTATAGTCTACGCCTTTTGTCGGTATGCCTGTTACGAACTCGATTTGTACACTACATTCTCGTATACAGCACAACGGTTACCTAAGTCACGAAATAAGTTAGCTATTTCGTCAATTATTCTATTTGGATTCCTAAAATAAGATTAGGGTTAGGATTTCTTACCCAAATCGGAGTTGGAATCACTCGTATAGTGATGGTGGGGAGGCGATTTGGTATATGGAGTCGTGGGAGTGAATCCCAGCAACGATCTCCCTCCCTCTCTCTCTCTCTCTCTTCTCCTCACTCTTTTCTCCTATTTTCTCTCTTCTCTCTCCTAGGGTTAGAGAATTCATATGGAATGAGAGAGGGGTGGGTTAAGGCCCTTATATAGGCCCATAAGTGATGTAAATGGCCCCAGGGCCATGATATGCTTAGGTTACAGCCAAAAGGCATATGTTTCGGGCAAATGAAGCTCATCTGGAGGTCCATTGCTCGCATACGTCCTGAAGCAAGTTCTCTGACGATGGATCTAATCCAGGTTACGATTTCGGTCTGATCGGATTAGTGGATTGACCGTGGAGGACCCGTATCAGTTCAATGGTCATCGTCACTCGATCAGGGCCACAAGTGTACTAGTATATGCAGGGAAATTTTCCTGATCCAAGGGTTTAGTTTGATCAGAAACTGATGGTTTGAAACCTTTAATTTGGCCTACAAGCGAACGGCCCAATTCACTTAAATCTGAGCTCATTTTCTAAAGATATTCGAGTTTCTCACACACTTTACTCAGGGCTCTAGTTGTGCGTTTCTGGGTACTATTCGGGCTCGATTCTCGCGGTGGTTGTCAAGCCCAGTAAGGCAGTCATAACCGTATAGTTTCGCGATAGTCGGACTTTCGACACGTGGTTCAGGTCTGATACAGAGTTTCAATGTGCACCCAAAAGCAACTGGGTTTTGAGATTGCTCCTAGGTTTTCAGGTAATGTTGGGTTGCGATTCTAATAGTTTTGGGTTTTGTGGTTTGTATAGATAATGGATCAAGCTAATTCCACTGATTATTTAGTTTAGTACTTAACTAATTTTTGTCTAATTTCTAAAGGATTTTGTCCTCAGTGAATTCTACCTGAGGTGGTACTCGAGTCTTTGTACGGATTTTTCCGAGACGTTACATAGCTAAAGACATAAGGCCATGTTAGGAGCTTTATGGGGCACACTGATCTTTATATTTTATCCACACCATTCATATATTTTGAAATATCATTTTAAGGCATGATACCAAAAATGAGAAAGATCTAATGCTCAAATGAATCAAACCACATGAAGCAATGGGGATTTAAAACCTACTATTGAAAATTTTTGGGGGCCATAGAAGTTTTGGATCAAGTTGATATTCATTTTTTCCTTCATGTAGCTCTATGTGACCTTATAAACAAGTTGGATGGCAAATAAACATCACAATGGGCCATAGGAAGTTTTCGATGGTAAGAGTTCAATCCCCACTGCTTCATGTGGTGTGGTCCACTTGAGCTTTCGAGCTATCTCCTTTTTGGGCTAGTTTTCTAAAATGATCTATCAAAATAGATGGATGAAGTGGATTAAAGAGATAAATCATGGTGGGCCCTACAAAGACCCTAACATGACCATCCATCTCTAGCTAGGTCCCGGTGGGGGGTGCAAATTTACTGCGAAAGCTTTTCGTAGGAAGTTCCCGTGTTGGGATGTAAGGTGGGGCCCATTGTGATGTTTGTGAGAAATCCATCCTGTCCATCCATTTTGTGAACTCATTTGAGGACATTCCACCAAAAATGAGGTGGATCCAAAACTCAAGTGGGACACACGAGGGAAATTTTAGGAAAACAAATTCTTGCCATTGAAACCTTTATGGGCTCAACCTTGATGTTTATATGTCATCCAAATAGTTTACAAGGTAATTCCCATTGGGATGAAGTGAAAAACACACAAAAAAAAAAAAAAAAAAAAACTTAACATGATACAAAACTTTTGTGGCCAAATGAATATTTCAATGGTGGTAACTGAATTCTAACTATTTCCTCTCGTGTGGCCCACTTGAGTTTTTGATCCACTTAATTGTTGGTGGAAAGTCCTAAAATGATCTCACAAAACAGATGGACGAGGTGGATTTCCCACAAACATTATAGTGGGCCCCACCTTGCATCCCAGCGTATGAACCTTTCGATGGAAATACGCATCCTAGTGGGGTAATAACCAATCCGCGCCAATCCGGATCCACCCGAGATGGGCACCATTGTATCACCATTTCTTATG